>CM044445.1:51332460-51345753 GCA_024363595.1 Xenopus borealis
GGCTGCGGCAGTGTGTACTCTCAGGAAGGAGATGACAGATAGGGGCAGATTTGCTAAGGGTCGAATTCAAGGGTTAAAAAACCCTCAAATTTGACCATGGGAATAACTGGGATTTGTTGGGGAATTAAAATTATTCGAATATCGAATTCAAAGGATTTTACCGCAATTCGATTGGCACTCCTTAGGCAATTTCGAGGGATTTCGGGAAAGCGCAGCGCCGACCGTGAATAAGCACAGGCGATTATTCATTTAAGCCACTGGAAGGCAGGGGGAAGATTTGGTTCGGGGAGATTTGTTGCCTGAATCTTCTCATCTGGCCTGAGCCTTACGGTGGAACTGTTTTCTGGCCGGCTGTTTCTCCTACTCAATGTAACTAAATGTGTTGCAGTGGATTTCTTGAGTGCTGTTGTTAGATCTACCAGGCAGCTGTTATCTTGTGTTAGGGAGCTGCTATCTGGTTACCTTCCTATTGTTCTATATGTTTCTAGACATATTACTGGTTTCCCAGCTGCCCCGGTCATGTGACTTGTGCCAGCACTTTAGGAGGGAACTGCTTTCTGGCAGGCTGTTGTTTTTCCTTCTCAATGTAACTGAATGGAACGCAGTGGGACATGGGTTTTTACTTTTGAGTGTTGTTCTTAGATCTACCAGACAGCTGTTATCTTGTGTTAGGGAGCTGTTATCTGGTCTAGCCCCATTTCAGATTTCAAAACTAAATATAAAAAAAATCAGTTTGCTCTTTTGAGAAATGGATTTCAGTGCAGATGTCTACTGGAGCAGCACTATTAACTGATGCGATTTGAAAAAACATGTTTTCCCATGACAGTATCCCTTTAAATGCTTTTTAGTGGTAAGTACAATTCAGGTGCAAGTACCAACAGGAGAAAACTGGTCTGTTACTGTAGGTGCCTAGGTGCGGGAGGGGTGAAAAATCAATGTGAGTTGGCATATCTGGTTGTGTGACTGTGACACAACAGGAACCTTAGATAGCAAGGTTCACTGGGGCAGTGAATGATTTGAATAACCTCATAAAAGTGATGAAGCTGATGTTTATGCTATATAAATAAAGGATAATGATACAATTCACTGCTCAGGAAAATCATCTCTAAAATATATTTAGTCTCTAAGCATATGATAAAATGTGCATTAGTGCTGAGAGATGTTTCAGTGATTCATAACATGACAAAAAACAGGCAGTTAATAATCTGGATAGCAATCATATCTGTATTTCCTTTCAAACCAGAGATTCCCAACAAATACTTAATGATTAATTGCTAATAAATTACCCAGCGTTTTTCAGCCTAGAAAATGCTTTTCAATAGCTTATAAAAAAAAAATACAGGAATGCAAGTTGTTTTTTCATCTGCTTTCAAAAGAAATTCCAGGCTAGCATCCACAAATCCTTCCTAACCCCCATCCATATTAGAAACTTTGAGAAATTTTAGTTTTTAATAAATAGGTTTTAAGGTAATAGCACCACCTAGAGCAGGGATGGAGAACTATTTGTGCCCAGATGTTGTTGAACTGCATATTCCTTATGCCCACTTACTACCAATGCCTTTTCTGCATCAACTGGAGAACCAAAAGACTATTCCTTAAAAAAACTGGTCACTTCCTTTAAAGGAACAGTAACACCAAAAAATGAAAGTGTTTTAAATTAAAGAAAATATCATGTAGTGTTGCCCTGTACTGCTAAAACTGGTTTGCTTGTTATGTTAACACTACTATAATTTAATATAAACAAGCTGCTAAGAAGCAATGGTGGAAATTGAAAAATGGCTATATGGCACAGGATAAGTAATGGATAACAGATAACAGTATGTTCTACAGAGCTTAAATGCCATCTGCTGTGTAACTTGAACCTTTTCTCCTTTGTATGGCTGCAATAACACAACAGCTTATTTATATAAACAATAGTAGTGCTTCTGAAGAAACACTGCAGTTTTACTAGTGCAGGGCAACACTGCAATATATTTTTATTACTTTAAAACAATTTCATTTTTTGATGTTACTGGTCCTTTAAATCACAGAGAGACATATGCATGCAGAACTGCTCGATAGTATGAAAGTATGAAGCTGAACTTATAATGACTATATCAGGGCTGCCCAACTTGAAGCCCATAGACACACAAGACATTTTTTTATAATTTTATCATTGCATTTTATTTTTATCAGGAATGTTTGCATGCACCTCCAGCCTTGCTTGTAATGCAAGTAGTGATGCTTCAAACTGGTGAGGCCAGGGTCATCTATGGCACTCGGGTAAGGCTGGGTTGTAATAAGGCTGAGAAACGCTGATCTAAAAATGTTGGGAAAACCCTTCAGAAATCCTGGATATATGGTTTGCCTCTTGAACTCTACTGAGATGCTCTTTAGATACCTCTAGGCACAAATTACAGTGCTTAAAAGTCCAACTCCATACATTATTCCCAGAGTTCTAAATACAAAACTTTCTCGGGTGTCCGTTAATGTATTGTTTTAATACCAGCAGCTTGTGAGGTTGGAGCAGCATTTCAAATCAGCTCTGCTAAACAATAATGTTTAATGAGCCGAGCAAGCCTTACAGACAGTGTATAAATTCCAAAAAGGTCTGGTGTGTAACCAATTTCCTGTGGTGGTAGCTAATGATTTTCTCTTGCTATATCTGCTTCTGTAACATTTATTCAACTTCACTTCCTAGCATGTCTATAGGTGTGAACTAGAGTTAAGAGGCCTAATTCCAATTAAAAATATATATAATAATTACTATTTATAATGATGCAATCGGGGACACATTTATTATAGGTCAGATTTTTCTGGTTGGGCTTTTGTCACAGAAAATCCAAAAATGTACCAACTTATTGTGAAACAAAGCGGCAACGAATCTGAATCCAAAAATACTCCAGTTAAAAGTCATGTAGAAGTCAACAGCAGATGTCCCTTTTACATTTGGAAGATGTTTCCTGCCTCCATGATCTTCCAGGGTTTGGGATATTGTCAGCGCTACGAAATTAGTTGGCGCTATATTTGAGACTGGTTTTTGTGCAACAATTTGAAAAAGTAAATTTGCGACAATTTGAAAAAGTTGCACAATTTGAATTCTCGCATGATTCTGTTGCGACTTTTCCCCCACTTGCTTTTTTTTCATTTGGATTTACAGGGAAATGTAATAAAAGTCGGTAACAGAAAAACTATTCGCAATGCAAAAAGTTATGCCTTTGTACGAATACATTTTGCTTTGTGCAAATTTAATATAGCTTTTTGCGAACCTGGAAACTGTTTAGCGACCACTTCAGACAGTTGAAGAATTTTATGGTTTGCTCCAATGCGCAGTAAATGTAATAAAACTTCTTACTGAAAAGGTTGCTATGTTTGCTACAAAAGATTACGACACCTTCAAGCACATCTTAAGAGTGCACAATTAAAATTCGCAATGCCCAATTAAAATTCACAATGCAATAACAGTTTAAGGAACAATATTACATTGCGAGATGTGGATTTTTATTATTATTGGTGCAAATTGTTTTTATTTTTACAACTTTAATTAACCCCCCCCCCCTTAGTCCATTTGTGGTTGGGAATTTGGTCAAATAGTTTTTTTGTTTTATAAAATTAGTGTTTATAAATATCGCCCTTGTTATTCTCCTGTTGTAAACTGTGTTTATGTACCATCCAAAGCCATAAATGAATGGGTTACTGCAAGAGAAGCTAAACAGACTACAGAGAAGATAACTGTTTGGGGGTTATTATCTGGGAATTTGAGCCATGCACAGACAAACTGAACTTTAAAACCCAGTGGCAAGGTCAAACATGAGACTTCCCAGGTACAAGGATTGCACCATGGGAGCAGATATGCACAGAATACATTCTTACACTTTGATAACTTTACTGCTATTTCATTAAATTCCATGGTTGTCATGTTCTTTATCAACTAGCCAGTAGAGGGGAAAAAAAGGCCTGTAATTGTTCATTCCAAGCGGATTCCAGATATGTGAGAAAAGTATGTTAACAAGGTCCGTTGAATGACCCTTAGCACACCAGAGATTTATGCAAGTTAAGCTTTAAATACTCAATCTAGATGTTACAGTGTAATGCACTTTGGATCACAAAGGAGAATTGCCAGAGACCAAATAGCACTTTCACTTATCTGTGGCCCCAAAAGGAAATGATCAGAACTATGGGATCAGGTTAGCAGCATGTGGTTTTAATGCTCTAATTGCTTCAGTTATTTATGACTACTTCACAGGAAGGAAGTGTTTGTAGTTTTACTTTCAAAGTAATTGTTTTCTGAGACCACAGATATACATGAGGGGGCTCTTAGCTTTATTAGGTTGGAGTCATTAGTTTACATTGGCAAAGAGTTGGGCTGATAAGTCTAATTAGCCGCCTTGGTTTTAACAAACTCACCACAGAATCATTTGAAATACATTTTTCATTACATCAAGGAGCTCAGCTTGGTCATAGACATGGGAACACTGAACCTAATTGAATATAAAAATCTATTTCTATGAACCATGCCCTATATAAACCCTTGATCTTATTTCGTTTTTAACCTTTATTTTATATAGCACTGCTGTATTTGTTTCGATTTGTTTTTACAGCCATAACTACTTCAGCTACTAGGGACTTCATCCAGTTAGGACATGAGCAAGGCTATACATTCAAACTGAACTCGTAATACCTTGGCTTGGGTCAGTAATGCAAAAGGAAAATAATTTTCCCTTTTTTGGCATGGACTCATCCACTATTCTTCATGTTATTTTAAAACAACATTACCTTGGACACGTTAGGTTTATAAAAAGAAAATTAATAAATGTGCATTACACAAATTCATAAGGAAAATAAACAAGAAGGTATAGAGGTCTCAATGAAAATAAGTCAGCATAACAGCTTTAAATCACCATTTTAATACAAATTTTAGGGGCAGATTTTTCAAGGATCGAATAGTGAATGAATTTTTTCCCCCTATTCAAATGTAAATTTGAATGTGAGTTTTATCACAAGTTGAAACAGTCTTAATTCTAATATGCATCACCTAAAACCTGCTGAATTCATGTACAAGTCAATGGCAGAGGTCCAATGAGCGATTTGGAGATGTTAATAGCCTTCCTAACATTCAAGTTTTTTTTTTTTTCGGGAGTTTATTCTAGGAGTTTATTCTGTGCATCCTGACAATCCTACTTTGTACCTCTGAATGATGTGCAAATTAGGGATCGGTAAGGGTCGAGAGTGGAGGACGTCTACGTGCCTCCCCCACAAGCCACTCACTAATACAGAGCATTCTAATGCAGTCGGGGCCTCCAGAACCAACACCCTGCCATCCTAGGCCACATGACAGCCTGCCTCCTATAATGCAATATTTTGTTGCAACTTTAGAATTTTTATTTGCAAATCTAGTTCTGCATTGCTATGGATTTATTGTGCCTGTAACACATTTACTGACCAGCAAGCCTGGGAACTGGCCTCATAATGGCCACATAATTAAGTATTCCTGTGTATCAAATTATGCCTATAATTTTTTTATTTTTGTTAGTATGACTATGTGGGATAGAAGATGCAGTAAACTGTACGATTCGAGACATTTCAGATATTTTATAAAAATCACTGGCTTTTATTTTCAGTGTTGCTTGGAATATAAACTTTACATTTTTCCGAACGTATACGTGCCAAAAATATATGATTTATGGGATAAACTTATTGTTAGGGTTAGTTTGGCAAACTATAGAATTTATTTCTAGTGTGGTTTTCTGAAAACTGTGATTCTCCATTTTACTGTTTTTACGCAATGAAAATTGTTGATAAAATAGCAAATTTTAAGTTTTTTTTCTTATTTGAAAAGATCTTAAAAACGTTAATATAGCAACCAAAACCTTGAAGCTTCTATACTGATCATTGGGGACATGTTTTATTACCTGTCAAGTTTTTTTTTTTTACTGTCACAATCAGTAGAATAATGCCATTTCAGATGTACTTGTTATAACTCACCTGAGTTTTTTGCGATTCAAGCTTGTTCATAAATAGGCTTCTAACTGACATTTTTGAGTTTTTTCAATATGAAAAAACGAATAAATAACAATAAGATTTTTGATAAACTCGCCTCCCTACATTCCCCAAGTAAAAAAACTAAAAATATTACAGAATCAGCTGGCACAAGTGGAGTGCAAAACTTGCAAGGGTTAATGGATAACTGATAACATTTTAAGCATTTAATTACAGTCATTACGGGGTGTGAGTTTAGAGCTCACCACAGACAAACTTGCCCACATTCTATTCATTCCTATGGGATTTTTAGAAGCATATGAAATGTGAACTATAACTTCCGCTCATTGATAAAAATGTTTGCAAAAATCCCATAGGATTGAATAGAACGTGGGTTCTGCCCCTAAAATCAGAATGGTACTTATATTTGCACATCCATGATTCTGTTACCCACCTGATTAATGTGGTTTAATTTATCGATGATCTGATTAATAACAGGTTCTGACCCTCTGCTTTTTCCCTCCTGGTGGCTTGAATGGATCTTTAAACCATTCTTCACTGTGTGAGGACTGAACCTAAAATACAAAAAAAAATATTGAATAAAAATGGATTGAAACAACACGAAAATTCTAATTGAATTCGATCAAACTCAAAGTTTTTTCTCTGAAAAAATGGATCCCTCCAAATGTAGCTCTACTATTGGCTTAAACAGCATTTTGCCAGGTTTTAGGGCCAGTGTAAGATAAATCTCGAAAAATGTCATTAGAATTTAAAAAAAACAACTCAAATCTAATGAATAACTCCCTAGCCAAATTTGACAGTTTGACCATAAAAAAACCACATAATTCTTTGCCTTTTAAAATATCATCTGAGTAAAACATTTAACAGTAACTAGTATTGCTGTGCATTTCAGACCAAAATCAGATCAATACAAAAATAGATATAATAGACTCCATTTTAACCAAATAAGAAACATTTTTTTAAATTATTTCCTTTTTCTCTGTAATAATAAAACAGTAGCTTTTACTTGATTCCAACTAAGAAATAAATAATCCTTACTGGAAGCAAGATTTATTTACTGGGTTTGTTTAATGTTTACATGATGTTCTAGTAGACTTATGGTATGAAGATCCAAATTACAAAATGATCCATTATCCAGAAAACCCCAGGTCCCAAACATTCTGGATAACAGATCCCATACCGGCCAGCAGGTCCGGACTGAGAAATAAAATAGACCCTGGAATTTCAGGTAGATAGAGGACCAATCAGCTCACATAGAGGCCCAAACAGCCCCCACCAGCCCACTAAATAGTGACTTTCTATGGGACCTTATAGCAGCCCCTCTGGCAGTCCGGGCCTGCCGGACAGACATGTCTATGGAGCTGAGCAGCGTGTAACAGAGTTGCGTATATTGAGAAACTATTTAGTGGCCACTACAAGAGATATATATATATACACACAGGAGTTAGTGACTAAAGACTTGAAAATACCCAGAAAGAATCTGTGAATGGTAAAGAGTGAAACTGACTTCAAGAGACAGTGCCCTAATATGGAGCCTACTAGCCAGTGAAATATAAGGATGGCAATGGAATGTTACACTCAGCATCAGTCCCTAGCAAAATTCCAAATTGCAGCTGTGGCATTAAGAAGCTGAATATAAGTTCCTGCTTGCGTCTATGCTTACAAAATAGTTCATTTTTAATACATTTTAACTAAAAAAAAACGTTATCCAGAAAGCTCCAAATTATGGAAAGGCCGTCTCCCACAGACTCCATTTTATCCAAATATTCCTAATTTTTAAAAATGATTTCCTTTTCCCATGTAATAATAAAACAGTAGCTTGTACTTGATCCCAACTAAGATATAATTAATCTTTATTGGAAGGAAAACCAGCCTATTGGGTTTATTTAATGTTTAAATGATTTTCTAGTAAATTTAAGGTATGAAGATCCAAATATCGGAAAACCCTAGGTCCTGAGCATTGTGATAACAGGTCCCATACCTGTATCTAGAATCAGTTTTGTGTTATGTACTCCTGCTTGTAATGGACTCAAAGTATTGTGCTTTCCATTTGCTAGGCTCTGGGAAGCTTTAATAACCTGCCAGCAATTTTCAGAGATGAACATTTTCACACTACTCTAGCCTAATGCATGCTGTATCCGGATTTTGCTAAATTATACCAAGAATTAAGGGTTGTCATCTCTTCTGGTGACAGAAGATATATATACAAGCATCATTTTTACCACCAGGCCAGTAAAATACCAGTAAAGTAACAGGCCAATGAGCATTGGATTATTGTGTATTTTGCTAAATAGTGTTTGCACTTTAATAAGTGCCACCTGGCTACAGTAATGTGTGAAGTAATAATACATTCCCACAGATAAATACAACCTGTTACGCTGTTGTAAATAAACTCCCTAAGAGAACAATGCAGGTTTCCCTTTTAGAAATCCTTGCTTGGCCCACAGTGTGGATTCACTATACAGACACTGTCATCTAGTGGACAGATGTAGCCATTAGCTATGTATTTACTGATGTTTAAAAAAAACATGGCAACGCTATACAATTTCTTCACTATAAATACGCTTGACTTGCATTTATAAAGCATCAATTTATTCCACAGCACTGAACAACAGAAGGGTGCATGGAAACAAATTACATACTTATTCCATTCAAACACTGACCAACACAGGAGGTTAAAACGGGCGCAACTTGATAGAGCTTGGAAAATCATAGCTAAGCCTTACATGCTTCTGCAGCTCTTTGGTAGCCTGTGTACTATTTTTGTCATCATGTAGGAAATCAATGAGAGTATTTATTAGGGGATGTAAAATCCAAGGCAAATCACTGAGAGAATCAGTATTTAGTGAATCAGAAGGATGCACTAACTTTGCAAGTGCACAGAGTGAACTGAAGGCAAAATATTGTCTCAATGGAGAGAATTCTAGTACAGCCATCTGATCAGCCCTGAGAGGGAGATGCTCAGGGCCAGGCCAAGGTAGTTTGGCACCCTAGGCACGGCTTCCAATCCCATCAGCACCTCCTCCACCGTCCAGCCCCAGCCATAACCACCATTAATACTGCAGGCCCCAAGCCCACGCCCCCACCATACCTGTGGCCAACCCAAGCCCCCATGATCTGTACCTGTGCTAGCAAGAAGTAAAAGGCAGGTGCAGCTGCCAAAAGCCCAGCTAGCCCGCACAGCAGGTCCTCTCTGCCCAACCGATCCGGCTTTTGTAACGACTCTGATCGATGTCTCGCGCCGGCCCTGCAGCCTACTCACATGTGCGTCAGAGCGTCAATGTGCCAGCGTATCAGCGTGGAACTGGAAGGCACCAAGTCACGCTCCAGGGTGGGGGAGCCCGTACAGATTAACCAGGCTAAAACAAACCCCAGAGGGGGTTGGGGCATGCACATTTTATAAATTATAATGCTTTTAGTAAAGGCCAACAAGTAAACTGAACAGTAAAAATAAACAAAAAAATTCCCCTGAGAAGTGCGCCATCCCCCCCCCCAGTGATTGCGCTCCCGGGCCTGGAGATGCTGATCCTAAAGTCCCACTTTAGCAGCAGAAAAGTGCTTTTAACTTGGTGAAAAATTGTTTAAAAAATTGTTAAAAATAGAAATTAAAGAAGACTGCTAATGTTCCCAAGAGTAATCTAAGAAATTTTAATCGTTTGTAATGAATTTTAGCACTGTAGTAATTCCTTTTTTATTTTATTTTGTTACTGGTTTTTGTTACTGGTTTTACTGTAACAGATTAATACAAAAACCAGTTGCTTGTTGAACACCAGTTACTCATTGGCATACCAGTTATTATGTCCATTCAAACTCTTAGTTGTAAATTGCTCTGTATTGTTAGGAACCACTTGTTGTGTTGTGCCATGGACCATACAATTCATAGACATTGAAAAATGCCTTGGTAAACACAATAGCCTAATAATGTTGCATGAAAAATATCACTGTATGCTTGTACCGGTGGTTTAGGCTGTTCATTTTCTGGAGATTCACTTTAGTAGAACACAAAGTAAAACAAAGCAACATGGTGTTAGACTTATGTTACATGCTTTGTGTAGTGGATAACACTAGACCTGGGTCTGAAACATGTACAGGTATAGGATCTGTTATCCAGAAATCCATTATCCAAAAAGTTCCAAATTAATAAAGGCCATCTCCCATAGACAGCATTTTCATAAAATAATACACATTTTTAAACATGATTTCCTTTTCTCTATATTAATAATACATTACCTTGTACTTGATCTAAACTTAAGCTGGCCATAGATGCAAAGATCTGCTCGTTAGGCAACATAGCCAAACAAGCAGATCTTTTCCCGATATGCCACTAACTGGCAGGGCTATATCGGGTTAATCCGAACGTTTGGCCCTATGGCTGAACGATCAGATTACGACTAGCGCAATGGACCTCCGACGGGTCGGTCGAAAGAAAATCCAACCTTCCCGATCAATATCGCATCCAGATATCGGTCAGGAAGACCCGTCAGAAGCCCCCATACATGGGCAGATAAGATGTAAAATCGGTCTAAATGACCAATCTCAGCAGCTTTATCTGCCAGTGTATGGCCAGCTTAAGATATACTTTATCCTTACTAGAGGAAAAACAATCCTATGGGGTTTATTTAATGTTTAAATTAATTTTAGCAGACTTAAAGTATGGTGATCCAAATTAAAGAAAGATCCCTTATCCAGAAAACACCAGGTCCTCAGCATTCTGGTCCTGTACCTGTAGTAGGAGCAACTGCACTATAACACTTAGCAGTCCACCTAGCACTGTGTTGCTCTGTCTGAAGTAACATTTTGTATTTTTATTCCCATTAATCAACTTGATCTATAATCATTGCTTTGTCTCCATTGGTTGGCTGAGTGTGGGGAAAAGGGAGGGTAATCGTTAAAATTGAGAGATTCCCAAAAAAGATCTAGGAGAGTTGAGAGCTCTGGCTTTTTCAAGCTAGTTCCAAATCAGGGTAAAGATGTTCTGCAGCAACAGAACACGTCTTGTATGCCATTATTATATCAAAGCAAGATGTCTGTTTTCCAGTACAAGGAAATATCTCAGCCTTGTGCCTTTGCCCTTCTATAGTGGTGCATTCCAGATCAAAGCTTTTTATCTGTCAGCTCACAAGAGGCTTTAAACATCCTATGACCTGCCTGAGAACTTCAGAACTTCAATTATATGACATCACATTTTATGAGGGTTACACCCAACAGCTTTTGAGCCTGAAATATCTATATATCTTTTTTATGTTGTCCCACCTCATTAAAAATCTAAAGAATAAACAAACTACAGCACACCAGATTGCTTCAGGCAAAATGGCTTTTACTGCTTCAACGTGCACTGTGCAGGCCGGCACTCGTGTAAGTTATGACAGCAGCAATATGGTAACTGCTTCCATGAATATCTATTCCTGCTAGCCAGGGGAGCTCAAAGGGCTCTAGTTTTACAGTTTATTTTGTATAAGATACAAAGAAAAAGTGATCCCAGTAAAAAAACATATCAAAAAACATAAATGCTTAGGGGTTTTGGTGAAGTATATAGGCTAAGTCCAAAATTATACTGGTGACTTCCAAGAGGATTAAACATTAAGGAAAAGTCTTCAAAAAAATTCCAGAAAGTCTTCAAAAATAGAACAAAGTTTCTCAAGTAATTCATTACCGTGTAGTAGTTTTTAGCAGTTTCCCTGCAACATTTATCAGCCTCAAGATAGTTAAGCTTTCTAGGCAGAAAGTGGTTGTCTACTTGTGAGTCAGTTCCCTCAGCAAATCACTGGCTCATATATCTGTAGAGACATATCTGTAAGTCACTACCTTTGCCAAGCAAAAAGACAGAGCATCTCAAACTAGAAAAGTCTATTTGTGACTTTGCTCTATTAAATGTGCAGCATATACCCCTGGAAACCTAGATACTGCCAGGGAGCCCTGACACAAGGATCATTCTTTTACTCTCTCTCTTTTTTTTTTTTTGCTATTGTGATTATCCCCTTGAATCTGACTTAAAACAGGAGCAGAGGACCATATTCATGATAACATAAGCTATTCAATAAAGGTATATGCTAGGTATTGTGTTTCCAGGGCTAAGGTTCACCAGAAATTATATACTATGTCCTGAACTGAAAAAGCAAGGCAATCAGTAAAATTTACATTCAAATATGGCACAATGTATACTGTTAGATTTCTGAAACTTATACCTGCACATTTCCAAAAAGAAAATAGAAACTCTGCAATATGCTGCAGAATATGCTGTCACTTCATAAATAATGATAATCTGTGACTCCTTTGTTGGCTGTTAGAGGCAATGTAGAATACAGGTATGGGACATTTTCTCCAGAATAATCTGGATCTGGGATCTTTGGACGAATCTTTGGATCTTTATATTGTAAGTCTACTAGCAAATCATGTAAACCAGCACAGAGAGCAAATTGCAGAGATCACAGGAAAAATTGTATGCACGTGTATAATAATATACAAGCACTTGCTCAGACCTGTACACATACATTTCATTAAAAGTGAACAAGAACCCTAATTTACAGGCAAACAGTCAGCACGGTATTAAAAAAAAAACACTGTATCATGTTGTGATGTATGTGAACTACAAACTGTGAATTTTATAATAAAATATCTAATTTATCCTCATCAAAAACATTCAGCTGAACTGTCCTCCTAGCAGCACTCCTGCAATTGTGTACTGCTTTAAATGATCCAAAATGGTTTATTAATACCACAATCAAAGATCAACGTTTAAATAGTGCTATAGGGCTTACTTAGTAGAAGCCCTTAGTTAAACATGGAAGGGTTTCAATACTAAACCAACATAAACCAGACCTGCTGCCAAAAAACAGCACATAAATGCTCAATTAAAAATCATTTTAGCTTTAAGAACGGTTTTCTGCTGGCAATTGTATTCCATCAGACAGCTGCAAGGTCAGAATCTCTGAAATAATGGAATTGTACCAGTCTGAAATTCAGTAATGTATTCCACATCTTAAAAGAAAAGCTTTTTTCATTTTGATAAGCAAACATTTCAATCACTGTGTCTAAATACTTGTCCTGACGCATCAGGCATGCAAATTGAAATATTCCACAAACGCCCTTGACCTTATTGCTCACATGTGCAGTTTGCTTTGATGTGGTGATGGATAGCAAATATCTGCCATGTGTTGGCTAGCATTTTTTTTCCTCGCCCACATATGCCAAGATTACAAGCTGGCTTTGGAGTGCGCCACATTCACAGTTCACAGTCTATACTCTCTGAAGGTTGCCGAATTCCTTGGTAGGTTTTCATAGAAGAAAATGTACCCTATGCAAAGACTGCATGAA
>CM044445.1:51350567-51360886 GCA_024363595.1 Xenopus borealis
AATACAAGTATTTATGGATTATTATATTGTTTATACTGTATGTGCTATTTTACTTCTTTTACTAGAAGTAAAATGCTTTTACTATGTACTATTTTCAGACATCCAACTAGTGTATCCATACATTACTATGATGTTACCAAAACAGCTGAACAATAGAAGCCATATTAAACTGAAGGCAGTTTGGTTATAGACAAAACAAATTGTAACCAGGGACAGGGGTCACTGATGCACAGCTGTAAACCACCCATTACGTTCCTAATTCAGCCTCTCAAAATCAAATTGACATTTTGATCCTTGAAGCTCCAACAGCCAAATGCTTTGTTCAAATCTCTCACAGTGAGAGGTTACTAATCTGGAAACTTATAAATTCCGAAAGGCTCATAAAAACGGGCTTTAAACCATGTTGATAGATAGCAGGTGCCATATTGTGCATAAGACAACAACACAAACAAGCCAACACATGACTGCTGTCTCAGCATACTCTAGTTGACTAGTAGGGTCCATGTGTTCTTACAATGAGGATAGTAAGCTCTGGTGGAATGTGACAGAAGTTAACATTGAAACACAATCATCCATTATCTGGAAACCTGTTATCCAGAAAGCTCCGAATTATGGGAAGGCCATCTCCATTAGACTCAAACTTTTTTTAAATAATAATATGCACAATTAAAATTAGCGGTGTTGCCACTATTTTTTTTCCCTTTACGACTTAAATTACATATCCCCCCCCCCCTCAATCTTATGCTGTACAAAGCATCAAGAAGAATGTCCTATCTCAACAGTAGCATGGCAGATCAACATGAAATATTAGTTAACTGGAACACTGTCGCCCAGGCTGGACATTGGCACACTTCTGTAGATAGCTAATAATAAATGCAAACTTCAACATGTCAGATGGAGCAAGTTTGCTTATTTTCCTCCAAGCCATTTCAGTCAGGCTCATTCATATGTCCAGATCCTGTTCTCAATAGACAGTGTATATGAGGGAGATCAGTCTAGTCAAAAGCCTATTTATTACATATTCATTAAACCAGGGGCATAAGTACAGAGGAAGCAGACCCAGCAGCTAAGGGGGGGGGCTGGACGTATATAGACATTTTTAGGGCCTGAAAATTTTTTTGATGTGGGACCCAGTAATATCTAGTTACATCGCTGAGTTAAACCACTACTAAATACTAAATTGCGTTGCTGATTTTTACTGGTGCTAAGTTGTAAGTGTTTTTATTATTACCAAAGTCTGCAGTTTTGCAACTTTGTTGTATGTATAAGAGATGTGCAGTAATAACAGAGCAAATAGTTGACAAACCGCTGTGCAATATACTCTGCAAATGATGGAGAGGTGCTCTGCTATACAATGCTCCATACAATGCATCAGCATTCCTGGAGCACCAGTAAGAAACAAATCAACAATGTAACGGTACTGTGATTGGACAAAGGTGGGTAAGGCTTCTTCTAAGGATGTCATGGTTTAAGTACTACAGTTTTGTATGCTCAATAAGGCTCTCTTTGGTAAAACCTCAAAAGAAATAAAGAAGTGTGCAAACATTATTATTGTTGTAAAACAACAACATATTCTGCAGAGTTGTACAACAGAAGGGTGTATAGACTAAATATACAGATTATATATACAAATAGAATCGGTAAAAAGGGCACTGCTCAATGGATCTTAAAAAAGGATTATTTTCACATACTGTGCTAACAAGAGACTCATTTGTCAAGCAGAGGATGTAGGCAGCTGAAGTGTTAAAAACTTGTTTAGCCTCGAACCAACAGTAATTGTAAGCATAGCATTATAGTGGGACAGCTGGTGATATTAATAACAGCTAACAAGAGCTTTGTGAGACACAGCTGTCCAGTATGCACTGTAACAGGATGATGATAATAATGACAGTTCTGTTCTTCCAGCTGTAAGTTGCCTCTGTCAGTGACCATTCCATCAGTGAGGTGGCCAGTGAAGTATTACAGTACTAACAGCATGGTCAGCCAGGTGCCTCTTAAGCCAGCACCTTCACATTACTATGTTATTGCTACTACTACCTAGAAGGGGATTGTAGCCTGCCTGCAAAGATGTGGGATGGGGAACCAGGAGCCCTTACCAATGCATATGGAAGGTATGATGGTCAGGAGGAAGAAACACACTGATAATCAAATGAAGAAACTCCTTTTAAGAACAATCAAGGCACAGGTGATTGGCGTGCAGTGTTTTGTGCTCAAGGGCAGGATGGAGTTGGGAACAAAAGCAAGATTAGATAATTGACACAAACTGGCTCTTAGTATGATGTTGGATGTCCAAAGAACCACATATTGCATTGTTGTGCTGTTCTTGTTGCAGTTTGTAAAAGTTTTCATATGTGCTGTGTTCACATGTTGTGCTAGTATTATGGCTGGTCTAATGCTCTGAATGGCTATGTGATTAGTTTAACCCAAGCTGCTTCATGGTTCTTCTTCCTGCTGCTGGATTATACACCCTGGACTCTACACTGCGTTTTGGTTCAACTGTTGCAATTTGGACCTAGAAAGAAGGCCAGCATAAATATAAATACTTTGCAGAAAGACAATTTAACAGTACTTTTAACCAGGGATGCCCATTTAGTGTTTAACTATTTCTCCCAGTATAGGAATTGTAGTTCAGAAACAGGTGGAGGGCCACCATCTCTCATGGTTGGCATCAAGGTCAAAATATTGTGCTAACATGAGTCTTCAAAGGGAGGTTTGAAAAATTCTTCAGAGCCTTAAAGAACATAAGCTGTATGAAGCTCAGTCATTGAAACAGTAACCCCAGCATTTGCTTGGCTGGTCTGTAGGATCTGTGCAGGATCACCAAATTCTTTCCCATGTATGGGAATTCCGAGCTTGCCCTGATCTGACTTTCACAGCCTCACCCTTGGCAGACAGAATATCAGCCCTCTTGAGAAACAAGTGGCGGGATGTTGTAATCCTAACACACACATTAAACTATGCACTAAACAATCCGAGGGGAATTTGCAAAAATGCAGACACTAAAGAAGTTATAATAACAAATAAAACAGATTGATTTGTGTCTGTGGGAATATCTGAGGTTCCATGTTCATTACACATACAGGAAACGTACTATTTAACTATTGTGTTTCCAGCTTGCTTTTATTTGAAATGACAACCCTTATTAACTGTTCGGCACCTTCTGATTATTTCATGTGCAGATGTGGATAAAATCTTCTGTTTTTGCCGTGCAGTCTAACTTAATAGGAATGTGTGTTCTATATGAGGGATGTTTACCTTCCAAAAGACATTTTTCAGTTCGGGCGTTTACAGTTTGCTACATTTGCAACTACTGTGTCAATTCTAACAGCTGCCCTTAATGAAACACAGGGATTATGCTCAGCATGGTCAAAGATAAGGAATGTATCAACTAATTGAGCAAATCAGAACAGTTTATAAAGTCAGTAGAAAAACAGTTAAAAAAACACAAAGCAACTGAACCTAGGGCATGGCCTTACTAAGAATACAGGTATGGCATCTGTTATCCAGAAAGCTACAAAATAAAGAAAAGCTGTCTCTCATAGACTCCATTATATCCAAATAATCCACAATTTAAAAATGATTTCCTTTTTATTTGTAATAATAAAACAGTGTCTTGTACTAAAATATAGTTAATCCTTATTGGAAGCAAAACCAATCTACTAGTTTTGTTTTTTGTTTACAGGATTTTTCTAGTGGACTTAAGGTATGAAGATCCAAATTAGGGAAAGATCCATTATCCAGAAAACCTCAGGTCCTGAGCATTCTGGATAACAGATACTGTCCGTACTTGTACAGAGAGTCGCAATAAAGTTGAGGGATGAGACATTCTTGCCAGACTGTATTCTTCCATCAAAAGGAAATATAAGGAAGGGTATAATAACAAGTACAGATGAAAAGTGAACAACAATCTAGACACGCCAAAGAATTGTTGCAACACCAGATTTGCAGACTTTTTTTAATTACATTTCCCTTTCAAGATCAAAGAGATGTTCTAGCACTTGAATTTGAAAGCAACGTATTTGTTTACCTAAGGCATGGTACAATCTATTGACGTATACTAAATGCTCCAACAGCTTGCAGTATTTTGAATAGTTAGAAAATGTCATGTTTGCTAATGAAGGAAACATGCTCTGCATGCATAAACATAGCTGTTGGTTAAGGATAAAAAATCCCTCGAAAAATCAGGGACACGTCTAATACATGTGCTGAGTTGCACCAAAATGTAATGCAATCAGTGTAGCCCTTATAGATGGGATATCTCGAATGTTCAGTTGATCTGATAACCTTATTTTAAGGGTTAATTTCTCAGGCTCAAGGTTTCAATTTTTGCAGAGCTCCAAGGGATCGTAGGTCAGTTGAAGTTGCTTTGCTACATCAATGGGAAACTCGTGTTACAGTGCTGAATAGCCAAATTACTGCAAATTCCCTGTTCTTCCTTAGAGAGTTCATAAAAATGTAGAGGGGCTTACAAGAAAGAGCCAGCTAAGTTAAGGTGGACTGGTTTGTTCAGGTCATATTTTGAGTAGTTTCACAAAGTAGTATGGTAACGATTTTCCTTAATGGTTTTCTTTCGCATCAACACACCTTGCTTCCATCCAAAAGCATCTAATATTTTGAGTAGTGGGGAGCAGGGTTATGAGTTGTTGTATACAGTAAGAGCCGTCTTACCCAGACAAGTAGCTGGTGCAAATCAGGAATGTGCAGACCAGATGCATTACTCTACCCCTTTATACAGTGCTCCAAGTCTCATATAACATTTTTAGTGGACAGTTGTCTTGGCATGCCCATTAACTTTGCTATCAGTGAATAGCATGCCAAAGTGCTTACTTTGAGCATTAGTTAGGTGCAATATTTAATAACAATTAAGCAGAAGCATGTATGTTTCACTGTGCCTAGTGCCATGGCATCTGTATAGCCAGTGCCCATGCTTTATTTCCTCTTGCATAATCTGCACACGCAATCATTTGTGCACCCTTGAAGTTGTACAGAAATAGAGTGCATGAACTTGTAAGTGTATTTGTTGCAGGCATGCAGTTTATTAACCATTGCTGAATTTGGTGGGAATTTTTCTGCCTGTAGCAAATGACTGGCGGTTTCCACAATTAGGCTGAAGTTTAGGTAAAAAAGAAAATGCTGCTCTGTGGAAATAAACTTTTTTGCAAGTTGGCAAATCAGTACCAAATTAGTCCCATCAGATTAAAGGAAAGATTATTTTGAGATCTACTATGTCGAGAAGCTGGAAATAGCTCAAATCCAAAAATACTCCAGCTAAAACCTGTAGAGGATGTTTAGAAGTCAATGACAGTAGTCGTAACGTAACTAGCGGGGGGCGGACCTGGGTGCGGGATGTGCAGCCGGGACCCCCCACCATACGCATTATTCTCTCCGGAATCGACAGTGCGCGAGCTGCCGGGGGGGTAATTCCGCCACTGCCCTTGAACCATTTGAAGATGTTTTTAGCCTTCGTGATTTACAGTTTTTTTTGGTGCTTTGTGCTCAAAAAATTTATCAATTCAAGATATAACAGGTTTTTTCCCCTGATTGCATTCAGCCAAGTTTTTTAAATTTGTTTTTGTTTTTTTCCATAATTAAGCAAAAGTTTGAGTTGTGAGTTTATTCCAGGTAGAAGAAACCTCACAAACTCTACCTTTGATAAATGACCCCCATAATTTCTTGTTGAGGTTAATGCCTCTAAAGGCTCAAGAGTTGAATATTGATCAATATGTCCTTATATATAATAATGGTCATATAGTACACATTGGCCAGTTTTGACAAATTAACCTGGATGGAAGTCACTTTTTAGTAGTACAAACATACACTGATAGAGGAAAATTTTCTCTGTAGAGAACTGTGATCCAATAGTATAAGATGAAAATATTTAAAAATGTCCTCCAGAGAAGTAACCACAAATTATATTTAATTGCGGTTAGGCAATATTACTGTACCACTGCAACTGTAGTTGCTTTAAACTATGTCTGTTTTTTAAAAAACATCAGTTTCACAAACAATCTTCGTTATTTTTTCTTACAGTAATTTATTTAAAGGGCAACTATTGCAAAAATGTAAATGTAATATAAACTTCATCATACTGAAATTAGAGAACAAAGAAACAGATGCTAAGGGAGGGATTGGGAGAATAAATTTAATTCTTTCAGAAACTTTACAAATATGATCAATTCAAAATTCTGTAAAGTTTATTATTTCAGTATAACACAGCTTAAATACATTTTTCAATAAGTGATAGTTCCCCTTTACCAATACTGCAAATACTGTAACATATGCATGCTGTGAGTTGCTGAGAGATTTCATCAGCTGGTTGACTGATAACAGCAATGAGCTACTGGCAAACAGCATGGTTTAATTGCTTGGCAGTGCAACAAAATGTATGTCTTAGCACGCAAATATATCATCTTTATTATCAGAAAAAATAAAACCCAGTGACAAAAAAGAATAATAAAGCATCCGATAAAGTATGGTGACATCTATTTCAAGGACAATACCCATTTCAGTGTACGTTTTTCTCAGGCTATAGAGATCTTTTTGCCATACATTATCAACTTTCTTATTATCGACTGTCTTGTTAATTATAAATTATAACAGATTAATTTGCAAAGTTATATAGTTAGAGAAATTTAACACAATACATTAAATTACCAATAATTGCTAACAGCCCCCTGGGGATCCTAATACATGATTAGAAACAAATGCTGATCTAAACATATTCATGTTTTGAAAGAATGAATAAGATATTGCTCACAAGCTGAGGAAAGCAAGTGAGATTAACCTTGTCTCCGTTTTGTCTGGAAGAATAGATTCCAGCTTTCTGTCCAGGAAATTAGATGTGCGCAGGAAAAACAATTCTTTCTGAATGCTAGACATGCTGCATACTCAACATACAGATCAACAAAATAAGATCAGATAGAGATTATTTGTATATGGCAAAACTGTTTGCTTTGGAACATTTTGAAAACCCTCATTTTATATTCCCATGGAAATAATAAGCTGTATCTATTTACAGTCTTCACAAAGTGATATGACTTGTCACCTTAAAAACCACCCCTGCATAGGACACCACAATAAAAGTGCATCTGCTAAAGTTGGCAGTTTCTTCCCAATACATACAGAAAACAAAATGTTTACATTGTAGAGTCAGCTGATTCAAATAAGGGGTCTGTAATCTATATATATAGGAATTCTGTCCCAGATAAATCACACTTAGTAATGCAATAGTTAATAATGTGAGATGTTGCTGGCAGCTAAGTATCTGCCTATTGCTGGTCTTTGGGACATACTTTTAATTTAGACACGGTCATTCTTACACAGCAGTAGAATCTACTCTTCAGCAAAATAAGTGTACATTATAGCCAAGTGGAAAAGAAACACTTCATCTTCTCTTTAACACACAGACCACAAGTTAATCTGCCCCAGCCAGAATTTGACAAACAATATCCCACAAGCTGCAACGATGGAGGTTTTCTTTCTTATTATCATATCATGACATGTGGTTCTTGTGTTTGTCTATGTGTGCAAGAATGCAATGGTAAGAAATATAGTCAGGAGGGAAAAACTGCAATGGAAGCATGTTGTCCTTCCCAAATCCGGCAACATCTGTAACTACTTTGGGACAGGACTGTCCAGAATTCTGTGGCTTTTTTATCCAGCAATCTTTTGTTTGTCTATTTATAAAATGTATAAATTACCATAATGTTTTAACATCCAGTTCTTTTCATATGAAGGATGTTTTCCATATGTATGAATTTTTGGCCAAAGTTTTGAATGGGTGGAGAATAATGAAAAAAGCTGGCCATAAACACAAAGATCTACCTGCAATATTAGACAAACGATCGGACATTCCCATATCCCATCCTGCCACTAACTGTCCACACATACAGCAATCGTACAAAAGTTTATGTCCGACAAAGCTGGTAACAGTCTCCCGTCAGATTGGCAATACATGCAGAGATATGATCGGCAGCCAACAGCCCGATCAACTGAACGACCAATCCGCATGGCAAGGCAAATGCCGGGACACTCCACACACTGTCTGAAAATTGTTCAAATCCTCAATTCATATGATCGGATCTTTGCGTCTATGGCCAGCTTTAGTCTTTACCAATAGCTATATATTCCTATAATACTATACAATCTTCAACAAAAATATTTCTATTGATAGTCTACCCAAGCAAAATGATCAACCTTCTCCTGTGTTTAAGTGGCTTATAAACAGGTTTTTCCCAAAATGTGTTTGTTGTTGTAGGGCTGGTGTAAACCCTTATTTTCCGATGACTGAATATGTTTGTAGTAAATATAGGTGTATGCTAACATAACCTTATCACACATCATGGGTTATTAAGCCCCTGGTAACAAACCAATAAGGAGTTTGTCTATCTTAGATGGGATCAAATACAGGGTACCGATTTATTATTACAGATAAAAGGGAAATCATATTTTAAAATTTGAATTATTTGTGGAGTCTATGGGAGATGGCCTTCATGTAGTTCGGAGATTTCTGGATAACGGGTTTCCGTATAACGGATAGCATACTTGAATACCATTCCATATAGTTTCTATTCCATTCTACTACAGTATTTGTTCCTTTATGTAGTGATACCATAACTTCACCCTTTCCAGTTTATTATAAGATCACCCATTTCTGGAAAGGTACTTTTTTACAGTTATCAGTTGCAGAAATGTTTTACAGTAAATGACTCATATTGATACTTTTAGGAGAATGATATTAAACATTCACTAGGGTATCTCCTAGTGTAACCATTATAGATGTGGTTTTCCCTTTGATTTATTAGCAGCCAGTATAGAAGGGATCCCCAAATTTTTTTAAACTCAGTCACATTTATGTTTAAAAAAAAATGTTGTAGAGCAATCCAAGTATGAAAAATGTTCTTGGGGGTGCAAATTATGGGCTGCGATTGATTATTTGGTAGCTCCTATGTGGACTGGCAGCCTACAGGAGACTCTGTTTGGTATTACACCTGTTTTTATGAACCAAAACACGCCCCAAACCAGACTTCTTTGAGGCCACTGGGAGCAACATCCATGGGGTTGGTGAGCAACATGTTGCTCACGAGCTACTGGTTGGGGATTGCATTTTTGCATAACCTGGGTTAAGAAGGAATTTCATGAAAATTAATTTATAAAATATTGGTTTGGTTAGATCATATAACACAACTGTCAGGATTAGAACTTCAAATGGCCTGCCTACACATTTTCAAAACCATTATTTATCTATTACAGTGAAAACTCCTTTAGTTATACACATTGCAAATAGAAAATGTTACACAAAACACACAGGCACATATGTGTGTGCTAAAGGTCACAGTTATGTACAGGGCTGTATTAAGGTCTGGTGCTGCCATAATCACTAGTCATCCCCTTCCTGTTCCCTTCCAATTGCCAATCAGCACATGCTTAGCACAGTCTGGCAGCTGAATGACATTTTTTCCTTTTTTAAAAGCAATTTTTGTTTTCTATATAGGCATACCTTCCAGCATGTTGGAAATAAAAAGCACACAGCGCAGCAACATTTTTTTGACCATGCCCATTTTGTGGCCACACCCCCATAATTATGTTCATTTGGCAGATTATGAAAGTTTCATTTCTGTTTTTTTTTTCTCGGTTATTATAGTTTTGCTAATGAAGGCGAATTGCCCTTTAAGCTGTGAGTCTAACTTCTCCCAAGATTAACTATCTTAATTGTTACAATTAATTATTTCAAAATAATTTTCTTAAAAAATAAAAAGTATTTTAGTGCACCTTGTGGCCAGAAGCCAATTAATTTAGAAATTTTGTATCTTTTTCTGGCTGCTGAAGAGAAAGTTGGGGAAAAATAGCTGTCAGATAGAGCTGTCAAAAGCGGGACTGTCCCGCTCAAAACGGAACAGTTGGGAGGTCTGTATAGGCACCTGAGGGGCCCCCTAAATCTGCTACCCTATGCACGGGCCCTCAGGTGCCTATTTAGTAAATACAGCCCTGGTTATGTACATATATACTGTATCTAGTAAATATCACACATGGATTTGAGATGCAATAACCTGACTTCCACTATTTCGACTTCTGTGCCAGTGAGGTTTAAAAAAATTGAAAATAATAATTACATTTATGCCTTTAAGTTACTTGTGTCTAAATATATTATACCCTATGTTGGCAGATAAAACTTTATGCTGGATGTTTCATTTTATTAAATTCTTTTTATATCAAATAAATGTGGAAGTTAGGAAGACATGTGGCAAATTAGGCCATCTGGTTGACTTATGTCTGTGTGGTGTGACTGTGATGCATTAACCCTACAACTCCTATCACTC
>CM044445.1:51381340-51397729 GCA_024363595.1 Xenopus borealis
TATTATTTTTGGTTTCCAGATGTAAAACAAACTTTTTAGGTGCAGAGGTTTGAGGGGGGAAATGTGCAATTTTTGTATCGTTTGTGTGTGTGGGGGGGGGTCGATATGTTGCTGTGGTGTCAGGACTGCAGTACTGGCAATGATCATTTTGAGAGATACTCAGATGGCAGCATGTGTCACATTGCAGAAAAACAGAAAAAGCATCAGATTGCTGAGGAGGTGGTGTTGCAGATTTTTTTTTTTAACATAACTCAGACATTCAAATGCTGTGGCAGATGTGCCAGAATAGTTAAATTCAAGCTTAATAACAAAATGAAGAATTAAGGAACATGTATGTCCTTTATAGAATGTATTTCATCAAGAATACAATAGGGGCCAAATTATCCAACCTCGTTGTTTTTCTGTCAAGTTTTTAAAGGGGAAAAACTGTATGATTCTGTTTGTTGCACAATTTTGTCGAGACTTGCACCAAATTTTTCAACCTAGGTTTTTGATAAATTAGGTAAAATCGTGGATGGGATTTAGGTAGACTTTGTTTAAATCGAAAAAACAGTAAAAGTCGAGTCTTGGTAAATAACCCCCTAGGTGTAACTCAGATTAAGGGAAATCCTTGTAGTAAACCAATAAAAACTTTGCAGGTGCAGCAAGTTCATGCAATGCTAAAGCATCTATCTATCAAATCTTTTTCACTAGCCATGTTTTCTCTCACTCTCTTTATCAATTCTCTGTATTTTGACTAGCCATGCTGATAGTTTTCAGAAGGCTAGAGAATGTAATTTTAATATTGAGCTTGGCAAAACAAAACTGGTCGCTATATTTGTGTCAGGGGGCCCGTGGATCCCTAGGGGGAGGTAGTCAGGATCTAGGAGGAAGCCCTTCCAGAGAGTCTAATACACAGTACAAAGGTCTGGGCAACATCCCTTCCTACAGGACCGCCAAGTCTCGGTTTTTGGGGAAACTTATCGTAGAATTCCCTCACTAGGTGGGATCATGATAATCGGAGTGTTGCTCCCAAGAGCATTCTTTGGGACCAAATCCTTTCCATTTGATGAGGAATTGTAGAGACCCTCTAGAGAGCCTGGAGTCCAGGATTTTTTTCACCTCATACTCCTGTTGACCATCCACAGAGATATGGGAAGGAGGAGACTGGACCAAAGAAAAGTGATTGGAGATTGCTGGGAGACATGAAATATGTTGGTAATCCGCATCTCAGGAGGAAGTTGTAGTTGAATAGCCACAGGGTTGATGATCTCAGAGATGGAATAAGGACCAATGAAATTTGGACCCAGCTTGGGAGAAGTAATGTTCAGATGAATGTTCCTGTAAGAGAGCCACACTTTATCGGCAACTTTATATGATGGAGCGGATGTCCTTCTGCGATCTGCAAAAGTCTTATGCACCATTATGTGCATTTCTAGGTCAGACTTAGTTGCAGCCCAAATAGCAGACATATGGGCCACATGATCATCAGCGGCTAGTACATCAGACAGAAGGAAGACTTGTGGAAATGCCTGCAGATGCTGACCATACACCGACAAGAAAGGAGATCTTCCAGTGGAAATGTGACTTGCATTATTATGAGCGAATTCCCCCCATGGGAGGAGATCGGACCAATCATCCTGATAGAGGGAGACAAGGTTCCTTAGAAATTGCTCTAGGGCTTGGTTCACTTGCTCCGCTGCCCTATTAGCTTGAGGGTGATAGGCAGAGGAGAACTGGAGAGTTATACCCAAATCTTTGCATAAGGAGCACCAGAACCTGGATATGAACTGGGATCCTCTGTTAGAAACTATTTCCGCTGAGAAGCAATGCAGCCAGAAAATTTACTGGATGAAGAGCTGAGACAGTTCCACCACAAAGGGTAGCTTCCGCAAGTGGATAAAGTGCGCCATCTTGCTGAATTGATCAAGAACTACGTAAATGACAGTATTCCCATTCGAGGGTGGCAATTCTAAAATAAAGTCCATGCCTAAGTGAGTCCATGGATGAGATGGAATGGGTAGGGTTTGCAATAACCCGCTGGGGCAAGTGTGACTAGATTTAGTAGTGGCACAAACTGTACAGGCAGCCACAAAATATTTGACATCTTTACGAATAGCCGGCCACCAGACCAGGCGCCATAAAAGTGCAAGATTCTTTTCAGGACTGGGATGACTGGCCTGTCTAGAGTAATGAGTCTGTTACAAAATGGGGAGGCGTAACTCAGGAGGTACAAACGCCATTCCAATGGGAGTGTCAGCAGGAGCGTTAGACTGACTAGACAGGATTTGGGGAAGTAAAGATTCTGGAAGGAGGAATTACTGGATCTTGCTCCTCAGTGAATTACTGGATCTTGCACCGGGGTGAAGCTTTGAGATAATGTGTCCGCCTTCCGATTGTTGGACCCAGGTCGGTAGGTCAAGAAGAAATTGAAGCGAGAGAAGAACAGAGCCCACCTTGCTTGCCGGAGATTTAATCTCTTAAGAGACTGGATAAAGTCTAAGTTCTTATGGTCAGTATAGATTGTGAACGGATGAGGAGCACCCTCCAAGAGGTGGCGCCACTCCTCAATAGCAAACTTAACTGGCAGGAGTTCACAATTCCCGATGTCGTATTTCTGCTGCGCAGGGGAAAATATTTAGAAAAGTACACAAATAGATGTAGCTTCCCATCTGCGGAATGTCCCTGGGAAAAGATAGCCCCAGCCCCAACATTGGAAGCATTGACTTCAATGAAGAAGGGTAGGTGTGGCTCAGGATGACGGAGTACTGAGGATAAAGTAAAAGCATCTTTTCAGAGACTGAAAGACCTCAAGGGCAGCAGGAGACCAAGAATTGGGTTTACCTCCTTGAGTTTACACGAGACGCGTGTAAGCGCCCAACGCAGGCTCAGATGCATTGCGTCTGAATCTGCGTTCGGCGCTTACATGGGTTTCGTGTGTACAACTTCATTGAAAAGAATGAGGTGCATGTAGACCTGAGCTCACCTGCGGCTGAACGCAGCCAAACGGAACACAGGGGAGCACAGGTCGAAAACGCCCATGTGTAAAGGCCCTTCAAGACGGGATGTTGGGAGATGTGCAGCTGAAGGCCAATTAACATTAAAGGTTTCTCATATTTAGAACTATGTTTAACTACATTGGTGTATATTTCTGCCTACAGTAGACAAACTGCAGCATATATATTAGGGATGCACTGAATCAAGGATTTTGGTTCCTAATTTGGTCACGATTCTGCCTTTCAGCCTCGCCGAACTAAATTCAAAAAAGTGGATTCAGTGCATCCCTAAAACGAATGCTGACCACATAGGAACCAGTCCTATAACAATACATGTGGGATTTAGCCATTCCTTGAAAATTACACTAATTCACTTGCTCTTAGAATGGACCAGATAAGCACAGCTTTAAAGAAAAATGTTAGCCAATGCACCCACTCAATGCTAGCAGACAAGTTATTCTGCAGGGCATACTGATTGGGATTCAGTTGGATCATAAGACAATCTGATAAAACTTCTTCCAAAAGAGGAGTCAGACACCCACAGTGCTATGATCTGACAATTCACCTGCAATTAGCCAGAATGCCTGATTTTTAAAATGCCAACTTCAGTGGAGCCAAGAACAGATCAGAAATGCAACAGGATACCAACAGCAGGGGATTGGCAGTTCATATATTAACATAGATGGATCTACTGCCTTGTTTTATAGGACAGCGATATTTTCTCATTTAGATATTCCATTAGGAAATTCTGAAACTGTTGTCAGCGTGTGTGTGCACTACCATGTGATCTGTGCCTTCCCTTGTACGAAAGCCTTTGTTGGTGCACAGCAGAATGTTGAATATAAAGGGCCTGTCGGTTGTGTGGGTGAAGCATGGATGAATATGACTTCAAGAACTGTTTGAAGTTCAGCTGTTACCTACACACAGTCTCTATTTCTGTACATACCATAAAAATGCTAATATATGTTAATACAAAGTGTGTTAAAGCTTTATCTTTTTTAATTTCCCAAAGGCATTTATAACAGATTTAAATCTGCCATGCTGCTCTACTGATTACATAGCTTTACACACACTGCTCAGTGTTGTCTCCAGTGAATATTAATTAAGAGAACTAAATAAACATTTGGCTCCACTACTCTTATTGATTGCCTAATTTAACTCATTATTCGCAGCATTAATTCATATGGTGTGCTTCAGTGCATAATTTATAAAGATCCACAGCCTTCCTATTTAAATTTCCTGCACTCATCTGCTATTTACCTCCTTGCATGAGTAGGGTTGCCAGAGCATCCATTTAAAGCTGGGCACAAACACGCAGATTGTTTAATATAATAACTTTGTCAATTTTTAAACCAGACTTTATGACCATGAATCTTTGTGCAAACCCTCCTACCAATCAATGTGATCCAGTAGCCTGAACCTGCTCCAGCCTCTGTTTATACACAAAGATACATCTGGTCAACTAATCAGATTGAAAATATAGAAATAAAGATAATCAATATATAATATATATAATGTAGACAGAACTCCATTTGCACTGGTCTTTTTTGGCTTAGCTGCTCCCCATCTTCTGGCACCTAAAACCATTGGTTTCATAATACTGGCTCCATACACCTACCTCAACCACTGCACGCCACTATAATGCTATGGGGATCCTACCAGGTGCCTGGTTTCACGAATAAGCATGGAAATAATAAGAATAAGCAGTTGGATGGTATTGCAACATTCATCTGACATAACACAACTGTTGGATGCAGGCACTACATGCTGCATCTGCATCCAGACAGTTGTGACATGTCGGATGAACTCTGCAGCAAGATCCAACAATTGTATTGTTGCATCCGACTTGACACCGGCATTTTGGTGCAGCGTCTCGGATCCGATGAAAACCTGTGGAAATCGTCTGTGTAGTTCTACCATAAGGGTGGTGACTCACATTAAGATTCAGGGAGAACAGTTGTCCAGTGAAAAATCTCCTATTCTTCAGGCGACTAATCTCTGCGAAAGGCCTTCCTACCAGCTAGAATGTAAATCACCGGCAGGATGGCACTTGGATTGCTTTGTTTTCTGAAGTCGTTAAAGTAATTCAGAAAATGAAGCGTCTGAGTGCGTTTTACATTCCTGGAGATTAGTGGCACAAAGAAGAGGAGATTTTTCACTGGACAACTCCCCGAATCTTAGCGTGCGTCACCACCGTTATGTCAAAACATGATGAATTCACTTTTTTATTTTACTGGTTCTTTCATCGGCACAGCCATGGAATAAGAACTGTAAATTATTGCTTCAGCAGCAGCAGCTCCCCAAATAACAAATTATGCTGCACTGACTCCCTTGAGCAGAGGAGCAGAAAAAGGGTTGCTCATTGGCACAGTGTGATTTCAGGAGGTCTCACTGGGTGGAATTTCGGAGCGCACAAATCTCAATCAGACAGCACAAGAAACCTTTCTCCCACAGGGTCCACTATTTGCTCTCTCTGGCTGCCATTTCAGCATTTCAAGCATGAAACGTGTGATGTAAAATACACACAGAGAATCTGACATTTTAATAATAAAAAATGACAAACGGTAAAATGTACAAAGCTCAAAGGCTCACTCTGCATTATAAGTTTCATGTTATCTCATTCTTTACATTTTATTGGGTACATTTAGCCAGTGTCGGAGATGCATACCTCCCACTTGTCTGGAACTTTCTTTGAGGGACTAGCCTAAATCATGGACATGCCAAGCAGCTATGAGACTAATTCTAAGCAACTTTTCAATTGAAATGAATTATTTTGTATAATTTTTTAGTTATTTGCTTTCTTGCTCTGACTCTTTACAGTTTTCATATGGGGTCACTGACCCCATCTAAAAAAAACTAATTCTCTGTAAGGCTACAAATGTCTTATTTAAATCAATGCATGGAAATAGGGATGCACCGAATCCAGGATTCGGTTCGAGATTCGGCCAGGATTCGGCCTTTATCAGCAGGATTCGGATTCGGCCGAATCCTTCTGCCTGGCCGAACCGAATCCGAATCCTAATTTGCATATGCAAATTAGGGCCAGGGAGCTAAATCATGTGACTTTTTGGCACAAAACAAGGAAGTAAAAAACGTTTTCCCCTTCCCACCCATAATTTGCATATGCAAATTAGGGTTCGGATTCGGTTCGGTATTCGGCCAAATCTTTCGGGAAGGATTCGGGGGTTCGGCCGAATCCAAAATAGTGGATTCGGTGCATCCCTACATGGAAATAACTCAACAACCACAAATAAAAAATGAAAAACAGATAAAAGTTGTCTCAGAATATCACTCTCTACATAATACTAAAAGTTAACTTAAAAGTGAACATCCCCTTTAAAACGGACAATTGTATTGTTCTAAAGTGTGCTTCCACTTAAACGCATTATCAAACATATGGGAGCAAATGCGAATACATTTATTAAGACAAATTGGAGGTGAATAAAAAAGCTTCCTTAATGATGCAGTTAAGCAATCATAAGAAAGGATGTTGCAGAACATATTAACGTTTCTACCAACTAGTTATATATAGGCTATATTAATTTTTCTGCTCATTAAACAACACTGTGAAGCACGTATAATGTATTTTCTTAATTACATTATCTCCCCTCAATTAGTGGCCTAATAACAATTGTAACTGATTACATAAAGTGCATCGAGGGTGCAATACAGCTGTATGTAGTAGTCAAAGTACAAAGAAGATATAAATGGGGGAATATCAAGAGAAGCAATATCGTGACAGTGGAGTAAAACAAATGTTTAATACCAAATTTACAAAGATTTTAAAGGACAAGGAGAGGTTGAATTTTAATGTTTAGTTAAATTGTTAATATGTTTTTTTAACCTTTGGGAGGGCCCTGACAAATATTTTTTTATTAACTTATAAGGGGGCCCTGGCGACCGATGATTTTTTTTAACTTGAAGGAGAGACCTGACCACTAATGGCTTTTAATAACTTGGAGGGGCCCAGGCCATACCTATTATTTTAACTTGTAGGGGGCCCTGACCATCTGTTTTTTTTTGTTTTTGTTTTTTTAAACTTGTGGAGGGGGTGGCCACCAATTATTTTTTTTTTAACTTGTAGGAAGGCCCTTACCACTGATAGCTTTTTGTAAATTGAAGTGGGTGTTTTTACTTTTTTATTTCTGATGTCTTTGTGTTATTTTTATTGTGGGGAGGGTGGGATCTGGGGTGAGGTTTGGGGAGGGGGAGGACCAGGGGGGCGATAAAAATTTGTTTTAAAGGAGAAACAATCTCTATAGTTCAAAAAACCCTACCCTACATAGACCCGCCTTCCTCCTCCTTGGGGAGTTCACAGACGCCATCTTCAGCCGCTTCAGTAATCTTTGGAATGAGACCGACATTTCGGCATGCGCCGAAACTCACGACAATTGTGGAAGTGCAGTTCTCATTCCGAAGATTGCGAAGCAGCTGAAGAGGACACCCATGAAATCCGCAAGACAGAATCTGCACGGAGGGGTAAGTAAAGGGGTAACACTCTGTGGGGAGGAGGGTCTATGTAGGGTATGGGGTAGGGGTTTTTCAACTTTAGGGTTTGTTTCTCCTTTAAGGTGCTTTGTGATTTCTGATGAATAAAAATGTCCTGCAGTATGCTGCTGCATTAAAAATTTGCCAGTAGCAGTATGTGGCATCAACTAATTCTTTGTATCCCACCTTCCCACCAGCCCAGGGCAGCCATATGCCCCATCTGACTGCTGTTTTACTTCCTTCATTGTGGACACAATGGGGTTCATTTATCAATACTGGGCAAATTTGCCCATGGGCAGTTACCTATAGCAACCAATCAGTGATTCGCTTTTTTGAAGCCAGCTGCAAGTACAACAATGAATGCAGCAATCTGATTGGTTTCCATGGGTTACTGTCCATAGGCAAATTTGCCCAGTGTTGATAAATGACACCCTTATGAGGTCAAGGGGAGACATTTTTACGCATTGACAGTAGATTACCAAGATGGTAACATGGGAACTATAAAATTGGAGGATCAACTACTGTATTTAAATGCCTAACAAAATTAAAACTAACAACCATTTAGTAGACTATAAGTAAAAACTTTTCTTTCTGCAAAAATGACGAGGCATGCTTCAGGCCTCCTTTAACTGCAAGCTTAATGCAAATTATAATTGACAGTCTGCAGACACCTTAGTGCAAATCAAGCAACAGAAGGATTTCATCTTTAAAGAAAACACGACATTTGTTAATTAAATTAAAAGTTATTATGTACATGTTTTATATACTGGCCTTTTAATTATCAATGTTTATTGGCAGGATTATGATCGGCAGCCTCATATTTAATGCAGGGTTTAATGCACTCTTTATTTTCACAGGTGTAAGTAGGCTGACTAAACTAGAAGCCGCAGTTTGTGTACAGTATTAAACTTATTGCTTTTCTAACATGGAATATATAGAGATAATTCACTCCTGCAGTAATTTCCCGAATATTAGAATTCATTTATTTGCAAAGTAGATTTTTTCATTCCTCATTTTCACTGAATGTAATTGGCAAAGCACCTTGCATTTACCTATGATAGGTTTCATAATTAAAAATCCTTTCCCATAAAGCCATGGCAACGTGTCGTCACTGATGCACAGTTAAGTGAAAAAGCCTGTGCATGGGAGAATAAAACAAGCCATTCCCCTATAGCATGAAAGTTATAATTCAGCATCTGCATGAATCCTTAATAAGGTTCAGTACGCTTCAGTCTAATCTCTGCATAAAAAAGATATTACGAATCTCGAGAGAGAGGTCAAAGACAAAATGAATCTGGGAAATAAAATGTAACCATTATAAAAAGGGACAATTAAATGGCGTTTTCTTAATAAAGCTATAAAGGAAAAGTGATTGTTATTACAGTAGACAAATATTGTGAAGGCTAAATAAAATGTTGATATGGTAAAATTGTGCTATGCAAGATCAAACTAACCAAGCTTTTCACTATTTATTTCTCACTAGGACATGTGTCTAGGGGATAATACAGGTACAGGGCCTTTTCATCATTCTCAACACTTCTATATAAGAGACAAGCAGCTGAATAGTATATGTGTTCATCGTCTTTTCCCCATGTTACAGCATCATATATTCAGGTACAAATTCTGATTAAGGAGATCATTTACAGTTTCCACAACCTGTTACAGGCATGGGATCCATTATCCAGAAATCTGTTATCCAGATAGTTCAGAATTACAGAACCAGAAAGGCCGTCTCCCATAGGCTCCATTTTATCCAATTTTTTTTTAAAAAATAACCTTTTTCTCTATAACAATATAACAGAACATTGTACATGACCCAAACTAAGATATTATAAAGCCTTATTGGAAGCGAAACAATCCTATTTCGTTTATTTAATGTTTAGCGGCTCTTTAGTAGACCTAAGGTATGGAGATCCAAATTATGGATGATTCTTTATCTGGAAATCCCAAAGTTCTGAGAATTCTGGATAACAGGTCCTATACCTGATAGGGGCATATTAACTAAGGGTTGAATTCCGAGGGCTTTAGCCCTCAAATTCGACCCTCGTAGTCTCCTCGCAGTAAAATCTGACGAAATAGAACATCGAATTCATAGGATTTTAGCGCTATTAAATTTCTCGATAAAATCGTACGATTTTCCAAAAAAATCATAAAAATCCTTCGATTTCACGAAAAAATTGTATGAACCAAACGCTTCAAACTATTTGAAGCATTCGATCAAAGGATTGAAAAAAACTTAGAAAATGCCTATGGGAGCTTCCCTCTTCCCATAGGCATATATAGCAACTCGGTAGGTTTTATCTGGCGAATTTGGCCATCGAATAAAAATTTAAGGGCAAGTACTTCAACCATCCAATGGTCGAATAATCAAATAGATTTTTATTTGATCTATTCAAATCATTCTATTCAATTGAATTTTGCAAATTCAATGGTCGAAGCGGCAAAAAATAAAAATTAGTAGTTTTGAAATTCAGTAAATGTCTACTAGAAAATCATGTAAACGTGAAATAACCCCAACAGGCTGACTTTGCTTCCAATAAGGATTAATTATATCTTAGTTTGGATCAAGTACAAGGAACTATTGTTTTACTACAGAGACAATGTAAATCATTCTTAAAAATTTGGATTAGTTAGATAAAACAGAGTCTTGGCCTTTCCATAATGCAGAGCTTTCTGGATAATGGGTTTCCTGATAACAGATCCCACAGCATACTCAATTAATCATTCAACAGATTGTTATCAGAGAATTTCTGCAAATATGCATTTTCACTGGCCATAGGACTTTATACTTTACCTTCAAATCTCTCTGTGAACATGACACAGGAATCAAAATATTATTGACTGGTGAAAATAATAAGAAAAGGCTTCTTTTCTGAATCTCACACAAGGACAAGCAGATGTAATATCTTGTCATCTGGCAGCATCCCACCATTCATCACACAGAGACAAGGTGAGGGTGTCACCAAGAAAAATATGTGAGGGAAATCATAAGGGAGGACAATTAATTGGTGAATTATTATGGCAGAAAATAGCAACAATTTACTAAGGGCAATAACGCAAAGTGATAGTTAACTGTATTTTTCTATTACTGTACAATCGTATAGCTATTACCTAGAGAGTGTGTTTGAAAATGGCTACATATCTAAAGTTAGCACAGATAAGAAAGAAAAATTGCTTACTTCAAGAATTGCCTTCTTGGCCTGTTTAAATGACCTTCTGATGTCATATTTCCTGCCGGCCTAAGGGAATACACACAAATATCTAGTGCAGTTTCCTTAAGGATAGAGGAGCGAAGCCCAATTAGTACTAGAAACTAGAGAACCTACATCTTGCTAAGCTAATTAGAAGAAGCAGCAAGTTGGGGTATCCTTTGTTTCGTATAAAGGAGCTTTTAAACGTGTCATTCCATGGTCTTGGCTCTGTTTCTCTGTATATTTGAGAGTATCCTAGATTTTTGGAGCACATCAACGTTGGTCACAAAGAAAAAATTGTAGTTTAGATACCAATTCACCCAGTGTTCCTACCTTAGGGTTTATTCAATGCCCACCATATCTGCGATTGCCATGTTGTTGAATGATTTCAAGTAAACTGCACTTCATCTAGTTTAGCAACATCTGGTGGGCTGCAAGTTGCAAACGATGCACTAGTGTACCCCATACACTAAATAAGCATTTGTACAAGCAGGAGAAATTTTATACCTGCCCCTGTGACTGCCACTCTGGTGCAAAAGGGATTGGTTGAAAGGCATAGCCTGGATTCCCCCCATATCAATGCCACCACATTGGTAGGACCTTGCTGGAGATCTCTGTACATTCTTTGCTTCCAGCGAGCAGTTACCTTGGAATCAATGTGCAACACCCTAGGTACCCACGACTCCTCCATCCCATGCAGTGAACATACACACACTGGTAGAAGAAGAATAGAAGGATCTAAACAGCCTAGCAGAGCCTGTAAGGCCTGGAGATGCAGCTCCATCTGCCTCTGAGTTAATCGGGCCCTAAACACTATTTATCTATATAACAAGTTGTGAGCTTTGGTTGTTCTTTTTTCCTATGAAAAAGGAGACTTTCACTTTAAAAAGACCTAACTATACATAGAAATGGGCACAACAGAATTTCCAGATACAACCTTCTTCATGTTCACAGTGTTTATGCGAGTAGCTTCTACTCATATCCCATTAGCTCCTCGCTGCAGCAGGCAAACTCATTTGCTAAAACTTTGTCATGGCTACAAAAGCAATTAAAAGCAGTAGTGCATCCTAAATGTGTTTTTAATTTTTTTCACATCATTGAATATTATGTTGTTGTGTTTTAACATCTGCAGAATTTTAATTAAAAGAGCAATTAATATGAAGCAAATAAACAGTTTCATTTTAGTCATAGTGGTGTCATCATAGTGGATGTACATTTGGCAAAGAACAAAATTGTTTCAATATAATATAGAAGAGTCATGAATAACCTGTAACCTGCAGCCTTATGCCTTAATATGGTTTTGGAACAATAAGGTTGAATTTAATATACTATTATTTTAGGATAGGGGGCAAATTCTTCTCCAAATAATGAAAACACAGAAGTTACACCGAACACCGGTGATAGACAAATAACACCCTAGTACATTCAATGGTTCTCTGTAAGCCTTCAATGTTCACATATTTATTAATTCATTAATTAAGGAAAGTAAACATTGTGAAGTTTGCAATAATATTTGTTGCTGATTTCGTAAGTTGTTTCACACAGGAATCATAAATACAAGGACATTTTCTTTCACCAGATGCAGAAGGGCTTTTTCTTTTCTCTGGAGTCACATGGAAAGGAGCCATAAGCTGTGAGGTGTTGGAGTGTTGCTGGTTTGGCCAGGTGAAGTGGGAGTTTGGGTTCTAGTGAACTGAGCAAAAAGGGTGGCATCAGGTAAACATTTATGGTCTAGGTACACTAGGCCCTACTTACGCTCATTGGAGCCTCATCTGCTTGTCTCACAACCTTGCCATTGACTCTCACTGAATGCAGTGAGCTCCAACAACTCTCTTCTACCACTATCTCATAACTACTCCTATCCATTCTCATCTGAAGTGGCCTGCCTCAGGCTGCCTGGCATCCGATGTGATTCGATTCTTCAAAGAGGAAGTGGCTCATTAAACTCTCCCTTATAGAGCTTCTCCTGGGGCATTCTCCTTCCCCGAAACATAAATAAAATTTACAATAAAAACATTTTCCCAATTCTTACAAGAACCATGTTTGTGGTTAAGACCAGACCAGCTAATTGCATCTGCCCATACTTAAAATTTAAATGGGGGGTCTGACATTCAAAAGTTATTGCTGCATTTCAGATAATTCTCTGTATACCTGGCTTTAGCTCCTGAAACAATAGAGGTCATTTAAAAATCACCCTGGACAGAGTACATGAGTACTACGAGTAGCACTCATTCTGAAACACTTCTATCTGGGATCTAGCTGCACACTGAACCTTGCATCAGAGGAAAAAATACAGTGTGGGATGCACTGAACAGCATTGGTGGAAGCAAGCCAGCTTTATCGAAAGGGACCACTTAAAATGATACTGACACTAAAATATTACTTTTTAACATATGAATGTACATTAAGGGGCAGATTTACTAAATTCACATGTATTCACATGAAGGATTCAAATATTCGATCGAATTTTCAAAAAGATTCGAATTCGAATTTCGAATATGTAAATTAGGAAAATTCGAATGATTCTAATATTCAAATTTAATTTTATTTGAATATTCGATGGTCAAATACTTCCCCTTTAAATTTAAATTCGATCACCTACTTCGCCAGATTAAACCTACCGAAATGGGGATCATTCCCTAAGATCGAATTAGAAAAATTCTATTGATCGTTTAAAAATCATTCGAAAATTCGATCGAATTTCCCTATTCAATCATTTGATTGATCGAATTGTGCTAAAAAAAAATTGAATTCGAATTTTTTTTAAATTCCCCACTATTCCCTGGTCGAATTTCGAATTTTTTTGGCATACGAAATTCGACCCTTAGTAAATCTGCCCCTAAATGTTACCTATAGTTCATGTTGATCAATTTTTGATGAGAGGTTTGTTTTTGTATATAATTGTTAGTTGAAGTTCCTAAGCCTGACTCTCTGACACTCTGACTTTGCCAGCCTAACAGACTCCTGCTGCACAAATATGTCAGCCCCCTCATACAGGAACATGGGGGATCAGACAGGTAATGTAAAAGCATCATGCAAATACTTTATGGCAAAGTTAGAAGTAGCTTTCAAAGCCAATATTATAATAGATGTAAAAAAAGAGTTTAATTGCAGGTGTCAGTATCTCTTTAAAGCCTGATTCCAACGCCACGCTAAATGATGTGCAAATTAAGAAACAGGTATGGGCAAGATTTGTCCAAGTTACTATTTAGCAAACTGGTAACACAAAGTATTAAAAGGCCAGCAGCATTATCTCAATGATAAAACAATAAAAGGATCATAAGTAATGATCATTATACATTTACTTCAGTGTGTATATAGCAGTTAGAAGCTGCACAATAAGCAGGTTTACATTCTGTTAAAAACATGTCCCTTTTATCCCTTACTATTACAGTTAGCCATGCACTCACGGCAACTTCTTGCCCCAGTGTTCCTTTATGCAAATATCAGCATTTTATTAACTTTGAGCCTTCAGTCTGTAATGCACTAAAAAGCCGTTGAGTTGAAACATCACACAGGGAGACTTTTCCAGGTCCCATTTCCCTTGGATGTGGTTCAGAAAGCAATTTACTGTTTTGTTAATGGGAAAGTACTTTGAGGCTCCTGGGGTGCTGTGTCATTGCTAGTAAACACTGATCCCCTGACAGAAGGTTTGTTCAGCACATGACCTCAGATGCCTTACAAGGCATAAAAGAGATTGAAGTATAGCTTGTAATATGCAATTAACAGTTGTTTTTACAAACATGAAAGGGATGGTCTGTTATCATTGGCAGGGCCAGTTTAGTGGTGGGTGGAGAAGGGGCAGTGGAGGCTAATGAGGGAGACAGGTTTGTGACAGTTAAAAATGGGAAATAGGTGACTGGCAATCTGTGGGTTTTGGCAAATGCCAGAGGGGCTGCTATAATGTGCCATAGAAATTCTGTATTTAGTGGGCTGGTGGGGGCTGTTTGGGCCTCTGTGTACCTGAAATGCCAGGGCCTATCTTAATTCTCAGTCCGGACCTGCAGCATACTATGTAGGTGATATTTAATAAAGGTTTCTGTAGCTTTTGTTTGGCATACCCAACAAAAGTCCCAAAGGGACTGAAAGGCAGAAGTCTGCACATGATTTCAGTAACGGTAAAGGGGCTCTCATGGATGTGCTGCACTTCTGCAAACAGCTGGTTGATTCCTATGACTGCTGGTTCATAATTTCTTGCATGTTATATCTGAAGGGTATAAGAACATCTCAGACCCATAGGTCAATGGCCAGATCTAACCCCAAAAATAGAGTAAGTGCACCTGAACCTTCTTTTCTGCCATTTTTGTTTAAACTAAAAATGCATGGCAAGTTTTTGACCTGGGTAGCATTTCTGCTAATGCTATTTCAAAAATACTCGATTACCTGTTATTTTTGGCAGGCTAAATCCCAATAACAGATCAAGTCACTAAGGTAATAATGACACTGCTGAAGAACTATGGGAAATTATAAGAAAGGATGTGGACACAAAGCTTGGGAAACAGAAGATCAGCTGGTACTGAAAAATGATTCCCATCAAAGAAGCAGGGGAAAACAAAGCAGTAAGACAAACATATGTAACATGATGTGTAAAGATCAATATATAGTTGTCAGGGCCCGGAGGCGTTGAGAGGAGTGCGGACCAAGGAGGAAGCAGCACAAACAAGACAGTTCAAGGTACCGGAGTGAGTAGGCAAGAGAGTGGTCAAAATCCAAGCAGAAGGTCAGTCCAGGCAGATAAGGGTCACAACGAAGAAACAGGCCGAGGTCAAAACACAGGAATCAATAGTAATCGGTAGAAGTCACACCCAGGAATGCAAAGCAAAAACCTATAATCGGGCAATGTCCAACAGTTCAAAGGCTCCTTATATAGGCCACAATTGGCGCCAAAATGGTGACGTCGCTTCTGACGCCGGTGCGCCACTTCCGGAATTCTTTAGCATATAACCATGACAAGTGGGATGAATGCAGTATATTAGTCTGTCTCTTCAACGTTCTTCCCCCAAATGTCTTTGGTTTAATATGGGGCTGTACAAGACCAAAATATTAATGAAAATCAGATTCAGCGTTAAGTTGACCCTATACATGGCTGGTGTCATGTACATATACTCTGAAGGCTTTTTACCACATCTCTTTATAGAAGGTCCAATGTGCGAATATTAAATAATTGCTTAAATACTAAGGGGCAGGTTCACTAAAGGGCGAACTGACTCACGCTAGTGAATCATTTATTCGCCAGGGCCGAATTTGCGGCGAATTCCCGCAATTAGCCGCTGGCGAATAAATTCGCAAATCGCCAGCGAAATTTCGCTTAGCGAAAATTCGCTGGAAAAACGAGTCGCACGTCGTTTTTGACACGACAAAAACGAAACGACGCTACGCGTCAAAGTTGACGCGACGCGCGTCAAAAGCGCCCCGCGACACGTTTCGGGAATTTTTCGCCAATTCGCGAATTTCCAGAGAAATTTTTTAGGCGAAGCCAATCTCGGGAGATTCGCCCATCACTACTGGCAAATTGATGTAACTCTGCAAATTCACTAAGATGCGGATTTTACTGAATGTTACCTCTTTCACCAACTTGCCTTGGATTGCATAGAACATCCTCGATCTTCAGTCACTTACATATTCATTTTTCAGTGGAATATGTTCTAAGTCCAAAAAACCCCAGCGTCTTCATTTTTTCAGGGTTTTAGGCTGCAAAAGGTATACATTTGTTTTTCGGGTACCTGTTTTCCCCC
>CM044445.1:51400389-51422947 GCA_024363595.1 Xenopus borealis
AGTGGGCAAGCTAAGCTCTGTAGAAATCAAATCCAGTTCATAATTTGCCCCATAAAAATACCATTAGCTTGTCAGATAAGTGTAACTGGAAGGCTGTTAAACAGGGACTTTGGCTTCTCTGTGCCACAGACAACTTGTCTGTGCACTGTACCATTCAGGACCCCTCTACTACAGAATTTTTTAGGGGCAGAAATAAAAAAAACACAAGAAAACTTGTGCCAGTAGCAGCAGACAGCATATTAGACAGAAATTCTGAAGTATAAACAGAGCTAAAATCATTCAACAGTAAATGAGTCAGTAATTAGATTATCTGAGTAAAGTTGCACAGCAACAAATGCACTAGAAAATAATTCTATGACTATAACAAACAACATTGTAATAGATGGAGACATAATGCAGTCTCCTTATTGATTAAGCCATATCTGACATTCTATAAGAAAAAAATGGTTATAATTTATAGGACAGTATGTAAATGGGACATTAAAACTACAAAATTCCTACAGGGTTGTGTATTCATGGCAGTAAAACCCATGTACCCTGATAATTCACTGCTTTTATTATAAATAGACTGTCTGGGCTAAGTAGTGCTGCTCATTTCCTGTCTGAAGCCTTAAAAGCATTACAGCATTTTATTAAAGCATCAGATTTTATTTTACCATGTGACTGACAGAGAACGCTACTCAACTATCCATGCAAGTCCTGGGGGGATCTATTTCATTAAAGTTTCAGCCCATCAATAACATAAATAGTCTGCATTTTGGGATGATAGGTTTTATAGTTATGGTTGGGATTTCGTTGGAAGGGTTACTTTAAAAATGAGTTGTTCTGAAACACCACATTAAAGCATTTATAGTCATATTTCTTAATTGACAAAATCAGAACGATTTGAATACACATTTTTATGATATTCTTAATACAATCCAAAAAAAAAAAAAGCACAGAGAAGCATTTAATGACCAGGCAATGTATTTTGCTAATATACCGACACAGAGCTGTCTTATTGCTTAAAAACCTATACACTCATTCTCCCAATTACATGTATATCAACCAGCCTGTCCCCACCAATGACACAGGTAACATTTAAAAATGAAATATTGGTGTTGGATAGACAGCAGTAAAGTTACACTGCTTTTAATGCAGACTTGGTATATTGCCTCTGTTTTTACAATTTCTTCTGTACCATTAAGTGAACCAGATATGAGATGGTATAAAATTTAATGCCCTGAAAGGTAAGCGTTTTAGCCAGCGTGGCCTGTCTCAAGCCAGTGGTAAAGCACTTTAAAGACTTACTCATGGAGTGACCACTGCACACAATGCATTTCTTTACCCTACAGCCAAGCCCTGTCTTCTTTTGATATTTCTCAACTGTTTCCTGTTCTGTAATAACTAGAAAAATCATAGTTACACTGATGTCGCCAAACAAGCGGATCGCTCCCAGATAAGCCCACCTTAAGGTGAAGAATATGTGTGGGCAGATCAAGGACTGCATCAATTGTTGTTATTTCTTGTTTATGACCTCATTATATATAAAGCAAAACCCGAAGATAAGGCTATTTCAAAGAAAATGAGGTTTATTGAGTCCAATAACAGAACATAGACTGGTTTTGCTTGGGAAAACAGTCAATGTGCCACCAAGGTGGAACACGAGGGCTTTGCCAAAGACATTCCCCTTGTCACAAACTTTTATAGTATTTTAAGAATAATTACAGTAAATTCAAATGGGTGTACACAAACATACGTTATATGACTTGAAACCTCCAAATTCGTTGGAAGAGGTTTAGATGATGCAGATATTGCAACTGAAGAGAGTTTCCCGTTTTTAACTGTCCCCCCGCCTTGTGGTTCTTTATCTATTAAAAGTAGACATTGTGATGAACTCAGCCCTGAATAAACACTTCTATACAGGGGCCCCATCTATCATCTGCTGTCACTGAATTATGTCAGTATATTAGTGGACTCTTATCCTGCCTTTGTCACATTTACAAGAGAAATAATCGGGGAGACCATCAGCCCCTCCCTGTACCTATCCTGCCTTGGGCCATTGGCATTGTTGCATCAGAATGATAGGGGACGTATGTATTTGATATTAAACTTTATTATTCTGACACATAACCATTCGCCCGTCATCGGAATAGGCTGTTCTCATATAAATGTGCAACCAAGAAACTCACTGGCACTCAAGGCAGGTGCAAGCAGGGTCAGACCCTTGCGTGCTTATTTGCAGAAGGTGCACCCCTTTGCCAAGCATAAAGATTTTAGAAACAAGCATGCAATTTAACCTCATGCAGCATAATGCACGTCAACACATTAGTATAATTTATGCATCAAAGTGCTGCAAAGTGAAAAAAAACACATAACATATAATCCCATTTCATTTCATGAAAGCACAAAGTCCATGAGATATCCGGTAAAGTCCTTTGAAATAGTTAACAAATAAGCCCTTTGAAATGCTTAAGCAAAAAAGTCCTTTAATATGCATATGCAAAAAAATTTTATGCAAAAGTTAAACAAAAAGAAAAAGAAGGCAGGATGTTTCATTTCTTAGTTGAAACAATACAATGCTGTATACAGGTGGACCTTTTATCTAGCCTGTGTTCACGATACATTCATCCTTTGAATAATTTGTATCACTAATATGAAACCATTAATATATTGCAACAAAGTAAGGACATAATGAGAGAAACCACGGTACGTCAGCGAAACAATATAAGTTTTTATCTTACCCTACACGAAAGGGAGAAGTGGATAATTTGTCTATCCCTGCACCTATCATGCAGTCTGGTTATCCGGAAGAAGTAAATAAAAATATTAAATAACTGATTTACAAATAACATGTCATATGACGTGTATTATGCTGCGTGGGGTTAAATTGCAAGCTTGTTTCTAAAATCTTTATGCTTGACAAAGGGGGTACATCCCTGAAAACTTGCACCTTCTGCAAATGAACACGCAAGGGTCTGACCCTGCTTACACCTGCCTTGAGTGCCAGTGAGTTTCTTGGTTGTCCAGTAGGAGGGTCCCGACCCCTCCATCACCGTGCACCAGGGGTCTTGCGCAAACGCCTGGCTGTGCGAGAGGTTCCTGTATCCTCATAAATGTGGTCATATAAATGTGGTATATAAAAATATATTATCACAATGAACCAATGAGGTCCTCAATTCGACTGGAATTATAAACTCGGCAGTTTGCCCGACTTTCAGCCAGATATCGATCGTGGAAGATTCTATCTGTCTGTATATGGGGGTCTAATGGCATCCCCTAATTCAGCTGCTCAATTCCCTCCTTTCGTTTGTTTCATACATCAGTAATACTGTACATGATGCTGACTGGGATTAATTTTGCATTATACATTACTTGCATCAAAACTAGTTAGACTTTACTTCTCCTTTAAAACATTGCAGAAATGTTAACTAAAATCAGTATCCTCTTAAATTCTTAGAGTTAGTGAACAGAAACCAATGTATTACTTAACCCACTGAGTATGAAAATTGAAAAAGAACAACGGTTGTCAAAGAAAGCCTCATTCAGCACGGAAATAGGGATTAACTGCATGTAATACTGGATTCAGAGCCAATATTTACCTGAGAAAATATAATGTTCTTCTTCAGTTTCAGTTGCCTCTTACCGCATGCAGGTGTTGCCCTTATGACACATATCACTGTTAATCCACCACAATATGCCTTGCATAGTATCTGCTTAGGCCAGACCCCTAATTTTTTATCTGTGTGCTACACTGAAATGTATGAAAAAAATGTCCCTGGGTTTGCCAGATAAATTCTGTGATTGAGAAAATAGAAAATAATTGCAGGTATCAGTTATTGAATCAGAATAATCGAAATAATGAAATAGAGGAAGTAAATCATACATTATGTGACCATTACATAAAAATATGTATCTATAATAGGCTTAGGGGCCAATTTACGAATTTCACGAGAAATGACATCATACAAATTTTTCATGAAATCGTTAAGTGAAATTTGACCTCTTCGATCATCGAATATCGAATAGATCGAATGATCGTATATTCGATAATTCGATGATAGAAGAAATAAAAATTTTATTTCGACTGCCTACTTTGCCAGATTGAACCTACCGAATTGCAATAGAAGCCTATGGGAAGCTCCCCATAGGCTTCAGAGACTAAGTCCTGCTCGGATATCATTCGTACGATCGGAGCATTCGATCGTTCGAATCATACGAATTGTTCGGACTCTCGAAGGAAATTGCACGATTTTTTTGTGAAATCGAACGATCGGTATCATTGAGAAATTGGATATCGAGCAAAATGATAGCCTAAAACAATTCGATAAGCATTCGATAGTCGAATACTTATCGAATTGTGAATTTGGTCAAGCTAATTATGGGTAATAATAGTAAATTTGCCCCTTAGTGTTACACTATACTTAGGGGCAGACTTACTAAGGGTCGAAGTGAAAATTCGAATGAAAAAATTTCGAACTTCGAATTAATTTTTGGGTACTTTGCATATCGAATAGGCCAAAATTCAATTCGAATTGAAAAACATTTGAATGGAATTTTAAAATCCGACCATTCGAAAATCGAAGTGCTGTCACTTTCAGAAAATTTCATTCGACACTTTGTCACCTTAAACCTGACGAATTGCTATTTTAGCCTATGGGGGACCTCCTGGAACCTTTACAAAGTGTTTTTGAAAGTTTTTGAAAAGCGAAGGATTTTGTCCAAAATCGTTCGAATTGAACTATCCATTCGAACTATTTTTATTCGATTGAAAAAAGGTACATTTTCGATAAAAAAAAAAAAATTCCGATGGTCGAATTTAGAATTTTTTTCTATTTGAAATTCAACCCTTATTAAATCTGCCCCTGAGTTTTACACTATACAATCAAAATTTGCCTCTAAGCCAGAAATTCAAAAATAAGCAGCTGCTTTGCGCCCACTGGGAGCAACATCCAAGGGGTTGGTGAGCAACATGTTCACTGGATTAGACTGTAACACTATGGTCAAAACCTATGCTCTAAGCAGGGTCCCCATCCTTTTTTTACCTGTTAGCCACAATCAAATGTAAACAGAGTTGGGGAGCAACACAAACATGAAACATGTTCTTGGGGGATACTAAAGAGGACTGTGATTGGCTATTTGTTAGTCCCTATGTGAAATGGAAGCCTACAGGAGGCTCTGTCTGGCAGTGTTCCTGGTTTTTATGCAACCAAAACTTCCAACTTCCTCCAAGCCTGGAATTAGAAAAGAAGCCTGCTTTGAAGCCACTGGGAGCAACATCCAAGGGGTTGGTGAGAAACATGTTGCTCATCAGTCACAGTTTGGGGAACAATGGCTTAGACTGTAACACTAGGGTCAAAATCTATGCTGAAAGGGCTAAGGCATGTACAACTGCTGTAATCAGGCTAGAAACAGAGGCTAACTTTTTGGCACCTATCATTTATTGTTTGCCCCAAAATATGGTTATAGCAAGTGCTATGCCTCCCACAACTGGAAGGAGCTACCAGTGCAGGTGGCCATTGTGGGACTGTTCGCATTAAAGTCTCATTCATTTGTGCGTGAGTGTGATGTCACAAGCATGCACATAATGTACTAGCCAGGTGACTCATATCTGTATGTGTGCACATTTGTTTCACTAAACATGGCTGCCCTCACTGGGAGCTACCTCTTGATGTGGACAGTATAATGTTCCTTTCAGGAGCGGATTTGTGGAAAGGCCACCTAGGCCCGGGCCAAGGGTGACAGGATTTTAGGGGGTGGCATGCTGCCCAGCCACACCCTCATTGGTTCAGAAACACTGGGGATACGCAGGAGATACAATAGGCTCTGGTCCTGATGATAAAAATTTGCAAAACAAGGGCAGAGTATGGGGGTGACGAACGGCAGAGGGCCTAGGGGCGCCCACTATGTAAATCCGGCCCTGGTTCCAATCCAAGGAATTTTATGGTCAAAATAATATTGTGTTCTCCAATTGGAGCTCTATTAGTCTGCACCTGCAGTGAGGGAAACAAGTTTCCTATATTAAGTGCCCTTAATATAGCTTCCAGTACACTGAAGGGCAAATTCTAGTTTTGAGAAATATATTAGTTTGCAGATGATTTTTGTGTTTTTTGTATCAAGAAAAAATCGACTTGGTGAGTTATTCACATCGCTATCTACATTGATATCCTGGAGCTCCCTTTTTTCTTTTTGCCATGATGGGAAATATAAGACCTTAGGTAGCCTTTTAGTGCCAAGTTTAATTACAGTACTTGAAATAATAAAGATGAAAAATGTCATGGCTCACACTTAAGGGAATGTATACATGTTGTTAGTCTAGATGCTCTCTGTGTACTCCAAATGGCACATTTGTTTCCTTGATGGTCAATTAAAGTTAACAGTACATTGAAAGGCAGATTTATCAAAACGTGAGCTTAATAAATAAAAACTCAACCACATTCTATTCATTCGATTTTTAGAATTGTATTTGTCAATGGGTGAAAGTTAGAACTTACCATTTAATAAATATGGTTCTAAGAATCCCATAGGAATTAATACAATGTGGGTAAGTTTTTATTTATTAAGCTCTAAACATTTTGCTAAATTTGCCCCTAATCATAATATAAGCTATGGGTAAAACTTCTAGAATGATAAAGGAATAAATCTGGGAACATATTTCAGGTATACATTGTCATAAGCAAAGAAATGTGTAAATCTGGTAAAACAAAATTTTATATATATACATATATATATATATTTTTTTTTTTTTAAACAAAGATTTTATTTTATTAATGCCTGTTCATGGGAAAATGAATTCAGGGAAATATTTGTATTTAGATGGTAATAGTGCTTTATTCAGGGACATGGAAAAGTGCCCAGAGTAAAATACCACTTGAAAATTTAATTTCTCTTTTTAAACTACTTACGTATGTAGAATGCTCCCTAGGTACCTAACCTAACACATATTGAACCCTTTTTATTTTTAACACATAGCAAAAATGGCAGGCCTCTATCCTGCAACACCTCTGGAGCCTTTATTTCTTTATTAACTTTTGATATAAAAACATCATTTTTTTTTTTTTGCTAGAAAGTATTATTTCGTGTCTCTCTCAGTTAGATTTCAAATTCAGCAATTTTTTTACTGCTTTTCATGATCTTGTATTCTCCCAGTTTTATCCAAATGTGTGATATCGAGATCAAAGAAATGTGATAGAAAAAAACTGTTTTTGCAACTTCTTTTCGACTTCAGTTACATATTAGAAACAGGTTAGGATTATATTGTGGTATTAAAGAATAAGGAAAGAACCATTCTGTCGCTACTCTTTTTCTAGTATTTAATCCCATTGTAGGCTAATAGTTATCATCCAGTTTTAGAATGCCACCATTAAATGGCAAATAAATCTCTACTTACTGTTCTGCACGTAGGGGCAGATTTACTAATCAAATTTTTTTGGGGGGTCATTTTCGATCGAAAACAGCCGTATTAGATCGAATCAAACGATTCTTTTTAAATAAAATTTTCAATTTCTCAGGACTTTCGGGACAGGTTCTAGGAGGTCCCCCATAGGCTAAAATGGCAATTCGGCAGTTTTAAGGTGGTGAATAGTCGAATTTGAAGGCTTTTTAAAGGGCCAGTACTACAAAATTCGAATATTCAAATTTTTCGAATATAATTTTGGGCTATTTGATATTTGACCCTTAGTAAATGTGCCCCCTAGTTTAGACATAGACTCATACATTCACACTAAAGTAAGATCCAAAAATTTTACTCTACTGTACATCCTTTCTATCATTAGAATTGTGCATCCCTTCTGCCATAAAAATAATAATAATAATAAAAGAGAGTTGCATTCAAGTGTTGCCACTAGATGGCAGATTTATTATTGCTACATCCATAAAAAACTTTAATTGGATTACTGAATAATGAAACCCTATTCCTTTTGAAAAAAAAAACAATCATAAACAAGCCTGCAAAAATCTCACTTTGGTGTTGAAGTTCCTATTTATTCCTAGTTTTTACAAAATCTCTTAGATTGTAAACTCTTCAGTACAATAAATGAAATACAAAATCTGCTCCAGGGAATTCTTGTGCAATGCAAAGAAGCAGATTTTTATTCCTAGGGTAAGATATGCCCTCACTGTTTAAAGGAGATTTGCCTTAGCGTGTCCTTTTAGACATGTTAATGTCAAACTAACATTTTCTCCTATTGCAAACAATTCAGTTGCATTTTAAATTGCTGCCTCATGCTAGAATTCAGCCTATTAGACCAGGTAAACCTGTCAGAGTGTTGTTGCAGTCTGGTATAAAAGTTTGGTAGCAGCTCACAAATACATTTTAAATATAAATAACCACTACAAGAAAAAACTAATAAAAGTATTTGTGAAACATTAATAACAGTTTACCCTCACCAACACTACAGTGGTGCTATACAGTGATTAATAAACTGAGAGCCACATTCTTGTAGCTAAATTATGAACACTTTTATTCACAGTCAAGCTTTTAATAACTTTTCCATTAACCAATAACAAATAACTTCACAGCTGCTCACGCCATTACTTTGACTGTTACCTGGAATAACTATTGAAGATGATGTGAATGGCTTTCACAATATATTTCATATATAATTTCATACTGTACGGCAACCTTATGCACCATGGAAAACCCGTAAACAACACATGGCCCAAAGCAATGGCTTCCTAGAAACTCATGTCTTTTGGGAGGTCCTTGAAGCTCTGGCTCTAATGAACTTAGTGATTAGATCATTACTTTGCTGTACATTTGGTTCTGACAGAAATCCAGGGAAGGGATAGGCCCAAAAGAGAGTAAAAAGCATTGTCTGAATTTACTTTACAAACAGCTGTCCCTGCCTTATATGTTTTCTACACCAGCCTGAACTAGTGCAGTGATCCGCAACCAGTGCCTTGTGAGCAACATGTTGCTCACCAACCCATTGTATGTTGCTCCCAGTGGCCTGGTGCTTTTTTTTTAATTCCTGGCTTGAAAGCAAGTTTTAGTTGTATAAAAAACAGTTGCACTGTCAAAAAGAGCCTCATGTAGGCTGCCAGTCCACATAGTGTAGGGTCTAACAAATGGCCAATCACAGACCTTATTTGGCACCTCAAGGAATGGTTTTTATGCTTGTGTTGCTCCCCAACTCTTTTCAAATTTTAATGAAGCTCATGGGTAAAAAAAGGTTGGGGAACCCTGCACTAGTGATTATCTCATTTATAAGTCTAGGTACTCCTTGGACTGCTCTGATGCAAAGGCATGATTGGCTGTACACTATGCAATTCTCCTAAAAAAACACATTAGGGTTAACAAGGTATAAAATATGAAACAGTAAATTGCAACCAGTCAAATGTTTTCTGCCTTATTAAAAATGGACACTTTTAGGCATTTCGTTTTGTACTTTGATAAACACCTATTATTTTTCTGAAACGCAATGTTTAATAAAAACAAGCAACTCAAATGTAATGAGGAAATATCCAGCCCATACAAGTGAAAATAACATTGTATGTCAGAAAGTAATGAGTTTTGGAAAATATTTTGAGACAATATTCAGTTCTTGAGACATCATCGATTAGCTGTAAGGACAACAACAATATTTTCTGATCTACCTCTCACGCTTCAGGGATGATTATTGGAAGTGTTTGGTGCATAATAGGCGAGCAAACAGACAGATTGCCTCATTATAGCTAATACTCTGAACACACCGAATGCTTTGCTTATTCCAGGAAGAACTTTCTACTGATTAAAAGAAATTCAATATTACAGAACTGAAAAAAACATGAATAACTGATGGATCAAATATACTTTCATCCCCGGTTTTCTTGATACTGCAAAAGCTACAAAGAGGACAGATGGTGAATTTTAGTTGTTTACTTTAGAGAGGATCCAATATACATGTTGCCAAAATTACTGCAAGTTTACTTTCGGGGGTTTTCATACAATAAATAGGGCAAATTAAAGTACCTTTGACAATTTCTTAGGAACGCCACAATGAATATGAAAATACATATATGAATGTCATCACAGCCCTGTGACCAACATTATGTATATTCTCCTATTAAAAGTGGCTGACCAGCCTGAACATTTCAAGATACATTAAATATCTAAATATAAATATCTAAATACCTGTAGTTACGGCACCCCGAGAGTGCTCTCTCACACCAAGATGACCTAAATATTTTGGTTTGCAGTTCATTAAGGAGAGCATGCTAGGCAGAAGTGGAATGTAGATAGAGAAGGTATTGAGATGCTGGATCAAAGGAACCCACCAGAAGGAGGTACCTATGGTGAAAGTTGACCATTATGGGTGTTTCTGCACAAAGACCAAATAGGTTACTATTGGGCACCAATATTTCAGACTTCAATATATCGAGAGCTGCCATTACATGTTTGGTGTAAGTTGTAGCTCAGAATGTACTGGAAATTTCTGCAGGCTCCACTCCTATATCAACTGGTTTTTTACTATTTTTAACTTCTAGTGGCATGTTTGAATTAGAGGGGTATATATGTGTCACATGACCTGTACTGGGCATTTCGAAAGCAATTTTAGTGAGCAAAGGTATACAGTTGTGCTCATAAGTTTACATACCCTGGCAGATTTTATGATTTCTTAACCATTTTTCAGAGAATATGAATGATAACACAAAATCTTTTCTTTCACACATGGTTAGTGGTTGGCTGAAGCCATTTATAGTCATTACTGTGTGAAAAGTTTGTGTGTTATCATTCATATTCTCTGAAAAATGATTAAGAAATCATACATTCTGCCAGGGTAAACCTATGAGCACAACTGTATACGATTTATTTTTTAGTTTCCCAATCACAGATAAGAGGATTAGGCCTCATAAAAAGCTACAGGATATTTTTCTTCTGTAAAAAAATACCTGAAATTTGCAACAGTGAAAATTATAAATTCCACATTAATTCTGTTCTGCACTGGTCTCAATAGCAATGTATAAGGGAACTAAAATTGATCTCACTGAGATTTGGTCTTCTAGAATACTACAGATCTACTAAGATGATGTAGGGGTTATTTACATATGCCACGGAGGCAAGTGCTAAAGGCCAAAAAGTATGCAACCTAATTGCCATTTACCCAGTCTGCAGCACACCTTTGCACCTGAGCACAGTGTTAGCAAACACAAGGCATTTCTGTCCCTACATAACCCTGGGTCTGCTGACAGTCCCTAACTTATGCAAGTTAGGGGTTGGTAGGTCCTTCTGAAAGAGCTTCAGTTTTAAAAGCTACAATCAATTAGAAAAAAAGTTTTCATAGATTGGGCTGTTGGTGAAAATCCCCTTATCAAATCTGAAAGCTTGTATACAAAGTCCATTCCTATACAAAAGAATTAAATGCTAATTTTCATCATTCTAAAGTTTTAAGGATTAAAAAAAGGCACAGAATATTAGATAACTTACTGATGCGTTTAGTTTTCCCCAGTTCTTCTCAACATGTAGCACAGCCTCTCGAATTAATGAAAAAAGATTTAGCAGAACATTCTCCAGGTCATAGATGCCATACATTTCTCTGGTGTGCCTCTCTATTGAAAGAATGTACTCCTCCCAGTGTATATTTATTTCCACCACACCAGCCAGGCAAGCTCGCATTGTAGATCCACAATACCCAGCACATGGCTTGGCCTCCAAGACACCTTGGCAGTGGGAGCAATACCACATTTTCATCAGTGTCCTTCCACAGTCTTTGTTAATTTTCAGGTAATCGGTAGTGTTTATTACTTCAATTCCAAGGTTCAGCGCTTGCAGGAAGGCCCTAGAAGCCTGCAAAGATTTTGATACTCGTGTCATAATAGTTTTAGGGTACTGACCAAAGGCATTGGTGTCACTCCTTGCCAGACGAAGACACTCAACATTTTCCACTGTTTCAGGAACGCCTGGGTTTAGATAATGGCTGTATAATACAGGGAACAGGCTATCAAAAAACTCATTTACCATGTCATTTACATTAATATCGGAACCCAGCAGGTACAATGAGATGTCTGTGAATAGCTCACCAACAAATTTCATGGCCTTTGCTGAGATGTTCTGATAATGATTCTTGAACATTGTGTTTGTGTAATTTCTTGCATGCCGAATTACCATTTCAAAAGCTTCTGCAAAATAAAGAAAAAAAAACACAAAAGAATGTATATTTTAGTGTCTATTACTTTCTTTATCATCTAAACACCCTTAACAACTTCCTAGTGTAATGCAATAGAAGGCAGAATTTTCACATAAACTCCATGATCTCACAAAGTTACTGACATTCTCTTTCTTATTGTTTCTGTTCCACATACTGCTCTTTAAGCCTACACACTTAACATGAAAACCTTTTAAGGAGAACGAATATGCTTTCAAATGTGCAAGATGTATTTCATACCCCAGAAATGTCAAGATTCTGCTTCTGGGCACTATTTGTTCTAATTATAATTGTAATTTACAATGTTTAAATAAGCTTACATTTTGTCGAAAATAAGTTTTCTGCAATATCTTGGAGCTTCTAAACTACCCATGGTGCCCATGATTTAGATACAATTTATGAGAAGAAATAAATGACAATACCACAGCAACAGATGTTTGGTTTACTGTATAATAAGAATACCAGGAATCTGGAGCATATGAGTCTCCATCTGTACAGTAGCCCTGAACAGCAGATGAACAGCCACAGGTTGTCCATCTCTACTGCATAAGACATTGCTGTTTGTGAGTGAAATATTATGCATAAATACGTTACATTATGAATTAAACTTCAATATGGATTAGACATCCAGAAGGTTAGACTAGAAAGAGGAACATTTATTCTCTACATTTTTGCTTAAAGTTTGTTTGAACCACATCCTCCTGAAGAAATATAAACAAGGCAGGAATATATGAAGTGGTAAGGAAGATGTGTGCTGGGGATGAAAATGTGGAAGGCCAAGGAAGTGTGTGCTGGAGAGTGAAGGGGAGGCATGTGCAAGGGAAAATAAGGCTGGGTTCCACATGACGGGAGGATAGGCAACAGGGGGAAAAAATAAGACAAGTAGAGAAGATGTAAAAGGTGGAAACATGCTGTGAAGATAATGCACAAGGGAGTGGACAGATGTGGCCCACCACTGAAATGAGAATCTGTTGGGTGGAGGATATTTGCAAAGGGAAAAGAACATTTACGTCAATATCCTATGCCATATTACTGGTATGTTTGAGGTAAATTCATGTTGAAAAATGAATGTCAAATGTCCTCCACCAACTGTCCATGTTAAAGTCCATTTCTATGGCTTGTTTTTGGTTTGTTGAGGTAAATGCAGTATGTTTCCAGTAATCAGCATCCTGGTAGATATCAAAGTCAGGGGATGTGGTATGTTTCAGGGACTACATAAAACCTTTATGGTTATGGCACAGTCCGTATACCATAGTATAGATGCAGAACAAGGCAAATCTAGTAGGCAGGGAAGAGGAGATGAAAAGTCTGTCAGAATAAAATGGAGGTATAGGAAGATATATAAACAAGAATGGCAAGTAGTTGCAGTATGGTTAAAGCATCAAACGTGAGAGTCATAATGTTTCATTGAATCCTGGCAGACATTGTCAGAGTGTTGCAAGATTACTTAATTATAAATGTATGTTTTTTTCTAAATTGCATATATGGGGGCTGCAAACTGTTATATGTTTAGTTGTTATTTAATAAGACCTATTAAGTGCTCTACATACAAATATTGTAGCCTTGGATAGCTCTAGGGCAATAGTTATCATCAGAAGATAAACTGGCTATGAAAGCATGTGCTTCTTGAAACATCAGGCATTCACACAACCTGCATGGAGCAAATTCCATCATTGTTTTATGGTTAGGGACCCACTGAATTCCAGCACTGCCAGAATCTGAGAAAGATAATAAATCCCATCTCCAGCAGATGCTTACTGCCCTAGACTTAATAGATTAGAAAACATAGGGAACACCTGGAACAAAGTTAATTGGAATAAAGCTCAAGTTAGCTCTAATTTAACTTTACTTTTATTGTTCTGCATTTCTTCCTCATTCCTTTCATTTGCTCTCTATTAGTAGCTCAAACCCTTTACCATATTTGTGAATAGGCCTTGGTCCCAGGCCCGGATTTGTGGAAAGGCCACATAGGCCCGGGCCTAGGGTGGCTGGATTTTAGGGGGCGGCATGCTGCCCAGCCACACTCACATTGATCCAAAAACTCTGGGGATACACAGGAGATATGATAGTTTTTTACATTTCCCATGAGCCAATACCCATTGCTCCAGTCTTGAAGATGAAAATTTGTGAATAAAGGGCAGACTATGGGGGCGACAAATGGCAGTGGGCCTAGGGACACCTGCTATGTAAATCCGGCCCTGCTTGGTCCAATATTTTATGTGAGCAGGGTTCCCTCTTTCTGCAGAACCTGTGTCTGTGTGTAATCAATGAGTGGAAATAGGAGAGACAATATAAGACTTCCACCTGCATGTGTACATATTTTTACAATATTTGTCCCTGAGCAAGCTAGACCTATGCAGTCAAATCATATCGCACAGATTATTTTAAAAACTATATTTAATCAACTGTGAATAAATATATTTAGAATTTTATATTTGTACATTTGCTAAAACATATCAAGGGTAGAAATGCAGAATGTACCGTAACATTACAGATGATGATAAAATAATTGTTCCCCCTTTATAAGCAGCCAGTGCTCTTTTATTAAACATTTTATTAAACATCTTTATACTCCTTTACCAAACTGAGAAATCGGGATTATCCTTGAACCTTTGTACTTTCCTGCGAATAAAGAGGCATTTCTGCAATATCTTCCAAGAGCAATTCTGCAATTTCACTTAGATATTATTGCCCTGAAATGCTCTGGGTAATGTCAAACTGTGGGGGTTGATGGTCACCTGTCCTAAAGGCATTTCCCTTCATGCAATATTTCTTACTATATGCCATTGTTTTTTGTATTTAGTACATTTTTAAAATTACAATTGTTATTTCACATTCTTATTATTTTTTGCATATATCACATAAATCATTGGTAGACTGAGCAATTAAAATTGTATCTCAGCTTGTCTATTGCTTATACATAGTTGTTACTAATTATTATGAGGATGGGCCATAGTATAAATAATAGTGGGCTAATACTCAGAAATTAACGTTGTTTTTGGTTATGATTGCTGTGATTTTTTGCGGTTTCTCTGAATGGTTGGGAGTATGTAGTTAATGTAAGTGAGCCATATCTAATCAGTACAGCATTCAGGAGTTCAGAACTTTAAAAAAAAAAATCTATGATAAATAGGGGGGGGGGAAGGGACACTAAATTAATTACGAAAATGTTATTGCTGATAAACACTCATTTAAGCAACTTGGAACATCTACTGACAAACGTATTCTCCCTTTTCTTCTTTGTATTTTTAAAGTGTATAAGTATAAAATTGGGCCACCGTGTCAGACTGGGGGGTCCAGGTCCACTGGGGCTGCAGCATTGGGGCCCACTCCAACCCCACTCTACCACACTCCATGGCCCCGGTCCCTCCTGCAACCCCCTTCTTTCCCCTCTTACCAGTGGTGTAACAAGATGTTACTGGGTCCTGTGTTATTTTGTAAACTCACACTGATTAGAACTTCAGACTTTTATGCCCCACAGCAAATTATTTTTCAGACCCCAAATGGTCTAGAGAGTGACCCGTTTTAGCAATATGTATTGAATTTGTATAAATATTAGGGCCTCATGGGGCCCATATACCTCCTGGGCCCTCCAGCAGCCGAAGGGTCTGCTTCTGCTGTAGTTACCCTTGCTGGGACATACTTCTTTTATCTTCTCTACACATTAGGGCAATCAGTTGCAGGGAGCACACAGTCTAATGCGGCCATGGGGAGTGGGTCTGGGCTAGCAGGCCCACAAGGGCTGGGGCCCAGTCTGACCTTGTTATGCTACACATCTCAAACAATACTCTGCAAACACATAAGCAAAAAAAACAAGTCTCCAACCAAGGTGATGTAAAATGTTTCAGGGGTACATCCATTGCTCAGGTACTACAAAACAAGGTAAATGCATCTATCTATGGGTCAATCTGTATACATATCCCATTGGTTGAAGGTGCTTTATGCCAAGACAGTTTTATGCAGGGTTTTTTTGAGTATCCTGATTAACACCGGCCCTACCATCTATGATCATGATAGAGTCATTACAGTGTAAGTGACGTAACCATAGCTACATGAGCATTGCTAATGGCTTTCAAGAATTTAGAACAAAGCTTTAAATAATGCTTTAAATGAAGAAATGCAAAGGTCAAGGTTATTTTAAAACACCAAACCTTTCCAGTGTAAACGGAGTAGTTAAAGCAAATGGGGTACTCAGAATAATATTGTTCATGTATAGCAAAGAATTAGCAGATATCTTCCTGAGCATTGTTCCAAGCCACTTTATATTACATCAAAGCAATCATAGAAGTTCATTGATTATATTAATCATTTAACCTTCTCATTTTGCACTGTGAATAAAAGGCGCCCTGATTACACTGCACAAATGGACCAAAGATGAGGTAACTTTGCTTTATGCTTTGATTCTACTACGCGCCCTGACTCCATGCAGTCTACATTCTTGTTTAATTGCACACAAATTAAAGCAGCTATTTAAAATATTGCTAACAGACCAAGAGAGCATCCTCTTTTCCACACAGTTATAAGGCACACAGTTTCTCTTTCCATGGCTTAAGATATAGATATATGGTATGCTGCAAAGAAACACCACTCCAAAGTATTTCATAGAAAAGCTCCTTATATCAAAAGGCAGAACAAAATGGTAAACAGAGAATATACAGTATTTGATTAAGGCTTAACAAGGATTATTTGAACATTTACATTGTTGCAAGTTCATACTGCCATACAATAAACTACATTAAGAAAAGAAACAATAGGAAATACTGTTACAATGCTGCATGTAGAATAGAGGAGTAATGTGCACCCTGGAATGTCACTTTATAGGTAAGTATGTCTAATGTATAAATAACAAATATATATTGGTATCATAGAACATAGTTTAAGTGAATGGGATTATGATGGAGTTATTTTACCAATTTGAATTCCATTACTAGTAGAACACCTTGATCTTGCTAAGCTTGTACAAAATATTCAAAATTTAGACTGTGGCTGGTCCTATAGCATCCCTGTGGTGAAGCTGAGTGTGCAGAATTCTAAAAGATCTGAAAGCTTGGAGGATGGGCTATTTGCTATATAATACTGCTGGTATTCAGACATGTTAATAAAATGAGTTACTTGCAAATACTGAATTGAGTATCAAGGTAATGGAGCTTGCAAAAACTTACAGATGAGTGCTTGGATCTAGCAGGTGAAACAGTCCAAAATGATGTATTTACAAGTTGATCTTTGGGTCGTTTAAGTGCCAAGCAGCTTGTTTAAATGATGCAGTCAAAGGCCTTGAATTTGCCTTCAGTGCCATAAGATAAGACCCCACGAAAACTTTGTTGGGTTGTTGATTTTTTAGGTGCAACTTGCATATCCTCTCTCTAGTCATATCCAGAGATGTATTGTTTTGCGGTGGGCCCATTTCTCCCCAATGATTAATAAGCCCCATATTTTCCTGTTTGTTTTAACAGTTTTTAATTATGATTTTTCTATAGACAATATATACAAGATACATCTTACAACACTAGCTCTGCAAACATAAAGGGATGGTTCACCTTTTTAGTTAACTTTTAGTATGTTATAGAACTAATCTAAGCAACTTTCATACTGGTATTTACTTTTTCTTTTCTATAGTTTTTTTAATTATTTGACTTTTTCTTATGCCTTCAAATGTTGGTCAGTGACCCCCATCTAAAAACAAACACTCTACAACAGGGGTCCCCAGCAGTCCTGAACTGGGCCGCCAAAATGAATCCAGCGCACCCGAATTGGACGGCAAAATCTCCGACCCCCCTCCCGATTCCACACCCCCAGTCTTTGCAGAAAATATTGCCACTGTACCGGTCCAAAAAAGGTTTGGGACCCCTGCTCTATAAGTCTACAAATGTATTGCTAATGCTACTTTTTATTACTTGTCTTTTTATTCATATTTCAGTTGTGTAAAAAAAAAAAAGCCAAATAACTCCAAAACCCCAAATAATAAAAAAAAATGAAAACCAGTTGCAAATTGTCTCAGAATATCACTCTCTACAGTATACTAAAAGATAATTTAAAGGTGAACAACCCCTTTAAATGCCTCATTTTGTCATTACAAGCTGCCACATCCAAATAAAGGTTGGTAGCTTTATCTTTTTTTTTTTTTAAACAAAAAAGGAAGAGAGACCAGGCTATAAAATGAAGCCTTTTCTAGCAGAAAGACAAAATATTGTCAAAGAATATTCTTAATTTTTTTTCTCCAGCAATCTCAGTGAAGAGATAAGCCCCAGTGTATGATAGATATCTGACCAAAAAAAGCACACCTTGGTTTGAAAGCTTGTTAAATTTGATCTCCTTGCTTCCCACTGCCTCTCTACCTCATTACTTCAGAAACATAGATCAGCAAACCAAGCATTTCCTCCAAGGAGTCCACGTTGCAGCTAATAAATATAAATTATCCCCAAATATACTGAACAGCTTGGAATGTGTTTACAAAAGTGATTTATTGTGTATTTCTGCTACAGTAACAGGTTGGGATTTATGTTTTGGCTTTTCTTACTGAAGCAACATTATGAGCTTTATTTCAGCCACCAGACTCATAGGACTGTGCCACAAGTTGCAGAATAAAAAGACCCAAAATAATTGTTATGCAAACAATTAACTTCATGTTCCTGCTTAAGTACATTATTAGAAATTGTGAAGGTGATGGGGTTCATTTACAAAACAGAACACAGCGTACAAAGTGGAAAAAAAACTGTAATCACCAATTTTTTCAGGGTGATGATATATGTGGGTAGCTGATTTAATTACAGGGCAGTAATCTTTATTTTTGTGGCCATCATGGTGCAATAACTGGTCCCATTTCTGGAATGCAAATATATAATACAATATACAAAAACCCGACTGTGCAATTAATGCATATATAACTGATTTACAAAACAATGGCACAGAGCAAGTTGCATAGTCACTGTATAGTACCTTCATAGTAAGTTGCACTATCCAACCAATAGCAAGATGATATAACCACATCAAACTCACATTCAACTGTATGTCCCTAATAAACACAAAATGCATGTAGGCATTTGATGTTTACAAGTCCTTTGCAGTGTATATATATATTTCTGGATATATCTAATAAACAATACATTCCATTATCTCTGTTGTTATAAGCATAAAGCAGAAATAGACTGGTGTAAAGTGGAAGTTCTGGAAACTAGCAACATTTCTAGAATCCAGTTATTGGGGGACCTTTGTATTGACTTTGTTTGTTCTACTATGCAAACATTCCGGTTTTCAGTGATATCAATACTGATCCTATTGGTATGTTACTAATGATATACAGAAAATACCTACAGACAACAAAATCCAAAAATATCCTCACTGGATTGGATACAAATGTGACAAAAAGTAGACACTGAAATGACATCAGGGCACAAACAATCATTGTGTATCCATGAAGGGGTATTGACTGAAAAGAAAACTTTGTCATCTTTGTTTGTATTTGTTAGTGTCATACACGGACATCCATTAAAACATAGATCCCTTTCAGTAAGTGCAAAGCAAAAAGTCAATTGATTTTTACAAACTAGTTTGAATACTGGAATAGGGACTGCTTATACAATTTCAGTGGCACAGAATGCAGTGCTTTTGTAGTGCTAGCTGTTTTACTCTGTTACAGTGTTAAATACATATCTAGGTGCTTGGCATATACATTTAATTGACATCAATACCAGTTGTATTTTGGTAGCCGAGGATGAGCAGGGTATAACAGTGCTTTATTAGCATGTTCATTCAGCCATTACATAACAATAACTTGAACTCTATCACTCTCAAGCTGTACAGAAAGTACTGTGTATCTGCAGAGTACAAGTAATGTGCACAGTGACACCCGCAGGCGATTTGCATAAACACCACATTCCCCCTATAGTAGGAAAGCATTTGGAAAAATATAATAAACAGTAACAATGAAACAGTATGTCTCTTAAAGCAATCATATACATTCTTCACATCACATAGTCCTTGGTCCATGCAGGTAGTTTTCCGATTCTCTCAGTACGCCTTATAGGTTCACTTCAGGCCTATTGCGGTTGTCATCAGGATTAGGAAAATGTCCCTCATCAAATGAAACGTCTCGAAAGCCATATCTAGCAGGAGCAAGACGATGTGCATTCCATATGCATCCATCATAGGTGTATGGTCCTCGCTGGGTCTCACTTGTGGTGTAGTAAATTTAGATTGTCCTTGTTTCAGTATTCCTGGTTTCTTAATTCTGACTAAAGATCCAGGCTGAAAGTGCACTTCTCTTGCACAATGTTTTCTGTCATTATAAGCCTTGCATTTGGTTTGTTGGTGTTTGACAATGTGCTCGTAGAAACAGTATTTGGTGGAAGTTTGAGTTCTGCAATGTGCAGGGCTGCCATTTGAAATCACGGGGCCCCGCACAACAAAAAAATTTTGGTGCCCCCTGGCCCCACCCACCCTATCACCCAAGCCACACCCCTGATCCCACCAACTCCACATCACAGTTAAAAGACCACACAGACATCAGTGCTAAAAAAGTAACACCCCCACACACAAAAGTTATAAAAAGCTATTGATGGTCAGGTCCCCCCTTACAAATTAAAAAAAATTGGGGCCCCAAAAAATATATTTTTTAAAAAAACCTTGGCGACAGGGACCCCCTTACAAGTTAAAAAAAAATGGGGCCCCAAAAAATATTTTTTTAAAAAACCTTGGAGACAGGGCCCCCTTACAAGTTAAAAAAAAAAGATTTTTTTTAAAAAAATTGGTGCAGGGGCCTATAGAGCATTAAAATAAAACATTGGTGGCCAGGGGATTAAAATAAAAACAAAAAAACCCACATTGGTGTCAGTAGAATTGAACTCGTGGCTTCAGGACTTCAGTGTCGGCTCCTTCGTGAATTCGGGTCTTTCCTTCGCTTCAGGACTTCGCGTCTGTTCGGCACTTCCGCATTCAGCTTCAGGGCATCAGAGAGCAGGGACGGTTATGTCTTTGACAGTATAGCCAGTGAATTATTGAAGAATTTTCCTTGAGCTGCTAAAGACATTAAAATAAATATCATGTCCTTTTAAAGCATCTGGAAGGTAATTCACTGGTGAAGTTTTTAAGGGAGAGGCCTGGAACACCTGCTCAGTTTCATTTTCAACTCCAGGATCATAAGATTTGATTTCTGCATGGATATTTGTTTCAGGAGAAATATGCCTTCGACACCCATCCCCATTAACAGATCCCACGCAATGGTTTTAATATAGCCTGAAAAGCAACTTTAATTGCCCTCTGCTTCTCTTCATAATTTTCTAAGAATCATTTATATATATATATATATATACACACAATTATAATTATCAGTTTCTCTGTGATAATAACAAGTGGAGGCTGGGTAGAAGTGAAAGTTTCAAACAGAATGCTGTGTATGCAAGGATGAATATTGTTATAAGGAGGGAGGAGGGAGACAAAGGTCAGAATGGAAAGAAACTTGAATGTGAAGGGAATATAAGATGTGTATTGTGTGATATATAGTTAATTGCTAAGAGAAGTAAAATGGATATTGTGTGAATTCCTTGTGTGAATTCCTTGTGTGAATTCCTTGTGTGAATACAGTGTGAACTAGCCTTTTCTAGCTTGCTTTTCGACCTTGAATTCAGCTTAATGCATTGGGTTACTTAATAAGTGGAAAGCACTGACGCAGGTGGGGTACAATAATAATGTCATATCATCAATGTCAGCTTCGTCAGTGTGACTATGACCATTGAGGTATATGTTCTTAAATGTACAGCAAGTTGCAAATGTCATTTAGACATTGGAGAAAGAAGCTGGTATCATACTATGTGCACATGTAAAATAATAAATTCCCAATGTCAATATTTTAGAATGAAGCAACAGGCTGTGCACAAGATATACATGATGTGCCTTTTACACATGTCTGATAAGTGTCCCCTGTTTTTGTTAAGGTCTAAGAACTATGAAAGTGGCCGGATGAGCTAGACGCCCAGTACAGCTATATCTATATGAAAGATAGATAAGTTCCACTTCTATAACTGGGCAACTCTACAGACACCCTGTACAACTTTAAACCCAACTCCTTCATCAACTGCCCGTCTATATATGTTGTTTATTTACTTCTGTCCATGTTATAAGTTCTATGTAGGCATGGCCATCAAGGCAGTTGGCACAGGGATAGCTGAACAAGCCCACATCAAAGCCAATAAGAGCAACCATAGTTTTCCCCAACATTTTAGTGAATGCCAGGGTAATGGCCCTACAGATATGTTGTATATGGGTCTGGGACATTCCCCCAATCAAGCTCTATATGATACTTAGGCAGGGTGAGACATTCTGGATTACTACCTTTCGCCCCATGGTTTGAATATTGATTTAGATTTAGCAGCCTTTTAATGCTTCTTGACTTAAGTTTTATTCTGGTGCAGGTATAGCTCATTTTAAAGGGTTGTTTATGCTTTTTATATGTCTTTCAA
>CM044445.1:51426695-51452149 GCA_024363595.1 Xenopus borealis
CTGTATTATATTTTCATTACTTTAAAACAATTTCATTTTTTGATGTTACTGGTCCTTTAATATTTCATACATATTCTAAGATACAGTGCTCTCATTTATACAAGAATTATCTGGTCTTTATAGGCAAATTCTCTAGGGCACCTTTTTAGTAGAAAATACCACAATGATTCAGCTAAATACAGAGAAAACTGTTTAAAAAGTAATATTTTCCTTTAACTTTGTAGTGCATTGGGAAAGCAAAGCAAATACTTCATTCTATCTGGGTGAGAACTGCACCCTCGCCATAGTCTGATGCATCTGTAGTAACCATAGTGGGTAGTGCAGGATCAAATAAAGCTAGTGCTGGACTGTTCACAATTAACCGTTTTACTATTTCAACGTCACTATATCAAAGCTATGTTGAGCAGTCTCTGACCAAACCAGACTTGAAGTTCCAAGTAGTAGTGCTCCAAGTGGCTTCACAACTGAAGCATAGTTGGGAATAAACTTAGAATACCATGAAGTAAGACTTAAGAAAGCTCATAAGGTCTGAAAATCAGATGGAGTAGGTGCTTGTGTTGACATGGTCAGGGTCAGGCAGTAATCCATCTTGTGAAATTATATGACCCAGAAATGACAGCCGAGTTTGGCAGAAGTGGCATTTGGTAAGATTCAGTTTCAGTTCTGCAAAATCAATGCATTTCAGAACCTTTTCTAGGTACTTGTCATGAAGTTCCATAGTTAGAGCATAGACAATTATATCATCCAATTAGCACTGAACACCAGGTATGTCATGGAGTATAGAAGACATCAGTCTTTGAACCAAAAAAACCCATCATGGTTTATAAATGGGTTATAAATGCAGTGAGGTCTCTACTTTCCTCATGCAGTAATACTTGTTTTGTGCTTGATAATTTGCAACAACCAATAAGCTTTGCTTGTCAACAGCTGCTCAGAGCCCACTGAGCATGTTACACTTTATAAATACATTAGAGGACATTATAGACAAATATCAGGGGGCCTTTTTACCTAGAAAGAGGATCACCGCACCAGAGGCCACCCCTTCAGACTAGAAGAAAAGGACTTTCATTTGAAGCAGCGTAGGTGGTTCTTCACAGTGAGGACATTGAGGTTGTGGAATGCACTGCAGGGTGATGTGATGGCTGATTCTGTTAATGCCTTTAAGAGGGGCTTGGATGATTTCTTAGACAACACCTTTTAGTTTGCCGCACTCCACTTACTTCATGTCCTAGGGTGCATTCATTTCCCGAGCCGCTTCCAAGTCCAATGTAAAGTCCAATTCCAGTTAGGGAAGAAGCACATCATTCAATCCGGCAATGCCTTTAACACATTTATTTGCAGAAGTATAAGAGCATTGAAGCACAAGCTTTCGGGGAAATGAAAAGCGGATTCTACAAGGCTGATTATTCAATTCTGTTGCCAATTGCACTGGTTTCTTTGCTGTCATGTAATAATTATTGTATTAATTACTAATCAGCCTTATATTGACATTTGACATAGTGACATTTATTTATTTATACTGTATATTTTGAGTTGGTCCCTAAGCTCAATAAGTGAGAGCAGCACAGAGCATGTGCGGTGAACAAGTAGAAAAAAGATGGAGAACTACAGGGGCATTTTCAGAGACACAGATCTTCCCTGATAAAGGCATCTGGTTGACTTGGGCTGGTACAGAAGCCCACCACATAGGGGCAGATTTATCAAGGGTCGAATTTTAAATTTAAAAAACTTTAAAAATTTGAATTCAAAAAGACCAACTGAAATACATTTTTGCTAATTTAACTATTCCCTAGTCGAAGTACACAAAAATAGCTCAGAATTTTAATTTTTTAAATTAGAATTTTCAGTTCAACCCTTGATAAATCTGCCCCATAATGTACAACATTAGCCTACTAACCTACTTTGTTAATTAAGCTTTAGTTTTCCTTTAATGGAGAAAGGAAATAGAGTTTAGAATGTAAACATTTTCTACAAGCATAAGTTGGCTGGAAACAGTGTACACAAAAGTAAGTGAGAGATGGAAATTTGTAAGGTAACAAAACAGCGCGATAAATACAAAGAGCAGCCTTGATGTAGAGGAAATTTAGGAATGAAGAAATTCAGCGACACATGGGATAGCTATAAAGCAAATGTAATGCCTAAACTATTAGGAATTTAGGATAAATATTTCATAGCTATTTTCTGACATAAAGTTCTGATTCTATATTTTATCAGTGTTAAGGTTACAGACTTGAAATCTGTAATGAAAGTTTTCTATAGTAGTTCAAATAAGTTAAACGATATTACGGCTGGGCTTGGTGTATTAGGAGAAGAAACTGGTGCTGCAATAATTATCATAATGTCAAACACAATTGGGCAACAATGTTAACAGCTCTAGTTAAAAGTTAATTAAGCAATAAGTTCTCTCTCTATAGTAACAGAGAAGTAAAATCACAGAGACTTGTATCGTGGAAACAGTGTAGATGATTCATATGGTGTTTTGTAGTCACATCATTTATTTTAATAAAAGCAAAGCAAAATCCCCTTGTGCCTCATTAGCTTCAAGGCAGGGAAGTCTGTGCCTAGTTTGTGAAATTTGCTTCTGACCTTCGGCAAGTCACTATATCTGGGGGGAAAAAGTGATACAGCATGGGCAGACACTAAGGGGGTTATTTATTGAATAAACAGCATGGGCAGACACTAAGGGGGTTATTTATTGAAGCTAAAATTTTGCTAGTTGGGCTTTTAAAGGGGAAAACTCAGATTTGTAGAGATTAGTATACCCCAAAGCTGCTAAAAAAAATCTGAAAATACCCCATCTGAAACCAGTCGAGGTCCTGTAAAAGTTAATGGCAGATGTCTCTTTTCCAATTTGAACATATTGTCGTCTGCGTTGGGTTTCATACTATAATCTGAAAAACTAGTTTTTCAGACGATAAAAGATCAAATGATTCTGGAGTCAAATCAAAAAAATTTGTAAAAATGTATTTAATTTATTTATTTTTTTTGAGTTTTGGTTTTTCCCAAACTGAATTTATAGATTTATTATAATAATAAAGAAGGTAAAAAAAGTGGATGGTCATTTGCTCAAGTTTGTTTTATTGAAATGATGAGTTTCAGTTAATAACCCATTTAATATTTTATACTGTCACAGTTTTTTATACCGGTATAGGATCCCTTATCTGGTAACCTGTAATCCAGAAAATTCTGAATTACACAAATCCATCTGCATAGAGTCCATTGTCAGCAAATGTTTAATTTCCTTTTTCTCAGTGATAATAAAACAGTACCTTGTACTCGATCCTAGCTGAGCTGCTTGAATCCAAATAGGCAGCAGAAAAAATCTTATCAGGTTTATTTAATGTTTAATCAAACTTAAGGTGTGATCCCTTAAATACAAGACCATGACCAATAAAATTGACTATTTTGCATAAAATACAACTCAATTGATATACAATGCTACAGGGTTGTGGCCAGAATTAGCAAATTAATATAGTATTAGGATTACAGAAAGGAATTATTGTTTTTAGAGACATGAAATAGCAAGACAAGGTTGATAGAAGCTTTCATTTCTTTCATTTCTATCATTAGTTCTTTCTTTGTCTGGCCTTGGTTAACTACCACTCTAACTCTGTATTTTTGGCTTGGTATTCTGCTTCCTCAGCTATGAGTATGGTTTCTGCATCAGGTTGCTCTTACACTAGTGCTCCCAGCAACCTGCTCAGATTTTGCTTCTACATCATTGCTTGCTTCTTAGTATTCATCCAACACCCCCTACAGTTCCACCCCATTTCAGGATCCACATCTAACATCCTTGCCATATTTATCCACATCAGACTGCCTCACTACCGATCCCTTTCTCTTCTAACCTTCATCTGTTCCCCCTTAAATCTCAGCCCAGCTATAATGATTAATACATTTTCTACATGTATTCATTCAGGGTTAGATACATAAAATCCCCCTACAGTCAGGAATTGCCAACACTCTATACTGATTCAGGAGTGTCCATCCATTCCATAAAGAAGGTGAGGGGAACGTCATCAAGTTTGTAAACCTCTACTTAAAATATCAGTATCAAATTTTGTTGTGTGACAAAATATGTTTCCACCTTGTTTACATTTTTGTATACATTTTCAGCTGTAGGCTAGGCTTATAGGTTTATGCCTCTATTTTTATTATTAAAATTATTATCCTCCTTTACATCGTAGGTGTGAAAAACACACAAAGAAAATGCACATATTTCTGGGCTTGCATTTGTAATATTCCTGTTTTGCCTCAATGATTCTTTGGTACACAAATACTTCTTCCAACATACTCCATATTTCTACCACCATAATCCATATAAAATGAAGCATCTCTCCCTATCATATTCACCAAACAAATAGCTGCTTGCTTATTCTGAAGTCAAATGATTTCCCTTGAAAGCCAAATCTGGGCAAAGAGAGGTTTTATAACATGAAAAGGGGTGACTATCTGTACTGATTCTTCTTTCAAAATCAAGTTGAGATGAAAAAGTAAAAAAAATTCTGCAAAGAGGGATTCTCAAATAACTGGCGATTTCCTACTGTGTTTGCCTCAGAGGTATAGAAAACTACAAGAGAAAGCAGATGTAATGTGATGCTCACAGTGGGCTCTGTAATCTAATTGTTCCCCCAGCACATTATCTTGACATTTAGAAATATTGTTTTTGAAAGCTATTATAACACATTCAAAGTTCCTGCCTATTTACGATGAATAAAATCCGCAGGGCTTCAAAGGAAACAATGACTCATAATTACTTTTCTGCTAAACTTCTTGTTCCTTTCTTTGTATTTCTTCCAGTTAATGGTAAAATTAATCCTATCCGCGCAGCTGCAGAGATTTATCTCCTGAGCATCATGTTGTGTATCCATACAATTAATACGAATGAATACCCATAATGAACAGTTGTCTGTAAAACTCTTTACAAGTCAGGGTATTGTTTGGTGTGTTGGAATACATTCAACTACTTTGTGGCTTGAGATACAATAACAAGGTTTATGATTTGTTGCGTTAAAGGGACAGTAACCCTCATTCAATAATAATGACAGAATTTAAAGAGGTTTCTTGAAAGATGATGAAAAACGGGAACTTGCTTTTTATTTAAGAAGATAATTCGCCTTCTTGCACTTCTTATTCTGTGTTGTTTAACTTTAAATTGTGGTAACAATGTTACATGAAAGTGCTCTATATAGCACAACATGAATAGGATAATACACTTGCTAAGTTATACAGCCAATATATCAGTCAAGATTTTTAAATACCTTTAGAATGGGTATGGATGTGTTAATTACAAAAAGAATTTGGTGTTCATGTTTAATTCGAAAAATCTTTATTAAGAAATAACTTACCGAAACTCCGCTTGCGCTCCATTTCAGAAAAGCCGATCGCTCGATCCATTGTGTGGTGCTCGATTTCTCCTCCCTGCCATCCTTATAGAAGATAGCCAGGGAGGAGAATTCAAGCGCCACATGATAGCTTGTCGCCTTTTCTCAAGAGGGGCGGAAGTGGAGTTTTGCTAAGTTATTTCTTAATAAAGATTTGCGATTTTAAATTTTAATGTGTTGGTGTTTTTTTTCGTAGTATACTAATGAATTTAAAAAAAAATGTTTTAGGTAACTAGTCGTTTAATGTATTTTTGAAAATGTGGCACAGTTTTTATGAAGGGTATTGTGTGTTTCAGACCTAAAAATCAAATATGCTGCAATAAGAAATATTTTCAATATATTTTCCATGAACAGGATATAAATGAAAAGTACTGTATGTTAGGTCAGCTCTTCTCATCCTCGGCTACCAAAACACAACAGTGACCAAAATCAAAAATGCAGGCTGTGACAGATTCACAGCTTCTCGATAGCATCTAACAAAAAGACTTGTGTAATGCTTTTTTGAGCTAGGCAAAGCACAAATGATTTAAGTGTCCAGCTAGTGATATGAGCATGGGTTACACTGCGACCTACACACAAGGGCAGGGCCTTCGCCAAGTGGAAGCTTTCCCTTTAAAAGGTAATGGTACTACAATACACAGGCACTGTACATAAAAATAGATAGATTGAATGCAGGAGTTCTTGGTGCAAACAAAAAGGTAGATTTATTGTAACAAGTTCAAATTCCTCAGGCTTACTCATGTATGAGAAACATTAGCATATCACATCAGGGGAGTAGATAGATGAGGCAGATACAGCATAATGAAGACTATCACTCCCATAAGGCATAGTGTACATCAATTCCCAGAGACTAGTGTACATCAATTCCCAGAGACCGATATACCTTTGTGGGGATCGGAATGACCAGGGGAGTAGTTAGGGAGACAAAGTCTAAAGCCTTACACACTATCCACCAAGTCCCTGCACTAAAGGCAAACAAGAAGCCTTTGGGAAGCTACTCCCTGCTATTATCCTTGATGAAGCACAGAGCTGCTCACACTATATGAAGCTGACTATCTTACTGTCCTAGAGAGTCTATTAAAGAACTGCCCTGTGATAGCTAACCTTGTTCCCGGTGTTTCCCGGTCCCCGATTAAGTCACTGAAGGTACAGGTCCCTTCAGGGCAAAGGCTTTACTGGGCCTTGGTGTACCCAGGCTCAATGGGCACATCCAGATGGTTAGGACACCAGCAGCCAAAGAGGAAGAGTCCACTCCTTACACACACTATAAGGCAGTGTGGCAGGAAGTGGTCATTACACCCTTTGGCCAATAACTAGTGGTGTGTTAAATGTGAAATGGCAACATAGGCTTCTGCCTAGCAACTAAGGATTGGTAGGGATTTAACTCTATAGGTGCTTGTAAAACCTATAGGTCCCTACATTTGCTTCACTTTCTACGGCGCACCAAGGATTCCTGCAGCAACTTATTTATTTACTCCTTGGTATTTATGTAGTGCTTTACAGGGATTATATACATCACTCACATCAGTTCCTGCCCCAGAGGAATTTACAATCAAATTCATATACAATAAAGCCAATTTAGCAAATAGCCAATTTGGAGTGTGGGAAGAAACCCATGTAGACACATATGGGGCAGATTTAAGAATGATTAAGCCTTCAGGCAATAAAAAGTTTCTTCATTTGCATACTTCAGCTTCCTACCAAATAGGTTTTTTTTTTGTCCCTGACCAAAAAAATAAAAAGCTTGCAGGTTTTAGGTATTGAGATTTTTTTTTTTTAAAAACCTGCTCAGGGGAAAAAAAACATTTGGCAGGAAGCTGAGGTATTTAAATAAAGAAAACAAGAGTTGAAGATCACAATGATGTGATCAAAACATTGGAGTTTATTTTTTGTTTATTAAAATCAGTTACTCTGAGCCTTTTGGGGGGTTTTGTGTTTTGTTGCTTTGTACATGTTTTACCTGCACCCAGGCATGCAGTGTTTTTGTTGGTGAGTGCTCTTCTATGTTCCATATATATATATATATAATCCTCCATGGAGCCGTCACTCACGATAAAGGTATTATATATGCCTGGGTGCAGTATCAAAATCGGCAATCTATCAACAAAAGGGATCCGCACTCTCAGGTCTTAAAAAGTGAAAAAAGTTTTATTTGAAATGCAAGACTGACGTTTCGGCCTCCTCTGAGGCCTTTCTCAAATATATGTTCTCATATATGTTATATATATATATATATATATATATACATATGTGTGTGTGTCAGTGTGGCACCAAATCAGAAAACACAAGTCATTAAGGTTTGGTATACTGTAAAACAAAGTAAGTATAGCCAGTGCGGTCAAAAGTGAATTTGTTCCCTTTACTATGAAGAATCTCTGAAAGGAGAATCTTGGTCTCGATTAAACTGCTGCAAAATAAATTTTTAGACATATGTAGTTAAGCGTAGAGTGAAGTCTCAACCACCACTTAAATTTATATTTAGTAATAAAACTTTCTCAAGGCTTGAAAAAGTATGTGTAGTTTCACCAAAAGAATTTCCCAAACACAAACTAAAGTCATGAATCTGATAAACAGGATTTGAGGAGGGAGGTAAATCACAGGGCATGGAAAGCTAATCCTTATTCTAGCCATGGAGGAACGTAAAGCTGATGGTTTACACTTGACAATTCTGTATCACTTACTACAGTGCAACAGACCAATGACAGCTATCCTGATATAAATGTTGACGAACAAGAACACAAAGAGAAACACATTTGAACATCTAGACTCACTTTAAGGAAAATAAATAAAAAAACTTGCCAAATGGTCGTTTCAGAATAAGATTTTAGAAATCACTTAGGTGTTTTCATTCAAACCATAATTAAGGAAAGAGTAAGAGCAACTGTTTACTGCATTAAAGATTAAGAGCTAAGTGTTAAAGAGAAAAGAGGATGGAGGTCCCTTCGCCACACAGCTTACAATCTAAATTGGAAGGTACCTTACAGACAGAAAAAAATGATATTAAGTTCTGTAGGTTACAGTGATTGCCAATGCAATACAATTGCCAATTCCCAGGTGTTATGCATGTAATATTTTTAAAAGATTATTATTTGCACGCTGGATATTACTGAGGAATGATAAACTACAATACACAAAGGAAGGGAGAAAGTTATATAATTGGGTACTAATGAAGCAGTTAATGCTGGCAAGACTTTAACAAACCCCATGTTACGTTTTTTCAGGGAACCGGAAACAATTTTATAAAATCCTTGAAAATGTATTGTGCATTATATTATATGCTGTATAGGTGTATACTGTCCACCAAAAAACAATGTAAAATGTAGGAAAACCTAAAATCAGGGGATGTACAATTGATGTATACTACACACCCAAACGTACTGAGCACCAAATAAAGACTAATTTCCTTTTACTGCACTATGTTTTAATCAGGCAATTCAATAAAGATCGATATTTTACCCCCAAGGATGTAACAGAATATAGCTACAAAGCCTCAGGTTTCCTTATCCAGATCAATTTGTCATTGTCTGTATTACTTTACGGGATCCCTTCTATTTGACTGAAATCCTCTTGAATACAGTAAACTTATGTCAATCGTCTGCAAAGGCTTTGATGGGTTTTATCTGCTTGTGAAAATCTAATATTTTACAAAGTACAAGAGCACAGTTATACTATCTATTTGTCTCGCATAACAGATATATAAAACTGGAAAAAATAAATGAATAAAGAAAGTTAACCATACAATGGCCATATTTATAAAGTCAGAATAAAAAGTAGCAGAAAAATATAATTTCTACGATTTACGCCATTTGCCATTAAAAGCAGACAAATGCATGACGCTTTGTGCAGTTGCATAGCGGCACGTAGAAAACATGTATTCAATAGTAAAATGCATTAGTAAAACTTGCATAGTTTGCACATGTTTTATGCAAGAAGCTTTACATGACCATGAAATTCTGGTACAACTTTGGAATATTTATTTTAAGGAAAAGATGCTCCATGTTTTACATCTGGTACTTCTACAAATAGGCAAATATGTTGCTTTTTTTCCTCCTGATTTTTTATAAAAATAATATTAATTTACACATCTGATTGCACTACTTGCAGTGCACAACATCTGCCAAGTGGGTTCATTTCTCCCTTTACGCGCACACTCACCACTGCCCTGCCAAAACTAAATGCACTAGACCAACCAACCTTGGCATACGGCTCAAAAAAAAAACCTCTAAAAAGACACTCGCATGCACTTGAGCATCACTGGCGGACTTCTGGAGCTAAAAATCTGGCCTGCACCCCTTCAACCCCAGCCTTTCCATAGCCAAACAAACGTACTTTACTACACTCATCTTTTCCCTTCCTCAAACCCTATGTGCACATTTGTCTCTACTCAAGATACTGCTGAGCATTTCAGAAACAAAATGAACACCATCAGAATTGACATTACACTATTAAACACCCCTAGACATTCACCACCCTTTTGCAACTATTCCCAGTCTCTGTGCTCCTTCTCCCCTATGACTGATGGGGAAGTCTCAAATCTTTTGGTTTCTTCTCACCTTGTTACCTGCCTGCTTGATCCCAAAACTTCTCCACAATCCCAATCCCTGTCTAATCAAAGCCTTATCGCATCTATTTAATCTCTTGCACTCAACCAGAATCTTTCCTTCTCAACTAAAACATGCTGTTGTAACCCTATTCTGAAAAATCCTCTCTTGATCTCTTCAATCTTGAAGAACTCTCTCTCTGCTACCTTTTATCTGTAAACTACTTGAGTGCCTAGTTTACAAATGACTAGCACCATTCCTCTCTGACAACAACCTGCTGGAGCCCCTACAGTCTGGTTTTAGGCATCAACATTCCACTGAAACTGTGCTAACTCTACTAACTAATGACTTTTTAACAGCAAAAGCCAACAACCAACGCTCACTACTAATACTTCTTGATCATCTTCTCCTCCTCCAATCCCTCCATTAGCTTGCCACCACCTGACCAGGCGATAGTTCAAGGGTTCACTCAGCTACCTGCATCAACAGAGTTTAGTTGCACCAAAAGAATAGGGCGCACACGTCTGCCAGACACTGGAAATGATGCATAGCAGATCTTTAAGAAACACAAGCAAGGACTTTAAGGACTTAAAGACCTTTAATGAGTTGTAAGGTTGAACAGAATGTTTTTAACAAAACATACAAAATTTTACTAAGAAACACACAGTACACAGAGCTCTGACTCTGAAGTTCAGTGATTTAAAAACACATGCGATGTCTTACGTAGATGCGTCACTAATCAACAGAAAAATATCACAAACTAAAAAATTTGTTTATGATGAGGATCCATCTGCCATTACTTAATTACAAAAACAACAAAAAAGACATTGTGGATTTATTTACAAATCATGACTCATGAATACGAGAGAAATATGAGAGAAAAGGAAAACAATTTTACAATGAAATAATATCAGTAGAAAATATTAGTAAAATTAATTTAGGATATTATGGGCAGAAAGAGGTGTTTACCCAGAACCCACAAAGTTAATGGAGCCCATTAAGTTTGATGGTTCTTTTTTCTACCTCTGAAATGCAAGACAGTACACAGGCTTGTGATTTGACTGCAGCATAAGCCATGCCTAGGCACATGTACATTTCCAGAAAATTCAGGTAGAAGAGCTGCATTTCATAAAATTATTGTTGACTCCTTAGAATTTAAATGCAACCAGTCTGTAATGAGTGCAGGCCAGAAACTTGTATTGTGTGTCCTTAACATCTGGTAACCTTGCCCAAGGACAAGTAAATGCTTGTAGGAAGAATGTGAAAATGACATTATTATATACGACTTCATTATATATTAGTTAAAATGGCACCTTGACAGCAAGGCAGCTGGCCATGACCCAAACCAGTCTTCAAATCTATAGCGTCAACTTTAAGTCAGGTATTTAATCTCACTTGTACAGATGGGTAGCACAGTGGTTAGCACTGCTTCCTTTTGGCACTCAGACATTAAGTTCCAACTTTGATCAGTTCAATATTTATAATGAGTTTCCTTCCCATGTTTGCTTTGTTTATTCTCCCAGTTCAGAAAATGTTGGTTGGCTAATTCAGAAAATAGTCTTCTTAAAATAGTTAACTAATTTCTGATAGATGAGACCCTTTTATGTGCATTTGATATGGAAATTAGAAAATAAGATTCACTGGGGAAAGAACTAATATGAATGATCAATAGTGATGGGCGAATGGATTCGCCAGGCGCAAATTTGCAGCAAATTTCCATGTTCGTTGCCGGTGAATAGATTCCTGAATTGGACTCACAAATTCGCCACTGGTGACGTTTAACAGACACCCAGACGTCAACTTAGATGCCGGCGCCAATTTTAACGACAGCGAATTGTTGCCGGAGTCAAAATCATAATGTTGCTAGTTTTTTGCCTGATTCGTGGCGGATCGAAATGGGACAAATTCACCCATCACTAATGATCAACCATGCTCTGTAAAGCAATATCTAATATATTGTTTATATGCAGATAAAAAAAGATTTGCTGTGATTTTTGCATGACCATGAGATTTTGTTGTTTGTGTGCATGCATTTGTTGGGTTGGATTTGTTTTTGTTTTTTTATAAGTGTTGAAGAGGGGAAAATATTGATCCAATTTCAATGACTAGGTCATAATATGACCTGAAGCTGGAGGAGCACAAAATAGAGACCATTGTGCTGTATTTTTAAATACAGAAAAAAGACTACTGCCTAAGCAACCCCACCAACTTAACTATTATTTTTGTATATGTAGTTTTATCTATAACTATATATACATATTTTTATACACAAAAGTCCAATGTGTCTGCAGAACTCCACTTTGTCTCTTTTCTGTGGGCACGGTGTCAAACCCTCGCCAAGGGTGAACCACAAACCAAAAAAAGTCACCAGCACTCCTTGAATATGACAAAGTCTAATTGTGTACTTTAAAAACATTACATTAAAAGCAAAATACACAATAACATGACGTTTGGGACTCACGTTCCAAAACGCCAAATGTATTTAAAGGGCAAAGAAAGTCTAAAATAGAATAAGGCTAGAAATGCTGTATTTTGTATACTAAACATAAACATGAACTTACTGCACCACAAGCCTAATAAAACAAATTATTTATGCTTTAAAAGTTGGCCACAGGGGGCTGTCATCTTGTAACTTTGTTATACATTTTTGCAAGACTAGACTGCATACACATGCTCAGTGTGGTCTGGGCTTCTTAGGGATCGTCATAAATGATCAAAAAGCAAAGCTGCTTGAGTTCTGCAAGGCTGTAAGTAAGACAGGGGCTCCCCCTGCTGTTCATAAGTATGATTGTTTCCCTTCCAGAAGTTAGGGACCGTCTGACAATTGCTATCCACAGCACTAAATTAAGGGGGATTTCACTGCATACAGTCAGGTTTCTTATAAAAACAGTACACATTTTTTAATTAAAGTATATTGGAGATAGATTTCTTTTTCATTAAAGAAAGTAAAAATGGGATTTTATTTCTTTGCCTTTCTTTGCCCTTTAATGTTTTCGATACAAATGGATTTTTGCATATTCAAGGAGTGTTGTGACTTTTGTTTTATATACATATAGATGAGCTTAAAAGATAGAAAAACTAATCCCTTTAAAAAAGTTATAGTATCCCTTTAAAACACAATTTCAGTTACCGGCCCTTATTTTCTAGGCATAGCAGACACTTGCTTTAATTATTCTTATTGCCAAAGTGCTTTGCTGTACGGTTGCTGTTATTTAATGTACAAGGGGAAAAATTTGCAAGTGTGTCATTAAATTAATGCCACTATGTTTAACAGTTGCTAATCCACAAAACACACAAATATCCACAAAACATTCGCATTAAACACAGACCTGACTAGAAGGCTATTTGTACAACTTTATATTCTCAGCTCAACTGCAATCCAATAGAAATACCAGATGTTTTTTTGAAATGTAATTATGTCAAAGAATAATATCTTATCGTCAGGGCCGGTCGTACCAAGTTCGTGGCCCAATTGGAACCATTTTGGCGGGGCCCCCTTAGAAGGATCTTTGCCGTCTGTCTCAGGGTCACAGAGCTGGATGGGCAAATAGTGCCTGCTTTCCCCTCTGTCCAAGTGACGGCTGTGATTTGAGGATGGGGGCAGGCTGACCAACTGGGAGAAAATGTTCCCTCCCTTACTCTGTTTAATCTATGTGCGCAAAAAAAAGTGTAAATTTTGGTCACCACTGTAAACTGCGTGTGTGCAGCACCGTGGATTATATATACAACATTAATGCATTTCACTTGTTTTTTGGGCCAATTGGGTTTGGGGGTGGGCTGGGCCAATCAGGTTCAGCTGTGGCCTGGGCCAATCGGGTCTGAGAGGACTGGGCCAATCTGAATTAGGGGTAGGCTGGGCTACTGGGGGATTAAGTGAATAGGAATCAAAGCTTGCACTGGAGTGGGGCCCCCACAAGCACGGGGCCCAATTGGGCTACTAGGGGATTAAGGGAATATGAATCAGAACTTGCACTGGAGGGGGTCCCCATAAGTGCGGGGCCCAATTGGTCCAATGTGCTTAAGACCGGCACTGTTTATCTTTCTTATTACCTTATCATAGTGTTATGTGCCCCTTGTTGCATTGTATATGGTGCCACCAATATTGTAGCCTAGAGCAGTTATTGGGTTGCTAGAGTAGTTGTCAGCAGGCCAGAGGAAATTATATTCTGTGCATTGTGAAAGAAGTGTGAATTTAGTATCAATGTAAGGAACTATTTATGAAACATGTAACAAATTCAGCAATCAAGTCATTTCATCCAAACTGTGAGGTGTCGTGCATGCTTTATAACTCACTTCAAAGCATCTCATGACTATTTTCAGACAGTGTATAAATATAATATAATAAATAATGTACTTATTACAAATTACACATTAAATTCTTGTTTGATTATCCTGAATGAGGAGAAATTATTTGATGTTATAGACAAGTCAAGTTTCAGTATACCAAAGTCAATCTGAACATATTAATAAAAAAGTAATTAAAATTAACTAATGAGGGCTAATTTACTAAAACTCAAATTAATCTCAAGTTTTTTTATTAAAACAAAGTCGACCAAACTCCCTTCCATGAATGTAACTAATTGATCAATAATTATTCTCAAACAATCAGAGCAACAAAAAGTTGTGACAAAATCGAGCATCAATTCGTATCGTACAATTTACACTCTAAAAACTCAATATTTTTAGATTATTGGATGAAAATCCAGACTTTATGGGATTATCCAGCGCAATTATAATGTCAAGAAACAACTTCAGGGACATCTCGAAAGGTGAGATGGATTCGCCACCGGCTAATAAATTTGTAAACCGCCAGCGAAAATTCGCTGGCGTTACAAAAAACGAGACGCACATCAAAAATTACGCGACGCGCGTTGAAAACGATGCGATGTGCATCAAAACCGTGACGCAACTAATTTCGCAAATTTTTCGCCAATTCGCGAATTCCGCTGGAAATTCGCAAATTTTTAGACGAAACAGAGACTATTTCTTACAAGCACTACAGTAACAGCCAACCATGAGGTACTGTATCTCTATGTGAAGTATCAGCAGTTCAAATTGACGAGTTATCCAATTTGACCTTTAGTGAAACTTTGGGGATTTTCAAGGACAAAAATTCTAATACATACTAAAATTCAACATCTGGGAAAATCAAGTAAAAACTAACTAGATCCCGACTTCTTCTTTTAAAAACAAATCACAGTGAAATAGAAATTGTAAATAAGAAATTTATCAAAGCACAAAAAAATAAAATAGAATAAAATCTCAATACTTGAGACGAGCAAGTTTTCTTGCCTGTTACAGATCAGCAGTTTTACAAGTGATGAAAATATTCTGCAAATATTATCACAAATCTGAACTGTCTTTGACTCCAATACATTTTGCAAACTTTTGGAAAAATTCCAGAATTTTTTGGTATAAGCAGTTTAGCTTATCCCTAATCATGAGTGATGAGGGAACTTCTTTGCCAGCCATGGATTTGCGCAAAAATTGGCCTGCAACAAAAAAAAGCGGTTGAGAAAAAACGCCCACTGACATTCATTTCGACGAAAAAGAAGCTGTTAGAAAAAAACACCCACTGACTTTTAATGCATTTGGACAAAAATATGGAAAAAAAACTGCATTGACTAATGCATTTGGAGCAAGAAAAATTGTTGCATGCGTAAAAAATATTTGATGCCCATTGACATCAATGTGTTTCGCTAATTTTTCAGGACAGATTAACGCATTACTCATCACCTAAAATGTGATGCCATAGAAGTCAATAGAAAGTGTATTTGCTGCTTACAAGCAAGGTCATTTGCGATCACACCATTACAAAACTCGATCATGCTTAACCCATTAGAGATTTAGCATAACTATAAAAACAAAAAATGGAGGAAAAGTAGCCATAGCTTTTGGTCAGGATTATGCACTTTTTTTTTTTACTACTGTCATTTTAATGGCAACAGAAAACAAATCTGTAAAGCTCATTCAGTAGAGGCATTCTGCTGGCAGAGTAACTATAAATGTATGCACCATATGTATGGGCCACCTTGTTCTCAGTCTCTAGTGAGTTTAACAAAACCAAAAAAGCCCTAACTAATCATAACATGAAAACAGTACATAACACCTGTATTAAACACAAGCCAAATAGCTTATAAATAATGCAATACATACTTTATAACATAACACAGTGTGGCATAATGCATCAAGGATTTTCAGGTCATATTTCAGAATAAACGATCAATTAATTTGTCTTCAAAGAAGCCGCTGAAGTATTTAAACCAATTAAGAAGAATTGTGTTTTGTAATAATGCTTTTGCATTGCAATTAAGAGTAGATGAGCAGGCTGGAAATAAAGACTCCTGAAAGCTCCAATACTAAAACAAGGTTGTTTTGAAAATGGGGGGAGACAGCTGGTCAATACATAGATATCATAAATCTCTTGAGGTTGAGTTATGTTTGCAGAATGTTATACTACTGATTTATATTTGAACATAACATCTTAAAGACTATTTGTGTAAGAATGGTAGCCACAATAACAATGTAATTATGAGATGGTTTAAGGTTTTTCTCAGTTTTCTATCAGTATTCCTCTGTTTAAACAATTTTTATGTTATTTAATTATATTTAGAAAACAAAAATATTTATTGTGGTCTACAAAGAACTATTGTGTCATATCTTTCATGCTTTAAAGACATTAAAGCATGAAAGAAATGCTGCAAGTTGCATAATAAATACAAATCGGCTTAGATATTTTCTATAAAATTGTTTCTACCAGACTGGTTTGGAATTCTGATTCTTGCAAGCATGGCTGCCATACAGGAAATCAAAAAGGATATTGGGTATTTCAGTGTATATAATCACATAACATTTAAATGGCTGGCTCAGATTGTATAGCTGTGTACATTCTATTATTTGATACTGCATTCTGTCTATGTTGCACAATGTAATTACGGTCTTATGAATGCAGATGTAGTGGATGCCTGGGTAAATAGATTGCACTGGAGTCCGGAGCTGTCTCAGAATTACATTCTTCTGCTTACTGGGTTTTGAGGCAAAGCATGATAGCATTAGTAGCACTGGTATAACTATAGAGAAATTAGACCTTGCAATCCTGGGGGAAGCCTTGGGCACAGTGGGGCCCAGACTGGTCTTCTTCCCCTATAGCTGTAGAGAAATTGCCCTTCACAGCGGCTCTTCTATGTTAAAGCGAATTGGTGCAGGAGCGAGAGGCAAGCGTGCGGGAAGCAGAAAGTCAAATAGGGGATCGTGTTCATGCTAGGCCCCTCTGAAAACTTTTTTGTGCATATGACAATATTTTCTGAGCCATTGCAAATTATAAAAAGTCATTGGTGATCAGGCCCCCCCGCAAGTTAAAAAAAACATTGGTGGCCTGGGGCCCCCCCTACAGGTTAAAAAAATAAACAATCGTGCCCCACCTCAAGTTATAAAAAGCCAAGTCAGGCTGCCCTTGCAGGTTAAAAAATGGTTGTCAGGGTCCCCCATAAAATTTAAAACATTGGGGGCCATTGTCCACAAAGACCATTGGTGGTCAGAAACGTTCCTTTAACATTTGGCAGGTGGTCTTCATTCTCCATTCGCTCCCTTTGGTGGCTTTGACTCCTTTTGGAGGCTTGTGCTGCTGCGGCCTCAAGGAGGCTTGGCTCTCCTTAAAGGAATTGTTCAGTATAAAAATAAAAACTGGGTAAATAGATAGGCAATGCAAAATAAAATCCAACTTCCTGCTTTTCAGCTCTCTTGGACTGGTTACCCTGGTGACCAGGCAGTAACCAATCAGGGACTTGAGGGAGGGCCAGATGGGCCATAACTATTGCTTTTGAATCTGACCTGAATGCTGAGGATCAATTGCAGATTCACTGAACAGTTATGTCCCATGTGGCCCCCCTTCAAGTCACTGACTAACTCAAAGTTAAACAGCTGAAAAGCAGGAAGTTGGATTCTGGCTATTATATTGTACATCCAGTCACTCTAGCCTTTATAGTTTGCATTTTTCCCTGACTAACTATATTGGAAACATTTTTTTTGCACAGCATGTCTAGTTATCCAGTTTTCATTTTTACACTGAACCATTCCTTTAAAGCCACTGGGACTGGGACAACTGTTCTGCCTGTGGAGCCCTGTTTTCAGTGACCATCTACCTATTAGAATGACCCCAATGTTCTAAAGCAGAGGTCCCCAACCGCCGGTCCTGAACTGAGCCAGCCAGAATTGGACGTCAACCGTTTCCTTCCCCTGAGACAGCCGAGAATGTGACTCCCCTGAGGATGTATTCAAGTAGTAAGGCAGACCTCCAGGCAGATATACCTCAAAGTGGTTCAGATCCCACCCAGTGGAGTGGTCAGGGAGAAGAAGCTAAGCCTGACACCCTATCCACTGTGGTCCCTTCACTAAAGGCAATCTAGGAGCCTTGGGAAAGCTACTCCCTGCTACAGATCCTTGATGGAGCACAAAGCTGCTCTGTCTCTCTTCCTTTACTATCCTACTCTCCCAGAGAGTCTATAACAGATCTAACCCTGCCTTTAGCGAGCTTCGTTCATGTGGTCCCTGCTCCCTGACTTGTGGCTTTAGAGGTGCTGGTAACTCTAGGTCAAAGGGGCTTTATTGGGCCTTGGTGTACCCAGGCTGAGTGGGAACATTCAGGTGGTAAGGACAGCAGGAGCCAAAGAGGAAGATCCATGCCTTTCCAAGCATGGAAGGGGCGGGGCTTCACTCTGCACCAGGAAGAAGGGGAAACAAGTTGCTGATAACACAGAAACCAGAGCAGACTTGCAGCAGGGACTAAGGTACATTAATCTGGGGGGCTGTTTAGAGCAAATTTACAGATAGAAAAAAAAACGTTTACTTGTTCTTTAAATCACTTTAATAAAACTTCTAATCTTATGGCATGACAGTTGGAGTGCAATGATGATATTTTGTGATATTCTTTGATTTTCACCTATATGTTATTTACACCTTCATGAAAAATAATTATACTGAAAAGTTCCATATGTTAAGATGTATAATGGCTGGTCTTCAGACATCAAAGAATAGGGTTGTTCCCCTTCCAAACACTTTTTTCTGTTCAGTTGTTTTCAAATTGTTCCACAGAAATACAGACTTTTTTCAATTACTTTCCATTATTTATCTTTCACTGTTTTTCCAAAATCTAAGTGTAAAATTGAATGTTGGTGTCTCTGGTGTTTGAGTCTGGCAGCTCAGTAATTCAGGTTCAGACTCTAAACTGTTACAATTTTTCAACATTTAATTGATACATTTCAGAGCAACATCTGTGGAGTATTAGCAACTATTGTATCAAATCTAACAGCTGCCTGTAATGAAACCCAGAGATTCTGCTCAGAAGGGACAAAGATAAGAAATGTATCCATTAAATGTATCAGTTTAGAACAGTTGGGGGGTCGGCGACCCCCCCTCCCAGAGCTGCTTTAGAAGGTGAAAAATTACACTTTACACTTCAATATTAGTAAAACGGGTACAAATAGAAAACAGACAGTAATTGGAAAAAGTTATTTCTGGTGATCACCTTCAAACAACCAGTTGTTTTCAGATAGAACAACCCCTTTAAAGCTAGAAAGCAACTTAGTGTGAAAGTATTATGGTTTGAATGATGCCATCTCCCTGGCAGTGTCCAAACAAAGCAATGAGTAGTTGAGTTGTGGCTCCCACTTTTATCCCTAGTCAGCTTCACCATTTCCTGACTACACTTTATATCAATCCTATAAAATATACACAGCACCAGTGATCAATACTAAAGAAAAAAAGAATATGCAATGATTTTGTGGATGGATGAACAATATATCCTATTTCCTTGAAGATAATGCTTTGAGGTGATGAGTTTAGGCAATCTGAGAATCTCAAGAGGGAGGCATGGGCTGTAGAACGTTCAAAGATATTTTAATAACAGATTGCTATGTCATCTTCCCTCTTGAATTCCAACAATAACTGATTGATATTTAAAAAAAAGATTATTTAATAATAATTAACACATATTTATGAAGTACCCACATATTCCGCAGCCCTGTAAAATAAATGTGTTTAAACATTAAAGGACAAGGAAGTCTAAAATAGAATAAGGCTAGAAATGCTGTATTTTGTATACTAAACATGAACTTACTGCATTATAATACTAATCAAACAAATGATTTATGCTTTTAAAGTTGGCCACAGGGGGTCATCTTGAAACTTTGTTATACATCTTTGCAAGACAAAGACTCTGCACATGCTCAGTGTTGGTTGGGAAGCTTAGGAATCGTCATAAATTATCAAAAACGCACAAGTCAAATAATATCTACCAGAATCCGATACAGAAAGACTGATTAATAATCAGAATATACAGACTGCACTGGGTCCTCTGTTGTTATGTAATCTAATGAAGATGTTATAGCTTTTGCATCGTTTAATACAAACTTTCTCCAACTCTGCAGAACCAGTGGCTGCAGCAAATTATCCTCCAAACAGAATCCCAGTTTATCTGTTTAAATCTGGCTCCATGATATTTGTCCCTGCAACTGGAGTTGGAAACAGTTAAAGGGATGTAAAGGCAAAAATAAAATCCAATATAGCTCTCTACACAATCGCAGACTGCTCTATAGGGTAACAAAGCTGCTGGAGTTCTGGAGTAAGGCAGTAACTCCCCCTGCTGTTCATTATTGTTTCCCTGCATAGCAGTCAGGGACCGACTGACAATTTATATCCACAGAAGTAAATGAAGGGATAATTTCACTGTATTCAGTCAGGTTTATTATAAAAATGGTACACATCTTTTAATTAAAGTATATTGGAGATAGGTTTCTTTTTCATTAAATAAAGTAAAAATAGGATTTTATTTTTTGCCTTTACATGCCGTTTAAACATCCAAGAGTACAAACATAAAAAACAACCAATAACTGATAAAAGTCTACAACCAAGTGCACTTCTGCAATATACTTTAAATTGGAGAGCACAGGTGATGCAAGCTTTACTAAGTTCTAAACAGTATCATTGCAAGCACATGTAAAATAGGTTCTTTGGGTGAAATAAAACACAAAGCAAATTCTGAAGTCATATTTGATTAATTCAATCAATATTTATTAAAAGCCAGTGTCTAAAATGAAGGGTCAAGTGTACATTAAAAGTAAAGGGTAGTGACCCTTGGAAACCATTCTGAGTTAAACTATTCTAATGAAGTTTTATCATGAAATATATTATTTAACGCCGTATGTTCTGGGAAACGTTTAATACTTGAAATTGTTTTCTATGCCAGAAACTAATAGACAGAGAACAATGTGCTGACTGTGGGCTAAGCAACATTTTGATCTCAGTTTTAATGTTAACTAAGCAAAGTATCATCTTAGGAAAGCTGAGGCATACCATTTATTTCTATCTCAGTGTACATTATAGAGCAGTGTAAATTTTGTACCAGAGTGACCTGCATCAGACTGATCTGCCATTAATTAGGTTTATCTTACATTCCTATGAATTCTAATTGGCAGCGATTTCCCGCATCTGCTACTCATTATCAATCAATACTGAAAGGCCATAGAAATGTTAGAGTACAGGCTATGTTTATATTTGACAGTAATATAATGTGATGTCCTTGCATTTTTTTAGCATTCCGTGTTACACTGGTTTAACTTCACATTTTTTCCAGTGTACAATACAACAGTTTCACCTGGTATGCCTCATCAGGCCATTACAAATACATAAATAACGGCAGATATCAGTTGCAACTTAATGGATATCCTAATTTAGTTCCCATTATTAACAGCCTTCTCAAAATTCTCATATTTCTTTTTTTTACATGTTGCAAAGAAACTAGTTTACAGTTACATATGGGATCCCCAATAGGTGCCATAATTCAAGCACAATCTGGCTCACTGTACATTGCAGTAACTGGAATGTAAAAAGGAATTACTTCAACACAATCCATTGTCATGTCAGTAATTTCAATAGTGTATTTGTTACTGGCAAACACAATTCTTCTAATAGCCAGATGGAAGCAAGTAGGCTCCAAGAACATATGCTTGGCACCCTAAGGTACGGGAGATGGTTTTGACACCCTAGCGGAGATGGGCAGACAGCCCAGCTAGCATTACTACTTTAATTCCCAAATCTAGATTAAACAGTCAAATAAAACCTAAAATTGTATCTTTCATTAAGTTAGGACCTCTTCTCCGCGCAGACACCTTTGGGAACTGCAGTACAGCAATGAATGGAGGGCCAAGAAGCTGAAAATACTTGTCTTAAAGGGGTGTTCACCTTTGAGTTGACTTTAGCATAATGTGGGGAGTGATATTCCAAGACAATTGGAAATTGGTTTACATTTTTTTTATTATTTGCTGTGTTTGAGTTATTTGGCTGTATACTATGCAGCACAGAAGTTTGCAATTTGGCTACTAGGGTCTAAAGTACCCTAGCAACCATGCATTGATTAGAACAGCAGTCCCCAACCTTTTTTTTACCGTGAGCCACATTCAAATGTGCAAGGAGTTGGAGAGCAACACAAGCATGAAAAAGTTCCTTGGGGTGCCAAATAAGGGCTGTGTTTGGTTATTTGGTAGCCCCTGTGTGGACTGGCAGCACACAAAAGGCTCTACTTGGCACTATACTTAGTTTTCATGCAATTAAAAATTGCTTTCAAGCTTGGAATTCAAAAATAAGCACTTGCTTTGAGGACCCTGAGAGCAACATCCAAGGGGTCGGAGAGCAACATGTTGCTCACGAGCTACTGGTTTGGGATCACTGGATTAGAACATGAGACTGGAATATGAATAGGAGAGGCCTGAATAGAAAGATGAGGAATACAAAGTAACAATATATGCATAGCTTTACAGAGCACTTTTTTAGATGGGCTCAGTGACCCGCATTTGAAAGCTGGAAAGAGTCAGAAGAAAAAGGCAAATAATTAAAAAAAACTATAAAAAAAATAAATAATGAAAACCACTTGAAAGGTTGCTTAGAATCGGCCATTCTATAGCATACTACAAGTTAAAGGAAAACTTTACCCAGAAAATGAATACTTTAATGGTACAACACTTATCATAAAGAAATAAATTTGTACCTTCCAGTTCCCCCTAGTGCCTTTCTACTACTGGTTTGTTAATCCCAATACATATACTTCTGTTTAGGTGTTAGATTCACCTGTATTTTGTCACTTTATGAGCAATACTAAACCCTAAGCAATGACAAGTACTTTTATTAATAGGTTTAAGGCTACATGATTAATCTACTAAATTCAGCTGGGTATCAAGATAAACTTTGGGCTCTGAGCTAAGTTACCTTGCCACATCCTGTCATTATCACAAGAAGAATGTTTGTACAAAAATAGTTATAATGAGTAAATCCCAGAAGCACGCAAACTATGAAAGGACCACTTGGGTTTTTCTGTGCATAAATGTAGGTTACTAATGCATTAACATACTAAGGCACTGAAATACTGTTTACCATAATACCAAAGTTATAGAAGTATAGAAACATAAATAGCAATTGTTTGAAAACAAACAGAATAATAAGCAAATTAATGGCAAAGAAATTATTTTCAAAGGCACCTTTTTGTCAGCCCAAGGAAATACGAATATACCTCATGTTTTATGGTAACACCTATCTTTTCTCTTTACAAAATAAGAATAATTCCAGAGCTCATGGGAAGAAAGAAATAGGGTCCAGAAAGGTGTTTGATGAACCATTGAAAAAAGTGAAAATTGAGTTTGTCTGGATGAGTGCATCATCACTGGCCCATTAATCAAGGCTGGAGGATGGATTGTAGCACTTTGCCTTCTGCCAAGGTACATCCTTCACAGGTTACAAAGAAAAATTTAACATGAAAATTCAGCTTTATGTCCCTAACAAAAGGAAGCATGCACAAGGTCATAAATAATATACTGTATTGCTTAACTGTGTGCATTTGTTCCTTAATCAGTAAATATTTCTGAACATAATGTTGAAATTCAGATGTAGGTTTTCAGCTATTGCTAACCAGAAAATACATCTACTGCTTATAGAAGCCCAAGGACACGCATGATGAATAGGAACAGACAGCAATACTGGATCCATGGAGAAATAATGACAAAAAAAAGTCAATATGTCTGACACACTGAACCCACACTTCTACAAGCTACTGGAAGAAAACTGTGAAGGTTACACGATATGTTTTTTTTTTATAAAAAAAAATATATAAATGTGTTCCAGAACATAGAACTTAGAACCATCCTTTTATAGAGAGTGGTAAAACATACAGTCTGCCTTCAGCAAGTCAATGTTCCTAAACTACACCATTGCACCACACTTATACTCAATCTCAATCAGGTGCTCAGACTCGTTGAAAGGAAAGGAGAGCATTCAGTTACAAAGCTTGTAAGAAAAGAAGGCACAACACAAGCAAATAAATGATATAGAAAACAATGGGAAGTGAATCTTTAGCAAGCTGAACATTTTATTTGTTCCTGCAACTTTAAACAAGTTGGTAAATCTCAACTTTCTCAAATATGCATTAGAATTCACAAGCCATACATTTTCCCACAGCTTTACACAATAGTGATTAATCCATTCACTGTTTTTCTAAATCCATATCTTTTCCACAAACTTTGTGAAAACTGTTCAATGTAAAGTCAGATACAACTTTGGGGTAAGAGTTGCCTCACCATAAGAATTATTACCTTTAAAGTGGACCCGTCACCCCAAAAAAATATTCAAAATCCTATTTTATCACATTAGTCAAGAAAAATGAACATTAATTACATTATATAGATTATTTTAATCTTGTTTCCTTCAGTCTGGGAATTCATAATTAAAGCAAGCCTTGCATCATCTCAGAATCTTGTTTGGGCACCAGAATGGGGGACCCGATGTCTATCCCCATTAGGGTTGCCACCTGGCCGGTAAAGTAAAGTAAAGTAAGTAAATAACAAGGAAGATATGGACAAAAATACAATACAATTTTGGCTAAATTATATGGTTAAAATACTCAAACTAAACTGTTGTAGGACTACACACTACTACATTTATTTTTTTATAGGGTTTAATAAATAAAATAAATATTGTCCTACAAAGCATTAGGGGACATTCTTGACGGTACATGCCTCAAAATGAGAGAAAAGCAAGTTACCTTTTACAAGCTTCACAATTCTGTATAAGTAATTTACATCTCCCTCTCTCTAGTGAGTGGATTGGGTAATTTAGTAAAGTTTTGCAAAAATAACTGTTTCCTTCCTAACTTTACCCTTTCTACCATAGCTTCTATAGCAGTCTGGGATATCAGTCTGGTACATCAGTCCAAAAAGCAAGCTACCTGATAGCATCACCACTAGATTTGTATAACTTAACCATTTCCACCATAGTTTCTATAGCAGCCTGGGATATGTTTAATATTTATTTTGTGAAACTGTGCCTCAATGAGTTTTACATGTTAATATTTAAATATCTGCATTTTGTGTATTTAGAAAGTGTCTTATTCCAGTGATATGAAGTCTATATTAATTTTTCATTTTTGCAATAGTCCCCCTTTAAACTGAATGTTCTAGAAGTGTAAAAACCAGACAAAGTACTAGATAGA
>CM044445.1:51501737-51519708 GCA_024363595.1 Xenopus borealis
TGCAGATTCAGCCATCAAGTCAGAATCAGATCACCAATACATATAGGCTACAGCAATTCTCACTGGTCATTATTACTTGTTCTTGCACTTATTTGCACCCATGAATGTTTTATTCTTTTTTAGAAGCCCTATTTCTGTAATCTCTAATCAATACTGCATGCATTTCTTACCCTATCAGTGCCATCAATGGCTCAAAGAATAGCAATATAAAATATCAATAGGAAAATATAGCCTATCCATATGCATCCCAGTATACATCTGATGAATGTAAGTTCTATGGACATTACAAAAGGGATTGTCTCTATTTTTTTGTCAAGTGTAACTGATCCCCACAGCTGACCCTAATAAACTGCCATTAGTTCAGTCCATATTTAATGGTATATTACATATTAGGCGATTCTCTGGCCCCATAACAATAGGACTGCTCCCTTCTGTGCTTTTGCTCAGTCCTCATTTCAAGTCCTTTCATTTAATCACTGGAACCCCTATAATTTCTTACTAGAGGATCTTTTTCTCTACTTCCTCCTTGAGACAGGTTATTAAACCAGCAACCAATCAGCATTTAGTATTCATCAGTCGACTGCAATTTATAAAGGCATTGGCCTGATTAGTTAGTATATATAACTACACTGAAGCAATTTAGCACAAATGTTAGTACAAAATCCTTAGTATTTTTCAAACGATGATTTTTAGCCCCCTAGGGTCATATTTTGCTTACACAGAATCAATACGGAAGCAAAATGCTTTCCATTAGTAAGCCATTATAGCCACAATTGTTATGCCTTTGCAATGATATCCTTTATTTTTTCTGTGGAAATAAGACTGTTAACAAACTTTGCTTTTCCATTTGATGGTTTTTATTTTTATATTTTCAATAAGGTGCCCACATAGTTATTAGTGTGCAGTCATACTCATGTGATATATATACGTTATGGATATTGGATATACATTCTATTTAAAAGTTTAAAAAGCCTGAGTGCAACCATTGTGCAAGCTGATCAAAACTGTGAAATGTGGTGGGTATACTTTTAGATTGTAAACTTATTTGGGCAGGCCTATCTTTACTTCTTGTAGCAGTTATCGGTTGTTTTGTGCATGCAATCTATATGTTCAGTGTACTGTTTAAACCCATATACTATACGGCACTGGATAATATGTTGGCACTTTCTAAATGTATTAATAATTATAATAATATTTCATTGACCCATGGCTATTCAGATGTGATTTACTACGTTAATGACATCCCAAAAGGAAAGCACATCTGCCTTGGAGTGGGTTGCCTTCATTGCTTTAGGCTTTACTGTATAAATCATGCTGCACAGCAAAAACATTCTCTAGAGACTATGTTTAAAAATAGATAGGAAGCTAAAAATGGCATACCACTATGCTCATTTGAATGTCATTACAAGTGATACTGAAAGTGAGGAGCACAGACTGTTTATATTTGTCTTTGATAAGGCAGCTTTGCTACTGCATATATGTAATTGCTTTGGAGACCCTCTCATAAACAATTTGGTAGTTGATTTGTGTGGATACCATACTGACATCTGTCAACACAAAGTCATCCAGTCTCCATCAACATTTTTATTGTCTGCAAAGCAATAATCATGTCTTCTGAACTAAACTGCCAATGAAAGACTATCCACAGAATGCAAGAACAGCCTCTTGTTCACTTACACAATAGTAAGAAGTAAGAAGTACTCAGCAACAGCTGTAGCCAGCCTTTATACGCTTTGTTTACCAACCATAAATATAGGGAAACTGGCAATGCAGGAATATTAGGAGTCATCCTTCCTTTTATTTTTAAAGTTAAGCTTCCAGCACCACTTTGTTTAGGGAACGATTAGTTATTCTGAAAGGCTTCCACGGCAGATTCTCTATCCTGCTGGAATACTGGGAATAACATCAGTAAAATCTAAAACAAAAATTATTTATTTATATGAGCTGACATGCAGTTATTTATATACTGAGAATGGCAAATATTCTCTTTTATCTTTCACCGAAATAATACCACCCCATCCCTAGTGAGTTTAATGGAAATATGCATAATACATATTCTTGACCAAGGATGGAAAGAAAGTCCTACACATTTGCTTTAAATGTGTTTTTAAATAAAACATGCTTTTGATTAGTTATGTTAAATTGTTGTTGCATCTGCAATTAAAGTACAATGCATACAGGGCATTTTTCTGGTGTTACTGGTCTTTAAGCCTTTAAAGCTAATGCACAATAGCATAAAATCGCTGAAGCCTATGTGTTAAGCAATGTGCACAGCTGAATGATCCTGTCATATTCAACAATTGCAGCTTGCAGGGTTTTCACAGCTGTGGTCTGTGAAAGGGGAATCAGTGTGATGCTGAGGAAGAGCTGCAGTCTAGATCTGTTTTGCCTACTTTCAGGTTTTCAAAGTATTGGACATAATCCTAATAAAGTTTAACTCATACATCATATACAAGCTGATTCAAAATACACAGGGGTCATTGTAACACAGTTGCAAAGTTTGTTAAAGGAGAAGAGAAAAGGAAAACCGAGTATAGTTACGGGGGAGACAGACTGAAAGGAGCCAAAAAGCTCTTCACAAGCAATTACATGCAAAGTAAAGCCATGTTAAAGGAGAAGGAAAGGCTAAAATTAAGTAAGCTTTATCAGAAAGGTCTATATAATTACACCAGTAAACCCTCAAAGTAATGCTGCTCTGAGTCCTCTGTCAAAAGAAACACAGCATTTCTTTCCTTCTATTGTGTATACGTGGGCTTCTGTATCAGACTTCCTGCCTTCAGCTTAAACCTCCAGGGCTAGGGCTTGAGCATGCTCAGTTTGCACCTCTCTCACTCCCTTTTACCTCCCCGCTGTAATCTGAGCCCAGAACTATGATTGAGCAGGGAGAGACTCAGGCAGGAAGTGATGTCACAACAAGCTAATATGGCAGGTGCTATCCTAAACAAACATAGGGAGCTTCTAGAATGGTTTACTTTGGTATGGTAAAGCATTCTGCAAAATAAATATAGTGTTATAGCTTGCACTATTGTGGCTAATCTTTTGGCAATAAACTGCTTTGGTAACTTTCCTTCTCCTATAAGAATATAGAAACTCATAGCAGTCAATATGTTGCATAATTTATAATGAGAGTAGAGAAAGAAGTATTGAAGAGATAGCAGAAAGAAAGAAGCTGGAAAGAGCAGTATGATGAGAGAAGAAAACAGGCATGGAAGAATGAGTGAAGGTAATACATAAAGCTGAAGTGTAATGGAAAGGCTGGTAAAATATCAAAAAGAGATTAAAAATGTATGTAATGAAAATAAAATGAATGTAGTGAGAAAGGCTAGTAGCACATGTACGGCAGTACTACAGCAGTGTAAAAAAATAATAAGCAGAAAATGCAGGTTAAAAGGAGGTCAGTTAAAACATGTATAAAGGAAATTAAGGCAAAAGCGAGAGGAAGATAGAAAATGGGAAAAACAGATAGCAAGAGAGGAGGTTTATGTGGTATGCGAAAGATCAAGGTAAAGAAGATGATGAGAGAAAAGGTCACAATAACAAATAAAGACAGCAAAATAGAAGAAGAGGAGAGTGAGGGCAGGTAGATATAAATAGTTAGGAGAATTAAAAAATGGGGAATAGAATAGTCAGCTGGTTCCACCAAAGTTACACCATGAGAAAGAAGAAGAGCAGTGGGAAAGGACAAGAAATAAGTTTATAAAAGAAATAAAATGTATTGAATGATGGGAGAAATACATATTTTCAGACAGGAAAGCAATGGTCTGTGAGAAAGAGGGAAGGCAGAGAATAAATAAATTGGGATACAGTATGTATATAAATGTAAAAGGGAACGTGAGAAAGACAAAAACACTTCCGAAAAGTGTAGATGAAGTGGGATCCCTTATCACTACATCTACATTTCTATAGATTATTGTATGTAATTGGTTCTTATTCTCACAGCACGCACATAATGAGCCAAGAGAAGGGGAAGGAAAGAGGACTTAGGTGTAGTGAGCGAACCCCAAGCTGTAATGGTGAACCCCAACACCCCAGTCCAACATTGTATCAGCTAGTTTGAGAAGTAAGGGTCACCACTAGAACCTACCCATCCACCTTGTACAATAAGAGGCTCATCTGACCATTTTCTCAACTTTCCCAGAGAAACAATTTGTGCAACATCAGCCTAACTTTGCTCTAGTTTTAACTTCTAGAAATTACATTTTCTTCACAAGACAGGTATTTCTACAATGACCTTCTACTAAATACTGAAGACTACTGTGGAGTACACAAGACAAGTGCAAAACTCCAAACAGGCAAACAGTGACTGAGAACTCTTTGGAATCCTGCAGATGGCCCACCCCAAGAATCAATCAGCTGAAAATCAAACTGAAATGGAAATAAACAAGCATGTATGTAGACATAACTAGTATTGCAAGATATTCCCATTGCCTGTAGATCACATCAAATAAAAGTTTTAATTTTATCAATGAATACACCTGCATTATATAGTACAGGTACAGTGATATTATCCAGAAACTCAGACAGAAATCTCTAAATTACAGGAATGCTACTTGCCACAGATCCCACCAAAATAATTTCCTTTTTCTCTGAAATAATAAAACCATACTAACTAATCAGCCTGAATCCAGAAAGCCCCAGGTTGCAATCATTCATGATAGCAGATACCACACCTGTATTTATATTCAGTACTAGTTCATTTCTAGTGTATCTAGTTTTCAAGATTTGATAAGCTTTATTATAATTATATAGAGTATTAGTTTGTGTGTCTTACAATCCTTAATTTCCAATCCATATTTTTTATTACTACAAAGTTTTGAGTGAGTATCAGATCTCTTAAGCATAAGGCTACCTTTTCACTTTCTCCCCTAAGTTCCACACAAACATTGGGATTAGTGATGAGCGAATTTATCTGACAGGGGCGAATTCCCGCGATATATAAATAAATTCACAAAACCCCAGGAAAAATTGCCTGGCGTCTCGTTTTGGACCCAGGTGTCCATTTTTGGACACCGGAAATGTGCGCAAGCTCCCAAAAAGGGACGCCTGCGTCCAAAATGAGACGCTTGGCTAATTTTTCACCATTTTACGAATTTCTAAGGAAATTCACCAAAGTGAAACGCCCCAGATTCGCCCATCACTAATTTGCCAGGGGAGGAAGGTGAAATCTTTGTTTGGAGAGGACACCAGTGAAGGCTTTCCATGGGAGAGCTCATCATTATATAATTACTATATATAATATATGTAGACTCCTCATGCATTTTGCTTTCCTATACTGAATTTATTAAAAAGAATACCTGTTGCAGGGATCTAAATAAGAGCAGTTGCTGTTTCCCTATGAAAAAGATTACTGCCATCTGCTTTATGTGCAAAACCCCCAATATAGGGCAGTAATAGGTATGCACCAAGTAATGAATACACTAGTACAAATCTACAGGAAAGTGTATAGCTTGAGGGTACAGTAGGCTCCTGTGCATAATATAATTAGATTTTGGTGTCCGCCTTGTGGCAATACAGAAGCGCTGTAAATATATCAGCAATGCCAGATAATTCCATTTTGTATATATTAAGATACAGTAACTTTTTCTGTCGACAGGGTAAACCAACCGAACATATGAGTCCTGTACAAGATCTATAAAAGTATAAAAATAAATGTTTTTTTTTTTTTTTTTTTTTTAAATATGTGCAAAACTACAACAGTCTGTAAATAATATACTATTGAACTATAAAGGGAATGCAATTCTGTTTCTAATTTTGCAACTAGAAAAATATAGATAAGGAGCTGAGGAATATGAACAATACTGATACCTGTTGCCACATCGTTGTTGCATAGCATCTTGGTGGGGTTTGGACTGGGCATCCAGTAACAATGCATGTGTGTATAAACAAGTAGCAGGTATAGACTTGGTTTTGTTGCAGCTACTTCCTGTGATTTAGGAATCATGTTTCTAATTGTAAAGAATAGTGTGAGGGGCAATGTTTCACTGTAGGAATAGTAAGGAGGAAGGTAGACTATTGTAGCAGCTGTGCCATGCGCTTACCTGAAACAGGTGATTCTGGCACCCATCTGACTCCCGGCTGCAGAGACTGAAAACTGGCACGAACCTCTTTGCAACTAAGCTGCCCTTTAGCAGCAGCAGCAGTAGTATTAGTAGCCAGTGCTAGAAGTCCTGCCAGCAATAGCAGCGAGCTGAATTCCCCAGCAGGTGCCATGTGGTCAGTGTGTGGCTGCGCGTTGTCCAGTCGGGTCGCGACCCCGGGTCAGTTCATTCCACTCAGCTCTGCTCCCCCGGCTCTAGTAACAGGTGGAGGAGGCTTCCAGGCTTCAGAGACTGTGATACTGCCACCATGGAGCGTCTGTATGCGCTAAGCCGAGCATTTGATGGCAGCAAGTCCAGTGCTCTATGAAGAGAAGTATTGTCCGACTCCTCTTCTGACCCAGGTGAAGCAGCCTCTGGATTCTCTTTGTAGAAACACCGGGAAAGTATTAAACGCGCTGCGCGCCACCTAGTGGAAAGTTTCAGGAACGGCCACTTTGTTCCAGAAATTGCTGAATGCGGCGCTCCCACTCGTGTCCAGATGACGACTGAATATAAAATCAACTTCCATCTGATCACCTGGCCTTGCACCCTGACTCTACAATTATTTGCCACTTCTATCTCAATTTAGAAGGTCAACCTGCAAGTAGAAGAATCACTTTCTGAAAGACAGCTATTGGACTTGTTATATGCAAATCTCCGGACCTGGGGTTGTCCAGATAACCAATCTTTCTGTAATTAGGATCTACATTCTTTAGGGTGGTAGCACACGCTACGATTGTAGGGAGATTAGTTGCCCAGCAACAAACCTCATCCAGATAATTTTTTTCTGTAATTAGGGTCTAAATTCTTTAGGGTGTTAGCACTAGGGGCTGGTATTTTACCTGCATAGCCAGTAAAACACCTGCCATGGCCCAGCCGGTATTACAAATTTACAGGCAATGTAGCTGCTGGTAATTTGAAATACCATTTACAAAAGCCCTTGTCTGCCAGGGAAAACACATTTTCTTCAGCTTCGGGGATGAGGCCCACCCATTTTAGGCACTATCCTGTAGCTCTGCCCCTTTTGCAGCACAGTCTGCCCCTTAAATCCTAACCCCACCACTGGCCAGTAATGATGGGTGAATTTATTCGCCAGGCACGAATTCGCCACCAGCAAATAAATTTGCGAAACGCCAACAAAAATTCACTGGCAAAAAAATAAAAAACTGCGACGCGCGTCAAAAACAAGATGCGACTTGTTTTGGGAATTATTCGGCAAAACAGGATATATTCGCCCATCAACTACTGGGCGGTAATCTATTTATTTATTTTTTAAAAGGTGGCAACCCTAGGGAGTACGCTACGATTCGAGGTTGCCCAGCAACAAATCTCTTCTTTGGGTGACTAATCTCCCCCAAATGCCTTCTCACTGACAAGAATGTGAATCGTTGCAGGATGGCAAATGAATCTCTGTGGTTTTCCAAAATCGCCTGAAGTTTGTTTGTAAGGCAACTTCGGAAAACAGCCCCCTGATCACCAGAGTGTTTGGGGGGGGGCAGAGTATAGTAGCCTGCTGGGACTCCCCCCTCCCCATGTCTAGTCCGACAAAGCAATGTTGGAATACAAAATGATCAAAGTGCCATCCCACAAGTAATTCACATTCTAGCCAGTGGGAAGGCATTTCGGGGAGATTAGTCGCCCAAAGTTGAGGAGAATCGATGGGCAACTATTGTCCCCTGAACAATGCGTGTGCCACCACCCTTAATGGCAGAGACGCGTGAAGATTTAGTTGCCCATTGATAAATCAGCTCTTCTTCAAGCGAACTGCCTTCCCGCCGGTTAGAATCTAAATTACCGGTGGGATGGCACTCTGAGTGCTTCTTTTTCCAAAGTCGCCTGAAGTTTCCTTGTGAGGCAACTTTGGAAAACTAAGCCCTCCGAGGACCATTGCATCGGTGATTTAGATTCTAGCCAACGGGGAGGCAGTTCGGGGAAATTCATCGCCCGAAGAAGAGGCGATTTGTCACCAGCGTCTGAATCTCCACTGAAAAATCATGTAAACCTTAAATTAATCCAGTAGGGTTGGTTTGCTTCCACTACAGATTAATCATATTTTAGGATCAAGTAGAAGGTACTGGTTTATTATTATTACAGAGAAATAAAGGAATTTTTTTTTTTTTTTTTTAAATTTGGATTACTTGGATAAAATAGAGTCTACGTGAGGCGGCCTTTCCATAATTCGGAGCTTTCTGGATACCCATGTTGCATAAAATATAATTAGCTTGATGGTGGCATTGTTATTATCAGTTTCTACATGTTTGATACATTGCACTGGAGTAAATAAAGCAGCACTGTGACCTTTATGTCAATAAGTCCCATATAGACAAATGTAAAATAAGTCAAATACTTTTGTGGGTTTACAAAACCTATTTTTCATACACACACATTAAAAAATAGTTTGCACAAATTTGTGATTGGACCAACCTGAAACCTGCAAGACTCACAGATTTACCTTGGAGTTGGGAGGGTTCTGGCCAAGGAAGTGAACCACAGGTGAAGGTTCAGCTCACCTTTGGTGATTTAATTGCATTGATCTCTGTCTTTGGTGATCCATGCAGACCACCTATGTCATTAAAGGGGAAATAGGCTGGGTTGTGCTGCAGTTTGACAAACAGCAGGTTAGGGATGCTTGGGGTTTGCAAAATGTCCAGGGAATGTACAGAGATGTTGTACATATTACTTGTTTATGTTCCACCTTTATAAATGTCATATTCGAATGTATTTTTTCAGTTATTTCTGTCAAAAGCATGAAAATGTGTGTGCGGCGTGCATGTATAGACTAATCATGTACCCTTGCATCTTTTTCCTGAGAAACCAGCCCCAACCTTGACAGTTTAACTCTTCAATCCATCTAACCAGTTTACTTGCAAGTTCATTTGTATCCTTTTTATGCAAGACAGTACTTTATTTGCTTTAGTAGCCACAGAATCATACTGCCTGGAATTAGACAAACTTGTTATAACTTGCATTTATCAACAATAAACCTAATTGTTCAGCTTGTTGCCCAGTTTTTCCATTTAATCCCTAGGCACAACTCTTAGTACAATTTTAAAAGTGCAGAACAATAACCTGTTTTTTGTCCTATATTTTGTTAATGATGCCCTGTGTCTGTTCTGTTGTACAGAACCACTAGGTGTTTTATGTTAGCATGGGAACTACTGAGAGATTCATTTGTGGAAATACTTGAGATCCCAAGTAAAAGGCAACTCCAACCAGTCTTCTGAACATATTTCTGAGGAAGTGGCGGGACGCCACGAAACGCGTTAAGCATGGGATTGTTGCACTCACGATTGTTACTTTTTTAATATGATCTAATAAACACGGAATTCAACTTCAACTATACCGATGGAGTGCTCCGCTGATCATTTCTATTGCAATCTTCTGAACATATTTGCAATGAAATGCAAACAGTGTATTCACAGTCAGGACGGTGAGGTTGTGGAATGCCCTGCTGGGTGATGTTGTGATGGCTCATTCTGTTGATGCTTTTAAGAGGGGTTTGGATGATTTTTTGGACAGACATAATATCAAAGGCTATTTTGATACTAAACTCTACAGTTAGTATAGCTATGGGCATATAGGTATACGGTTTGTGTTTGAAAGAGTGGAGATGTGTGTGTGTGTGTATGTATGCTGGATTTTTAATTTGGAGGGGTTGAACTTCATGGACTCTTGTCTTTTTTCAACCAAATTTAACTATGTAACTATGTAACTTCTATTTGTAAATTATACATCACGGTCTAGTAAATTTCAGAACAAATAGGCTAATTTTATGTGCCATTTCGGGGAAATATAATACATAGTTTAACAAAAAATAGAATTGTGCAAATTAATATACTTAATAGGACATTTATTACATTGCATATTTAAGACCCGTTTAAAGGTGGCATAGTTTGTGGCAGGAAGATTACCGTTTCATTACATACATTGTGACTTGATAAAACTACAACATTCACTTTTGTTAAAAAAAAAAGTTATTTCTCATAGTCTAATGCTATTTATTCACCTTTTTAAAAATGTTTTTTTTTAATTGTATGATAACAAAAATCTAATTTACTAATGGAGGGTGAACAGTAGGTGCAAAAGTGCACACAAACTTACAGCTAGGGCCACTGTACCTACTACAGCCTATAACAGAGGTTCAAGCCACAGCATGCCAAGATGTCTTTCTTCATATGTTTTGATAATTAGCTGCTACTGTAGCAACAGTTATCAGTTTGCTGTATTGATGTCTTTTGTATAGCTAGGGCCACCCAAAATTAATGCAACATTCTTAACAACCGTCTGTTTTACTTCTACAGCTGCCTATATAATTTTACTTATATTTCTCAATACAGAACATAGAAACAAAGAATTGACATCTGTCGATTGAAGGGGATTTGTGCCTACTAGATACCTATGAAAAAATGTTAAAAAGCAGGATAGTTTTACCACAGCTCCTCAACTGATAAACACCCATCTGTGCCTACAATACTGTACTAATACTACAACTGTTTTTTTCTTTTTACAGGACAATCTTTGGTTGCTGGAATTGTAGCATCTCCGACATCAGGGATGCTAAACAATAGCCAAAAGTAAATTACTACTTTTAACTTTAGGTCCTCCTCTGAGTTTAAGGGCCCTCTCTATCTAACCTAAGGCATGTTCTGCTGCTGGGGTTCTTTAACACAATTTACATGCCACTTTCAGCTCTTTCACTAATAGGCTCAAATAGCCTTAAATAAGGTCTTCCTGACTCATTGTGTCAGTCATCCTTCGCTCCACTTTCTGGACAAAAAAAAAAAGGACCACAAAATCCTTTATAGCAAAATAGCCAGATAAACAGGATTTCAGGTTAAGACCCCTATCATGAAGCTGACAGTTCTATAAAAACATCACTGTTGCAGATGCTGGAATTTATTTTCTGTGTTTGTAGTTATCCATATGTACTGCCTTGGGGTTGCTAGAAGTAAATTTATACATACGTGTCTGCATTAATAAGTAGTCGGTTCCCCGTCTAAACAAGGACACCAGAGAAGTTGGTAGAAGCAGGGATCCTGTATTATACAGACATTTCTAGTGAGCACTCAGTGATTCATGGCTCTGCATTGCTCGTTTATCATCTATGTTCAACATCTTATATCTGTCAAAAGATATCCACTTGATTATTCTTACACAGAAGCAAGCCATGATGGATAGAACTGTTACACTGAATCGCTTGTTCACAGACACTTATTCTTAATATATAACGTGCAATTAAATGTAGAAAAATATCGTACTCTCTTAAACTGCCTTGTCAGGGTAAGTTATGATAAAAGAATTTGTTTAATAAAATAATGCTGTCCCCATAAAAAAAACAGCTTTTTAGATGTATTGTGGGAGAAAATAAAACAGTTCTTTTGCATTAAAGTGATTCATGGAAGGTTTAGCATGATGTCAGACTGATCAGTCTGTAAAGTCATTCTTGTAATGCACTAGCTGGTCTTAAGTAGGATTGAACAGAGGCATAAATAGGTGGGTTCCCATCTGCATATCAAGGTATCTATGGGGCAGATTTACTAAAGGGTGAAGTGACCAACGCTGGCTATGATTCGCCAGCGTTACCGTTTTCAGTTACTTCACTGATTTACTAACAGGCGCAGGTGTCACTTTGCTAGGGAAGGAGATAGGCACTAGCGGTTATTCGCACTCCAACGCCAGGCGAATTTTCACTCTGGTGAATGGACATAACTTCACATATCCACTAAGATGCAGATTTTATTGAACGTTAACGATATCGCCAGACTTGCCAGCTCTGACCAGGCGAAATGCAATGGAGTGCATAGAACATCTTCAATCTTCAGTTACTTACTTCATATTCTGAGTGTAAATTTCATCTAAAAACACTGGCGACTTTTCATATTTTCAGGGTGATAGGCTGCAAACTGAAAAAATTTCCACTAACTGCTTTCCCACTTACATTTAACATATGGAACCTTATTTTGAAGTAGGCTTATGTGTAGGGCTTTATTAAGGTTCCCTTGGCTTGGCTAGTTAGTGTAAATATAAGGTATGAGCTGCTCCATGTAACATAAATAAGTGCATTCAACTTTAAATTTCACACTTATGCAAATTTGCCCAGCACAAGACCTCTACTGAAGTTGTGCTAAGCAGAATTGAACACTAGTTCAATACACCAGCGTTCATTGACCAGGACGAAACTTCGTAAATATTCGTTGGAGGAGAGCATTTTCTCTTGGCGAAGTGTTATGATGGCTATGTATACAAGAATGATTAAATTGGAAGATTTGTACTGGGCCCAGATGAGCAAATATTTTGCCTATAATTCTGTATGTGCCACCATAAGGGGTAATGTTACATACTGATTTGGGGCTCATAATTTCCTGCTTGGTCACAATAACTATTTTTGTGGATCAGGCAATAGTTGTCAAGCAGAAAGACAGTAATAACTCTACACAAATGAATCAAACGCCATAAATCTAATGTTCGCATTTTGGACAATATTTTCAGTCATTTTACAACCACGGGCGAGAAAAGAACCTATGTCTCACAACCTTGAAAGTGTTTTTTTAACAATGTAAAACTAAAAAGGGAAGCTTACACCAGAAAAGAACTGTCTCCAATGTATTATTTTTAAAACATGTACGTCTGAAAAGCATGCAAATTAGAATTCAGGGACACCAATATGCCTCCCTCAGACCCACAGTAACTCACACGTGATGGTTAATAAACTTTGCATTTTGAAACCATTTTGAGCCCACAAATATGCAGCAATTAAAGAAGACTGGAAGGCAGGTTGCACTAAACCCTTTTACATTTATTAATCCTTTTGGCAAGTAACATTCTTCCAAACCAGGATATGCCATCTGCTAGCACCTGTGATCACTGTACTGATAATTCCTTCGTTTCCTTAGCATTCTGAAAAGCCACAGGAACCATGAATGTGACATGAATTTCCCATTTTTGTTTGAGATGTCTAGAAATGACATTTTGAGAAGTTCATCCTTCAGCACAAGGAAACAAGTGTAATTATGTTGGTTGCACCTTTAGAGCTTTCATTGTTGACATGGTTAACCATATAGCGACAATACACTGTTACACATGGTCTTTTCACGAAGGAGCCTATTTATTATGCTGTGCAAAAAGTGGATCGAAGCAACCAATCAGCAATTAGATTTCAACAGTTAGAAGAAAAAAAAAAAAAAAAAAAAAAAAAAAAAAAAAAAAAAAAAAAAAAAAAAAAAAAAAAAAAAAAGAGTAAAAATCTTATTGGCTGCTATATGCATCATTACTAGTAATTTTTCACTACTTTTACACAGCATGACAAATAGACTAATTAAAATATATTGCAATTACTCATTTAGAAAATCTTTAAATGTCATTTCAAGATAGTATAGGCTATTCACCTGGGAGATTTGCTACAGACACATGGATATGATGATCCAGAAGTTTTCCTGTATCCCAAAGACTAATTTCACTTGAATATCACTTTATGTAGGCACTTTTACCTGCACAATACGTTGCCATTACATTTTCTATATCTTTAGAACACACCCCTTTTTCTATGCCATGGCGAGGGAAAGAAAGGTAGCCTCTTAAATTTGCTTGACAAGTAGGTCTTTATCCATTCTTTAGTCTGCAGGATGCTCCTCTTTAAAGAACAAAATATTAAAGTTTTTGTATGTTACCGAGCTACTTTTAAGCAAAGACATCCCTTCCCTGCTATTTAATAAGTAACAATTCAAAATACATGATTAAAAACAATTGCATGGACAATTGTTGGACACTACCACAGATGGGCAGTCTGGCGCTGTGAGTTATAGGTCAGAAATATTGAAGGTGGATTAAGGATGGCCAGCATTCACTATTCCCAAACAGTTGAATTTTTAAATATTAAAGACTTATTTCTTGCTCCTTTCATTTTATAATTTCCCAGTATCCTGTCCAGAAGTCCATTGGGCACATACAGCCTATGCAGTCATACTGCCCTAAAACTGTGCGATTTCTATAGACTGGGGCTTTGTACTATTGCATGCTATGGTTATGATGAATGAGATCATTTATTTTAAATATTCAATATTGTCATTTAGTTTGGCTGTTCATCTTTGAGCTAACTATTAATATTATAAGACAGCGATATTCTGAGACAATTAGCAATTGGTTTAAATGTTGTTATCTGTGAGTTTTTAGCTTTTTTTGTTTAGCAGCTCTCCAGTTTGCAATTTCCACCATCTGATTGCCAGGGTCCTACTTACCCTAGCAACCATGCATTGATTTGATTAAGAGACTGGAATATGAATAGGAGAGGACCTGAATAGAAAGATGAATACTATAATAAATAACAATAAATATGTAGCCTTACAATGCATTCATTTTTAGATGGGGTCAGTGGCCCCCATTTGAAAGTTGGAAAGAATCAGAAGTTGGTAAATAATTCAAAAACTATAAAAAAAAAAAAAAGACACTTGGGGGAAGACACTCTAAATTCAACCCTTGAAGTTGCTTGGGCTGTGTGACTTCTGCCAGATTGTTTAGTGACTGGCAAGCAAAGGGGCTACCTGTAGGGCCCAGTGGAAACGTGATTCGCTGAACATTAAACATCACTTCAACAAAGGTTCAGCAACGTGTTGAACCATTCAATAGAAAGACAGTGAACATTTTGATTGTATTCTTGAGGAATGTAATTTGATTAGGTACTTTGTTCCACATAGAGCAATTACAACTCATCTTAGGTAGCTTCCTTTTTCTATAACGGTGACATATTGTAGTAGGCATGGCCAACATAGTTACAAAAACCTATGAATTCCACATTTCTTCTTTGAAAAAAAGTCTCATACAACATCAGCCTTCCTCCACATCAAGGCCTCTAATGAACATTTGCCTATGTCTCTGTTCATTAACACTAATGAAGTCAAAACCTGCAGGAGAGGGCAAATTAATTAGGAAGGAGAGAACTTCTACTCTTACATTTAGGCGCAATAAAAGAACACACTTTCTGCAGTAGCATGCTGTGTCATAAATGCCTCTGTGCTCATTGCTGGGGAACAACAAAGACATAGCACAGGGTGCTCATTTACCTTTCTGTATATTTCATTGTAATTATTTAAAATACAAAATCCCACACATAACGTGTGGGTATAATGTATTATAAAACAGGATGAATCTAGTTTGATTGCAGCCCAGTTCCTTTATACACATTTTTTATATGTTCACACTTCACAGAACTTTCTCAACACACAAAAATATAATTTGACAGCAGAAAAGAGCTATTTGCCCTTGGTCTGACCATTAAATGTTTGAACACCGTTTTATAGCATTATATCTGTCTAGTTTGTGTGTGTGTGATGTAACTAAAGAGGAAGCAGATCCCACAGTTTTGGGGGGCCCGGACCATGAGGTCTGCTTCCTCTTTAGTTGAACATATTATCCCCCACCCCAGCTGCTCTTTTACCTGTGGAGAGGAAGGGGGACGCAGGAGTGGTGTTCATACGAACAGACGCTTACTAATTCTGGTAGCATTGATGGGATAAGCAAAAAACGGTTCTGTTTTGGCCTTTTCTGTGTGAAATTTTTCTGAAATGCATTGGATTTAACAGGAAGGTAAAATTACATTGCAGTTAAAGTAGTTGTTTTAGATTAAAAGCACATCCCTGGTGTAAGAGAGAATGCTTTATACTACTGTAAGAGAGACTTTCTACTATGCTACAACAGTTTTTCATAGAAGAAAACAAAAGGCTACAGTGTAGCCAATTTTTGAAATCATGGTGCCCTTAGAAAGGAAAGTGCTCTGCTTTTTCTCACTGAAAACACACAAAGGAAGGAATAAAAGTGAAGCAAATAACCACTAGCAAAATAAAAGATGTTGTAACCTTTCCATAAAGGATAGAGTTGAGGCAGAACATGACTCAGCTTAAAGGGTTCTCTGTCATTTTTTTTTTTTAAATTAGGATTGCTGGGCCACATTTATTATTAATATTTATAAAATGGAAATATTCCCAAGCATTGTACAATAGAAGGGTGTATAGCCTATGAAAATGTCCCTGTATTAATTATCAACTATGTAGGTATATTATATCTGTAGGCAAAAAGCTAACTAGAAAAAACTAACTGCCAAAAAGTCAATATTATTTTAGTCTTAAATGCAAACGAACACATGCTTTCTATAGCAGGCATAGGCACATCACAGTATCCCAACTGCATAAAGAGGGACGCTAGGCAAAGACATTCTCAGCATAAGTGAAAAGAACGAATGTGTTATACTGTGTTCTATGGAAGAATATTTCATATGCAACAAATTCATATAAGCCAATTACACAATACGTCCCTGATTCAAAACAATATATCATTATATAGCATACTGTCAAAACACTAGTATGAGCAGTGCATGCCCTGTTACACTAGCCTTAATATTACAAAGCTTATAATAAATTTAAGCAAACTACCTCATAATTAATGTAATATCCCACCCCAGGCTTTTTACAGTCATGCTCGCCGTTTCAGCAGTTTTCCTTTAAATGTCAACTATAAACATATCTCCCCCGTAAACATATTTTATTCAGAATATAAGCAGGACATAACACTTAGAAAGCCATCTGATGCTGGTCCAAATAATTACAAGAATAATCATGTATCTTGCTGGATATTACTTTCATCAAACCATTATAATCTCTAGGGGTGAATTAATCATAAACTCAGTAGGAAATGACAGGGGGAAAAATGAATAACACCAGGATATAACCACAAACAGAGTAGTTGATTGCCTAACTGATGAACCATACAAAAACAGGCTTATTTATTCTGAAACCATGTGCCCCACAATGATCATTTAAACAGAGAGTATGCAAATAATGTTTAGACCTCAGGGCAAAACGTGCATACCTGAATTTATTTAGGGTTGAAATGATAGTCCGTGGTTTTGCTTCTATTTCTGTGAAACAGTGGTTTGCTCAATTTCAATATGAATATCTCATCATTTGTAAGGTCCATCAGTCAAGAAGTAACTTGCAAGCAATGATGCAAACTTCAACAATGAACTTTCATAGCAGAATATGTATAAATCTTTATTATGGAGCAAATCAAGTAAAAGAATGCAAAAAAGTAAAACCAAAACATGCGCGAAAACACGGTTATTTCAGCATGGGTTAGAATCTAACCCATGCTGAAATAAACGTGTTTTCTCACATCTCACGGTTAGATGGTGTATAGTAGCATCCAAGCAAAGATTACACCAGGTCTTCTCTACAAAAAAAGTACAAATTGCCCAGACATCTACCGTTAGTGTTTGCTGCTGGAGTGAGTTTTGGTCCACTGACTAAGATGGCAAAGGATGCCTTTAACATCCTGGTGAAAACAGAAAAGTTCTTTAAAATGCAAAACGACATGAAGAAAGTCATTGCAAACAAAGAAAAACGTTTTATAGCAAACCAATGAAAGGAACCATAAATTCTACTTAGTATGAGACAGGTTATAAAAAGGAGGTGTAAAAATAAAGTTATTTTCAAAGCTGTAGCATTAGTAACATCAAGTTTGCTCTATCACTATCAATTTCAATGTAACAGTTATGTGGTACACTATCCACAAACCTACAGCAGAAAGATACTGGAATGTACAACAACATTTTAGGCTGCAAGTGTAGTTCGTTTCAGCGATACTCATCTTAGTTGGAAAAAATTGCATAAGAACAAGAACATGTACAGCAGTGAAAATAAGTATTGAGCACATCAAAGTTTTTCTCACCAGTTGTTGTCAACAACCCAAATAATCCACACATACAAAGGAATCAAATGAAGTCCATAAATGAAATTATGTGTAATCAGTGCTTGAATTGGGTTGTAAAAGGTGGAAAGATGGTAAAAAAAAAAGCCTAAGCCACGCCCACAATTATTGGCCACGCCCCTTTTAGTACACCCCTTTTA
>CM044445.1:51525942-51537954 GCA_024363595.1 Xenopus borealis
TGTGCAGGCAATCTGCGGGCAACCCACCTCTGGTTTGGGCAAGTTTTTTTCCTCATACTGCTGAACTGGCAGCGGAGCGATGTCACTAAGGAATAGGTCCCAGGTCGGAAGGAAAGTTAATTCTATGTGGTCTGGGTCGTGGTTTTCGGTAGGGGGATGTATTGGGTAGCGAGTTCAGGTCGGGGCATGGGTCTGTGTGACTGGACCCATGCAGCACTATACCTTGTATTGCAGAATTCCCATAGCAGGGTACGAGTGGCCAGCGCTAGAGTGAGGAGGGAACTGTCACTTGTTAGATACATGCTTGGCAGTTAGAGCTTTTGCCTGAAAACACATAGAATACATGCTTGGCAGACAAAGCATTAAAAAGCCTGTTTCTTTTCCACTTTATCATCATTACAAATGTTTGGTTCTAAAATACTGTACATGTTGTTTTCCTATACATGTTTAATAAACCACACGAGTTCAATACTGTCTCATCTCAATCAAACAATATATTTTAAACAAAGTTGCTCTTTAAAATTATGTACGAGTATGCTTGCCTTACTATTGAAATAAGGCTAAATAAAAGGAAATGTATATAAAGCTTTACAGACATTATACTGTACATCATTAACATCAGTCCCTGCACAAGTGGATTTTACAATCTAAAGGTACTTATACTTATGTATGTTCCATTTTGTAAGAAGGAAGTTATAATATACTTCTGATATGTTTTTATAGAATGGGAAGAAACCAAAAATACAAACTCCTTTCAGAGCTTGAGGAAGTTTGTTCTGCAGTCATTTTGAACTACACACTTCTCTGATTATTCAGATGTAATTTGCTCACAGTATGTACTAGGTTGATGTTTCATCATATTGGTTATGTAAGCTAAAATGTGCACAAGCTATAGGTTTTACATACACAGTCCATTTATGAGGTTGGTATATACAGTACATTCAGTCTTTGTAATCGGTCATTTTTTTTTTTTTGCTATTTTTCATCCTGTCATTCATACATGCATTCTTTTTATGCAAGACAGGCTCAATATACATTTCAGCAGAAGAAAGGTTACAGAAAGTGAATGCAGTAAGACATAAATCAAGCAAGTTTATTTGCATACATAATAATGCTCAATTATCTAGAATTCTTGACAAATGTGAAATAGGTTAACTTAACCTGCATCCTCTTATCACTGACAAGGTCACATATTGCTAGATCAATCACATTGTTCTCTCAAAACAAGCCCTCCTGCAAAATGATGTGCTGTCCTGCTTTGGGCCAAAGATCAAATCATTGTCAAACAACAATGGCAGCTACACACAATGTTGCACTTTCAAGAAGCCTGGCTTCTACTTAATATCAAGGTTTTCTGAATGGGTAAAAAATAGGGAAAAGAAACCTCAGCCCTGTTTTTTTAATGCAAAACATGAAAATTTGCAGGCAAGCAATGTCTCTTCATATCATTATTAGGATAAGAAGTCATTAATTTATTATTGGCTAATAAAAAAGGTTGGTATTGTGGAGGCCGATTTGCAGCTATTATACTGCACCTTCAAATGAGCGTTTTTATGCGCGTGTGGTGGATTTGTTGCGTTTCCCTACAAAGAAAATGTGAGTTTAACAGAACCAATTTCTTCCGATAAGTCCTGAACATTGTGATAGAACTAAAGAGCTTAGGTCACACAGGTCACATCCCATGATTCAGCTCACCTGTGTTGACCAGTATTGCCTTGGGTTGAGACACTTGTCTCAGATACTACTTTACCAGGGATTACAAACGGTCAAATTTACATTTTTTAAAAGGCTTTCTCTGCACTAGAGATGCTTCCCCAGGAATGCCTCCAAGTCCAAAATTATGATTCAATGGGACAGATTTACTAAAGAGCCGTTGCTAGATAAAATTCACCAGAAATCCCACCCGTAGGGCAAGCACAGATTTGTAGAAAGGCCACAAAGCTTGGGCCTAGGGCAGCTGGATTTTAGGTGGCGGCATGCTCCCCAAACATACCCACATTCATTTAATAACACTGGGGATGAGCTAGAGATACAATCATGTTTTAAATTTCCCAGTTGCCAATACCGATCATGAAAGTTTGTATGAATAAAGGGGAGGGGACAGATAACAGCAGTGGGCCTATGTAAAATTTAATTTGAATATTCATGGGTCAAAGAACTTCCCCTATTCGACCACCCAGATCAAAGCTGCAGAATTGGGGACCATTATATTTGATCGAATAAAAAAAAAACTCGATCGAGTAGAAAAAACTTGATTGATTAATCGTTCAAATTGATTGATTTTATCGATCGAATTGTGGTAAAATCCTTCAAATTCGATATTCGAATATACTTCACATGGTCGAATTGTTATTAATTCGAAATTCAACCAATAGTAAATCTGCCCCTAAGTGTGACTGGCGACCTGATAAGATGAACCTACATCCTCTTCACTCTTATGTCAAAGCACTGCGTATCTTGTCGGCGCTATACAAATAAAATGATGATGATGTCAGGGAAATCATATTGTGTATGCTAAAAACATTTTTTTTAAATTTAAACCGCTGGCAGGATTTGTTTTGACATTTTTTTTTTTTTACCATTTTAGGCATGCCATATGTGTTTTAGGGTGGGCTCATGTGTAAGGCATTAGAGGATCTATTTTGTCTTTATTATACTTCCTTAAATATTTTCAACAAGCAGTCACTAAGCATTTGCACCAAGATCTCTAAAAAAAGATATAGACAAAAGTTTGCCAAGAAATGCTTGCGCTGACGAATTATTGCTAGCGCATCTTCGCTCATGTTCAGCGGCAGAGGCACAACTTCGCATTTATGGTGTGCTATGACCAACATGGCCACTCACACCGGGCGCTACGGTTACCCCCAACCGTAGTGAGGGCTCTATTAGCCTGCACCTTTGGTTAGGGATAATATTTTTTGGAAACAGGTGCCCTAAAAAAAGGAACCTCCAATGATAATTTTGCCTGCTCCATGTACACCTGGCTTACTGTTTTTTTTCTTCCAATGGCATGGTTCTGAAGGATTCTGTTCTCCCTACAAATGTTTGGCTACAGTAAAAAATTAAGCACATCCTATTATCACATAGCAGAAAGGCTGAAAGAAAAATAGCAGGAGAAATCTTAGAAAGAAAATCCATTACCACTCCTCAGTTATGGGACAATACTCTAACTTCAGGTGTCTATCTCTGTGATGTGATGAAACGTAAAACTCTTTTACATCTGTTATAATATTGGCTTTGAAAGCTACATTTGCATGATGCTTTTACATTACCGGTCTGATCCCCCATGTTCCTGTATGAGGGGGCTGCCATATTTGCCAAGCAGTTTTTAGACATTTTGTACTCTTTCGCTTTAAGGGCCTTTCCTGGGGGGAATCTTTTAGTTCACCCAAGAAAACAATATGTTGGTTTTTTTTGGGACAACCTGAGCTTTCAAAATATGTTGGAATTTTGGGGTAATTCTACTCCTGTTAAAAGATATGGGCTTCTAAGTGTATAAAAAAAACAAAAAAAAACTGTTTTGCATGAACAAAAACATCTATCAGAAACATAATTTATTTTATGAACGAGAACAGATTTAGAAAGTTAAGAGTGTCCCAAACACGCCAATACCAAATATATCAACACATTTTCCTCATTTTTAGGGGAGCAAAGTTAGAAAAAATTAATTTCACCCCCAAAAACCATACATTTCCCCAAATTCAAAATGGGTATGCATGTCTTTCTACTCAAAAGCAGCAAACCTTTCCTAAATTTGGCATTTGGTGGCATTTCCAAAAATCACCTCAAAATTTCCACCCTGCAGCATCGTATTTCCCCACATACTTTTAGGAATCAAGATAAATCACCCCAAATATGAAAGCCTGTGGTCCTCTGAATAGTTTGATGCCTAATATGTATAGGTGTACCCAAGCACGTGGCATACAGAAGACCCAAAACAAAGACCCCCATATGGTCTGTCATTTCAGGTACAGCAAAATCAACAGATTTACATCATTTTGAGGGGGGTAAAGCTAGAAAAAAGTAAGTTTACCCCCAAAAACCCACACATTTTCAGAAAGTACACATTCCCCCTAATCCAAATTGGGTATGCATTTCTTTCTACTCCAAAGCACCAAGACGCAAACCTTTCCTAAATTTGGCGATAAAGGCAGCTGTTTTTACATTTTTGAAAACCGCCTAAAAATATTGCAATTGTCCACATTGTCTCACCCTATTTCTTCCATACAATTGTAAAACACCCTAAATATTGATGCCAAGGGTCTATAGAACAGTTTGATGTCCAGTATGCATAGATATACGAAAGCAGCTGGCACGTGCGGACCCAAAACAAAAATAGTGCAAATGACTTTTCTCTGCTGCCGATTTGCCTTCTGTGAACAAAGACCTGTGACTGAGCAAAAGACCCCCTAATAGCACAAAGACCCCCCAGAGCCATATATCTTTGGAATGTACACACTCAAATATAGGTAATTGTCTTTCTACTCCAAACTACTTGTCACAAACGGCACCCAATACCAGAACAGTTGCTAAGCACATTGGTCTCAGCTCGGCTTCACCAGTTAAGTGACCACCTTTGGCCTCGGGAGGAGCCCTCAGCTTACTCAGATGCTACCTGGACTTATCGAGAGGTGCAAAGCTAAGAGTTCTGGCTAGCACAGGGGCACGATCGTCTCACCAAGGATACTGGATTTGAAGAAATCCACCATACGCCAGGCCAGGATCAGAGAGTGTAGAATAGTCAATGGACAGGCAGAGGTCAGGATTGGAGAGTAACGGAATAGTCAGGCAAAGCAAGGGTCAAAACACAGTAGATCAGGCAGAGGTTAGGAAATAACACCCAGGAACTTCAGATAGAACCTAACAACAGGCTACAAGCTGCAGACTGAATTTCCCTTACACACGAGCGTTTTGGAACTGAGCTCACCTGCATTGCGTTTGGCTGCGTTCAGCCGCAGGGGAGTGCAGGTCTAGACGCACCTCATTCTTTTTAATGAGGTTGTATGCACAAGACGTGTGTAAGCGCCAAACGCAGATTCAGACGCAGCATGTTGCGCCTTTAAGCAACCCGGAAGTGTGCCGCACGTGCACTAGGGAAGCCGGCAAGCAGGAGGATGGATGCATGGGGGTAAGCCACTAGACCACCAGGGAGACTGTAAGTTACACTACTATACTGAAAAGCTACCCTAAAGGCAGCGTTTATGACATTTCTGAAAATCGACTAAAAATATTGCAAATGGCCATATTTATCTCACCCAATTTCTTACATACAATTGTAAAACAAAATATTGATGCCAAGGGTCTACAGAACAGTTTGATGTACAGTATGCATAGATATACCTAAGCAGCTGGCATGTGCGGACCCCAAATAAAAATAGTGCATATGAGTTTTCTCCGCTGCCTAATTGCCTTTTTTGTGAGACTGAGCATTGTCTGCCAGAAGACCCTCCTAACAGCACAAAGACCCCCCAGAGCCATATATTTTTGGAAAGTACACACTGATGAATCCAATACAGATAAAGATGTCGTTCTACACCAAACTGCAAAGTTTTTCTAAACAGAGGTGTTTGCAACATTTTAAGCTATTTTCAGAAATGTTGTAGTTTGCCGCATTTATCTCACACAGCGTTTTACGTACAAAGAAAAATCACCCTAAATATGGACGTCTGTGTTATGTACGGACCCCAAATGAAAAACATACATATGAATTTTCACGCTAACCAACACAGCTGCTGAAACCAGTATCCCACTGTTCGTTATGTCCCGTAAGACTGTAAAAAGACACCCAGATAACCATACATTTTTGGAAAGCAAATATTCGGACGGATCAAACTAAGAAAAATATACATTTCTATACCAAAGCACCAAACAGCATAACTATACTAAATATACATAAGGAACAATAATGCAGGGATAAAAGTGCAACAACATCACAATAATAGCATAAATCAATGAAATAACAAGATAACCGACAGTGTAATTAGTGGCCCAAATCAATTATACAATAGTCACGCTGTTGAAATAAGTTTTTAGGCAAAGATAACAGTACAACGAATAAGTTAAAAAACACAGCTGTTTGTGAGTTTTTGTGTATACATGTTTATGCACTAATAAAAGTTGTCGGAGTGTGCAAATAAGTGTATAAAATAAAAAAAAATACCAATTTTTACTAAAATGTGTGTGTAAGTGTATACATGTACTGTAAGTTTCTGTAAGTGCAGGTAAGTTTGTAATAAAAATGTGCACTTACCCTTTTAGTTGCAGGAGATCGCTGGAGTCCATGGAGGGGCCAGAACAGCGTGTCTGCAGAGCCTCTGCGCAGCAGGATGTGCATGGGCGGCTCTGCAGTGGAAGGAAGCCGGTAAGCAAAGTAGCAGACGCTCCTTGCGATGCGTCAGCTACTTTGAAGTCAGGTCTGCGACAATCGAGTTGCAGATCCGACTTGACAGCCCCCTAGCATTGTCTAGGGGGCTGTAATCCTTCCACAATCTCTGCTGCCAAATAACACATGTGCTTGGCGGTTAATGGGTAAACCTTTGTATTAGGTAACAAAATCCCCAATTTGAAAAACCCAGCACAGAAAAAGTCAACAATAACCCCCCCCCTCTGAAAGAGAGTTATTGCAGAGAATAGGATATGTACGTAGGAAGGATTACTTAACAGCCCTAAAACATGACATTGGGGGATTATTTATTAAAGGTTACATTGTGTTTTTCTTGAAAATGTGGTGCTTAGTTTTAGTAAAAACTCTAAATTCAATTTTTTTCGATATTTATTATGCCCGAAGCTGCAAAAAGCCCAAATCCGAAAATACTCCAACTAAAACCTGTCGAGGTCCCATTGACGTCAATGGCAGAGGTCCCTTGAACCATTTGAACATGTGTCTTGCGCTTGAAAATTCAAGGTGTCCAAGTTTTGTTTCGCTGATAACTCAATCTATTCAAACTTTTGAGTTCTCCCTCCCCCACATTGCATTCATTTAAGTTTTTTACATCCTGTTTTTTTCATAGATAAACATTCAAGGCAGATAAAAACCTCACAAACTCGACCTTTGATAAATAACCCCCTAAATGTAATATATAGGTCAGGATTATCCCTGAAATAAAAGACCCTCTTTAAGAGAAAAAAAAAAGTATAACGGCTGCCTTAGGAACAAACCATGTACATTTGGAATACTGCCGAAATATGATATTGCACTAGTGACATCTGTTGGTTGTGAACTGAAAGTGAACGTACTTGTAAATTTGAATATGAGAATCAGTTTACAGGGAAACTGTTATGGGAAAACTTTTTTTTTTTTTTTTTTAAACGCATTAGTTAATAGAGCTACTCCTTTTAACAAAAGAGCAAACAGATTTTTTTCTTATATTCAGTTTTGAAATCTGACATGGGGCTAGCCATTTTGTCAATTTCCCAGCTGCCCCGATCATGAGACTTGTGCAAGCACTTTAGGAGGGAATTGCTTTCTGGCAGGCTGCTGTCTTTCCTTCTCAGTGTAACTGAATAGTACGCAGTGGGACATGGGTTTTTAGTATTGAGTGTTGTTCTTAGATCTACCAGGCAGCTGTTATCTTGTGTTAGGGAGCCGTTATCTGGTTACCTTCCCATTGCCTATTCACACACGGCGCTTTTGAGAATCGCTCAAAAATGCACTTAGGCTGCTGGGTGAGGGAAAGGGAGGGGGTGCTATCACTCCAACTTGCAGTACAGCAGTAAAGAGTGATTGAAGTTTATCAGAGCACACGTCACATGACTTGGGGCAGCTGGGAAATTGACAAAATGTCTAGCCCCATGTCAGATTTAAAAATGAAATATAAAAAAAATCTGTTTGCTCTTTTGAGAAATGGATTTCAATGCAGAATTCTTCTGGAACAGCACTGATGCATTTTGAAAAAAAAAAAAAAATTTTCCCCCATGACAGGATCCCTTTAATTGGACAGTATTGATAAATATACTGTACAGCCACAAAAGCATAGGCAGCATTCAATACTCCCTGGGTTTCATCTTTTTGAATATTACAATTTCAATTATAATGCAATCTGTACAATAGCAGACTATGGGGTCTGTTTACTAAATCACTTGCGGTAACAACGTTAGCGGTAATTTTAGCGAGGTGCGAATTTTATGGCTACAAATTACGTTTGCAAATATTTATTCAAGAAACTAGTCGTTTTATGGTGTTAATAATGGCATTAATTATGGCAACTTTTACTGTGACATTTATGTCCAGAAATGCATCCTCAAAACTCAAACTTTACGGACTGAGGATTATACCTTCCAACATTACCAGAGTGACACCAATAAAACATGTATGTATGCATCATATAAATCGATACTTCATCCACACAGACACTGCCAATAGAATCATATGAACAAGAAATTATTCCAGTTATCTCTTTGTATCGTTTAAATGCACAGTTTAATGAGAATTAAACTCCCATTGAGAATTTTGTGGCCAAAAAATAAGTTAACGCCACTATATAGATGGCAGTAAAATGTTACGAATACTCTGGCGTAAATTTTGTCTTTCACACTTTTCGCTGTGTAGTAAACCAGGCGTTATGGTGTACGTAGTGTTATTTTCAGAGAATGCGATAACTGGCGAACACATTCTTGAGCAAGAAAATTTGCTAATTTATATTTACCGCAGGTTATTAAATTCGCGAAAACATATTCTGCGTTAAATGTGTCTATATTTTGTGCGCAAATTTTTACCGCACTTTGTACATTGCATTTAAGAAAACAGTGGGAGTGGTATACCTCGCAACTAGTCCAGTAGTGCTGCAGCCAGACTGCACAACTCTTAAGCAGCAACACTAGACAGTTTCTCTTCTTAAATCTCCATCCGGATGAGTGAAAATACCCTTGGAACACTTATGCACACTTCCAGTCCAAGCTGCCCGCCCAACCAGGGACTTGCAGCACGCCAGCAACTCCCACAATGGCAATGCCCTCAGTCAGAGCCCTTGAGGAATAGTTTGCCATCAGCAGGGCCGGATTGGGAGGAAAAAGCCCCATGCAAAGCATGATCTAGATTTCCAACCCCAAGGTTAACTAGAACTATTGTTAATCAATAGATTAGTTTTAAAAGTCAATTACCATATAATCCCCAGTAATATTATATGCCCTGTGTGCTTGAACTTGCCTTTGCAACAAATATCTCCCCATAGTTTCTATCACAACTATTCTATTTGACGTATTAGTGACCCTATACTTTCATTATATTCTAAATATTCCTTTGTGTGCCCCCAGCTAGACCATGGAACTTATAAGAGGACTTAATTATCATGTGTCACAGGGCCACAGTGGGGCATACTTGAAGAGACTAGGCTGTCTCATGCAATTAATGCTACACAGTTCTCCATATACAGACTGAAGTGACTGTTCTGATCCCCCTGTTGCCAACATACTTATCACAGCAATTAGGGATTGGGTATATAGCAAGCAACTCTAATATTACAAACTGAAGTTGGTCAGAATTCCTGGTTCCTCCCATATGCCAGTACTGGCAGGAATACTATCTTATACTTAGCTGTGGCTGGCTATTATTGACAGTTCATTTACATTTCTAAAGTTTTTTGGTTCATTTACATATTTAAGACATACCTAATTTGCATTTTTTAGGTGAGCAGCCCATTTAGATTTTAAAGCAGTCTGGGCCTGACCATCAGTGTTACCCCCAAGGCATGCTGCTGGCCTTGACCCTCACACACTTACTGATGCTCACAGGAACAGGATTTGCTTAAAGTGGTGGTTCACCTTCCTAATAAAATTATATGGTTTTCAGGTTAAAATTATTTGCAATATGTATGAGTTACTGAAAATATAGAGTTTAAGAGATATTCAAATTCCCAGAAAAAAAACAATAAGCATCTGAAATTATCAGATACCATTTCTCAATCCTCCTCAAGGCAAATTATGTCACACCCAGGTTGGGCACAACTTTCTAAAAGTGCTGCATAACAAAGACATCTACACATTTTTTATGAAGGTGAACCACTCCTTTTATGGGAGATAAGTTAGAAACATTTTGTCAACTGTAGAGATTTGAAGAGGAGCAATGAATGGAGAACCAAAGATCCCTGATCTCACACACATTATATCTAGATTGCAGTAAAACCACTTGGCTGCCTTACCTTTCCTTTCTCCATAGCTGGTAACAAAGAGTCTGAAACACAGAATTGCTTAACTCTGGCTAGATATATGAAAAAATTAAGGTTTTTCCCTTCTCTTCTCAAGTCTTTGGATCAGGGAAAAAAAAATAAAAAGATCCTGAAATCTCCAAGTTCCTAGGAAAGCATGTATTGACATTTGGGACTAATGAAGGATAACAAGACCTGATTTACATAGAGAATCTGTAAATAAGGTTTCTTACAAGAAAGCTTTTAGTTCCCCCAATACAGCATGCAGAGGCTACTGCTGTAAGAAAGAGTCATAAGCGAGTAGCTAGCATTCCCACAGGTATTCTCCCCCAAAGTGTGCCTGTTGGGGTTGGTGGAAGATCTTCTTCCCCTGAACCGAGCCAGATCACTTATGAGACTAGCTCTATACTATGCAAAGAAAGTGGTAGTTATGAACTGGATGGGTACGGATACCCCATCAATCACCCAATGGATTAATGTGATTAATGTAATTAATAAAGCTCTCCCCTCTATCAAACTTATTTGGCCAGAGGTAGTCCTGGCAAATTCGAAAAGATTTGGGACCATGGATAGATATTAACTTGACTGAGCTCAATGAAACAAAACTTCCACTTGGCACGCACACCACGACTCAGGAGGATACGGTGAATAAAAGGCTTTTTATTTCCCAAATTACAGCTTTCCCAACGCGTTTCGTGTGACCCCACACGTATTCATGGGAACATTTTCACATTACACTCATTTCCTTTAAAAAGTCTTTGGAGTTCACGTCACTCTTGACGTGTTTCCTCCTCTGTATACCCTTTTGGGAAAATAACTCCCAATGAGCTCAATGAAAGCTAAATAACTTGTATGCACTCTCAGTGGGGATAATGGTAATGTTGTTGCATGTATGTAAAATGCCCTGTTGTAAGGTTGACACCCTGTCTCTTATAGATTACATGTTGCAGACTGTATCAAGCACCTAAGGTTTTGTGTACCAACAACACACTGCTTGCATGTACCACATTGTTTTACTTTTTTTCGCTTTCCCTGAAAAGTTAAAAATAAAAACTTAAAAAAAAAAAAAATCATAAGCGACAAAGACAAGGGCTCAAAGGGTGGACCTATAAGTGCTTTTAGAACCAAATCCCATTAGGGACAAATGCATCTAATTCCTTGACTCAAAAGGAGAAGGAAAGGTCTTCTAACTTGGGGGTGCCAAAACATTGACACCCTCAAGTCCTTGCATGTACTTACCTGAAACCGTGGTCCGGTGCTCCTAGCAGAAGAAAACTGCACCGGGCCAAGATTCTTCCAGCTGGCACCACAGATCGATTATCTTCTGGCTTCTTCTATCTTCAAATTTCATGCAGTAGAACAAAATAGCCAAGTTTTTTGTTAAAGTTAGTCTCTTTGCACTACTACACATGCTCAGCCACGTGAAGAAACCAAAAAACAATCACTGGAAGAGTCCTGGGCCAGTGCAGCTTTCTTCTAATAGTAGCACTGACCCCGGGTTTCAGGTAAGTACATGCGATCACTTGGGGGCGTCTACCTTTTGGCTCCCCCAAGTTAAAAGAAGTTTCCTTCTCCTTTAAGATTCATAATGGCTTTGGAGAAACTTTTAACTTAAAAAAAACCCTTGTCTGGCAATGGCTCACACTAAAAGCAGCCAAAGAAGCAATTTGTACCTTTAATGTACAGAAGTTGGGGCTTGAATTTTTGCAACCCATTTTTGTTTATTAAAAAAAAAAAATTATCCAAAATGTTATGGACTGGTTCACTTTCTGGAAGAATACTCTGCACAGCACACCATCTTCTAAATGTAGACAATATCCTTGCATATATTTTATTAGTAATGGGTTTCCTATAAGTTGAATTTAGAGTA
>CM044445.1:51587974-51605103 GCA_024363595.1 Xenopus borealis
CAGGGACACTGTTAGTAAATTGGCGAAGTTGCAAAATGACATCAAGCTGGTGAATAAGCGCTAGCGTTAGATGCTTCGTGCTTTAGTGAATTTGCCCCTAAGACTTCTAGCTTAAAGGGCAAGTCACCTTCATTAGCAAGGCTGTAATAACACTTTTAGGGAAGAACTACACGGCTGATTTCCACACTTTTTCTCCAGATCCAATGCACTGCTCCAAAACACAGGCGTTAAGTCATACGCATTGGAAAATACGGTAAGCAATAGCAATGTAGGTTTGTGTTGCAGCGTTCTTCCGACACGACTGTCAAATGCAGACGCAGCATGCAACATCTGCAGCAGACAATTGTGTTGGATGAACGCTGCAACACCATCCAACATGAGCATTTCTCACCTTGTTTTCCTTCTCATCTGACTTGACGCCTGCATTTTGGCGCAGTGCATCAGATCTGGCGAAAACGCGTGGAAATTGCCAGTGTAGTTCTACCCTAAAACCACAGAAATGTGTTCAAACTTTCATAACCTGCCACATTTTGTAAAATGCACATGGCACTTAGGGCCACACCAATGATCGTGGTCAAACATTTTCTTTGTGTCCAGCTTTCTATTTCCAAAATGTTGGAAGGTAGGCTGAATTATTATAGCAATTCAGGGGTGAATTAAGTACTTATATTTTGTTATTCCTACATTGGCAAAAACAGAAGAGAACTCAGAATAGCAGAACCTCTGCTTATTGGTTAAAGCCTGTGTCTGGAAATCCCATTCCAGCTACGCCAGTGCCCTTTTGGGGCCCAAGAACTTACTGCTGGGGAAGGGAACTGACATACATAGTTACTAAAGGGGATGATAACAAAAAATGTTTTTTTATTTCTGACAAAATAATCGAGATATTACGCATCCTTCAGCGACTAACCAGCCACTTAATGACAGGAAAACACGTCGTTCTCGTTCGTCACTCCCATAGGCGGCTACGTAACGCGTCACTGCGTTTACGTGTAGTCGTGACGCCACGATCTCGCGTGATGAGACTTGTGACCTCGAGGTTTCCTGTAAGGCAGGAGCCAAGAAGCTTGCTATCGACGCTGTTGCGGGACGTGTAAGTAGCGATACGTGACGGAGGACCACATTAAGACATAAGGAACTGTATGGCAATATGGTTCCTGATTAGCAGTAATTATGTCCTGCTTGCTACTCGTCCAGCTCATGGGCTACCCTTACACAATGGGGATTTCATCTTTCTTTACCTGCAGGGTGTTTTTGAAGTAAAGTAGAATGAAACTATAGCTAGGCATACATACATTTTACACAAACTGTACACCTATTCATGTCCAGACTGTTTTCCTTTTGGAAACATTAAATGTCATTACAAAAAACTTAGGCTGCAGCTGTAAGTAATACCTGTAGTAGTGACAGCACACTGACAGACCTAATCCTCTAGCTAGGCAGAGGCTGTCACTCTCACTTGTATTAAATCATTTTGGAATCCAATGTTGCCTTTCTAGCTACTAAGCTCTCCCTCTTCCACATCCTAGCACTTACAGGGCAGAGAGAGGTTCCTGCTTTGGCTCTGTAGAAGGAACATAAGACTGTGCTGCAGGTGGTCATTGCTCACGTATGTGGGGAGATTGCCACACATATTACTATTGTTTCCCATATATCCAAAGTCAAGTTACCTAACACAAAGGTGACCATGATTGCTTGTCTGTACTGAAGGGACCTGTTTCCCACCATGGGCTCACAGAGTCATGTAAACCTTCCTTTCCATTGTTTTATTGTGAAGTGATGCATTCTGGAACATAAAGTCCCCTTGCTTTCTAGAGAATCGCCACTCACTATGGAAGTGTCCCAGAATCCATCACATCACAATGGAACTAGATTAGAGTCCTGCAGCGGGTTGGTTACCCGCAAAAACCTGCAATACCATGCGGGTTGCGGGCAGAAGGTGCGGGTATATTTTGGTTTTGTGGGTCGGGCCGCAGGTCTTCTCAATAGTTATTTTTACTCCTTTTTTCTAATCACGCCTACTTCCGATGTCCCTTCCGGTAACAATGACAGCACTTCCTGGTTCTTGATTAGCAGCATGACAGCACTTCCTGATTCTTGGTTGGCAGCATGACAGCACTTCCTGATTCTTGATTGGCAGCATGACAGCACTTCCTGATTCTTGATTGGCAGCATGACAGCACTTCCTGATTCTTGATGGTCAGCTGGTCCGGGTTGCGGATAAGGTACTTGCAGGTCAGGTAGCGTGTCCAGGCGGGTAAGAATGCAGGTCGCAGGTCTGGGTTGTGGATTGTAGGTTGCGGGTATGGGTCGCAAAAAATGGACCCGCGCAGGACTCTAAGATGAGGAAGGTGTTGAATTAATAAGCTCCTGTCAAAGCAAACTATCCTCTGTTGCATCAAGCAGTTGAGCTTTGTGTCCCAAAGTGAATGATTTGGTATATCTAATATAAGTAATTCTAAAACAACTGGACTTGCTGAGTAATCATCAAAGACTTTCACTACTCGTCCGAGCAGCTTCTTCAGTTCAACTGACTGGTGTGGGAAGGTCTCGGCTTATAAACTCTTCCACTAATCCAATCACAATGGCACATTGTAGCTCTTCAGAGAGGCGACATCTGAATTCACTGAGGTATTGATTCTGTTGTAGTTACAGTAATAGGATTACCAATCTGTCATTGCAATTCCTAGACACAGGTGTTACTTGTGAGAGTTGCATGAATGGATGTGTGAAGGATTCTGAAACTGTCGGGGTACAGATGTGAGAACAGCATTATATGTAGCAGACAGGTGATGTCGAAGGCCACCACCTCTTTTCAGGGATGGCTTCTCCACCTTGACATGAATCGCCTAATTCACGCGTCGTTCAAATATTGAAGAAGCTGCTCAGATGAATAGTGAAACATCTTCAATGATTACTCAGCAAGTAGAATTACTTATGTTAGATATACCATGACCATAGTCATGAATGATTTGGTAATTCTATCTGTCCTTCATGTTTTAAGTTAAATATTCATTTAAAATGTAATCTTCAAAGTAGTAATTTCTATTTTTACTTAAATATATTTGGGCAACCACCAAATTTGACTTGATTGATTTCTTTTCAAGTAAATGTCAGTTGTAATAAGCGTTACTTGCTTCAACACCTGGCCTGTCTTCTGCAGCCCCTAGTACACTTGGATCGTCTATAGCAATGTCTAGCTCCACTGGACAGAGAAAGGGCTCTTCATGGCAGCGCAAATGTGGATTCTGCAGATCTAACAGAGAAAAGGAATGTGGACATCTACTGATATCAAGCAACCAAAAGGTGGCAGCACATCACAGATGTATGGTTAGTATTGATTCCCGCCAATAAATGTTCTGCATGCATAGCCTTCCTGATTTTATTTTTAAATACAATAGAACCCCCATTTTAAATGTTTTCAGGGGACCAGAAAATAATGGTGTAATATCCAGGAAAATGTAAAATCAGGGAAAAGTATTATGGATAATATATAGTGGAACCACAAAACAACAATGTAACATGAGGGAAAACGTAAAAGTTCCACTGTACTTTTATTTTTACTTTTTTGAGGCTCTCTAGCCCAGTTGTTTTTAAAAATGGGAAGAAAAGGAAAAACTTCCTTTAATCAAAGGGTTAAAAAAAAGGAGAGTAAACAAGCAATATTGATGCAAGCTATAAAAACAGGCTTTCATCCAATGGTCTGGATACTGGAAGACAGCTCAGATAAGATATACATGACTCTACAGAACAGGCAATATTAAACACCAAAGAATCTGATCTCTTAGACAAATTCAACACTATCATCTGGTGACACCTAGATTGAGCAACAAAGACCAAACATTTACACCACATTATCCAGGGAGATAGGGGTACTAAGTAGTGAACAATAACCCTGGAACAAAGAATGAATTTTATTAAAGGGGGAGTCAACCCTCCCAGTGCAAAACCCCTCCCCCCCTCTGGAGGCCCTCAAATTAGCATTTTAGTCAATTAGTGGCAGGCTGGCGAAAATTCACCTGGCGAATTGTGGCGAAGCTTTTGCTAATGCATTTAGTGAATTTGCCCCTTTCTCATTTAAGAGGACGGCTGCTTTTTGATGACACATTTTCTAAATGTTACTTTCAAAATATCAAGCTCCCAACCATGAAATAAATATCAGGCAGACTGATTTTATTCCGAATTGCATTTGCCAAGCCTGCTGTAGACTCAAAATAATCTAATAGTGATAGAGGAGACCGTATTACTAAAATATGTCTCTCCTAGCCCTATTAATGACCGATATTAAAGGACAAATCAAATTCACTGTGGGGGGCTTCTAATGTGTTAAGCACCTCCCAGTCCTTTTTATATAATGCTTCACTTTAGGCCCTGGGCTGGTGCCCTATTAGATGAAAAGCGCACCAGCTCTGGGTGCCGTCCCTTCACTGTGGTACCACCATCTTGGCCAATGTCCCAGCATTCTTCCTACAAATCCATTCCCACCCAGTGAATTCTACTTAATTTGTCCTTTTAATAACATTGTACAAGGTGCAAAGATGACTCTATATTGGGGCTAATTTCTGTTATACTTATGTCTAATAAAAACCTACTAGGATGTGGGAAATCTCGCCCAATTTCAAATAAAGATATTCAGATTTTGGGCAAAATAAAAGACAGTAATTGTAACACCTTTTATCAAGTAGCAAGGTGCCACTTACTGTTTTTATATGCTTCCTCAAGTAAAAGTGCTGAAGCTATTTTTTTGTGCACAGTGGTCAGCTGTTTCAGTGGTACTTATCTTTTACTTTTTCAGTTAAAGCTGGGATACATTTACCTGCATATATACAGCAGACTCTGTTAAATAAAGTACTGTTGGTTCTGCAGTAATATATCAAACTAAGATGCATTACATTTTTTTAATATAGAAGCCCAAAATAAGACCAAAATAGAGACATTTATAACATTAAATGCTAGCTGGAACTGTAAGGAACTGATGGCATGTATTCAGTTAATAAGAAAAAGTAGTTCATATATATTTTTCTTTCCAGCATGCCTTCTGCAACCGTGCTGTGTCATTTTGACAGTTGCTTACTTAAACGGATACTGTCATGGGAAAATTTTTTTTTTTCAAAATGCATCAGTTAATAGTGCTGCTCCAGTAGAATTCTGTATTGAAATCCATTTCTCAAAAGAGCAAACAGATTTTTTTATATTTCATTTTGAAATCTGACATGGGGCTAGACATTTTGTCAATTTCTCAGCTGCCCCAAGTCATGTGACTTGTGCTCTGATATACTCCAATCACTCTTTACTGCTGTACTGCAAGTTGGAGTGTTATCACCCCCTCCCCTTTTCCCCCCCAGCAGCCTAACAACAGAACAATGGGAAGGTAACCAGAAAACAGCTCCCAAACACAAGATAACAACTGCCTGGTAGATCTAAGAACAGCACCAATAGTAAAAACCCATGTCCCACTGGGTACTATTCAGTTACATTGAGAAGGAAAAACAACAGCCTGCCAGAAAGCAGTTCCCTCCTAAAGTGCTGGCACAAGTCACATGACCGGGGCAGCTGGGAAATTGACAAAAGTCTAGCCCCATGTCAGATTTCAAAACTGAATATAAAAAAAATCTGTTTGCTCTTTTGAGAAATGGATTTCAGTGTAGAAGTCTACTGGAGTAGCAATATTAACAGATGTGTTTTGAACAAAACATATTTTCCCATGACCGTTCCCTTTAACACACACCTTAGTGGCAAGGGAGCGCTCAAAGATGGAAAGGAGATCTGGTTGCGTATTGCTGTGATCAGACCCTTCTCTACATGAGAAGACTCAAAGCAGATTGGTATGCTAAAAGGATCCTATAGACAACTTTTAATCAATGTTACCATTGTCTGAACTCTAATAATAATTTGTGTTTTTCATGTCAGTAAAATTAGAACAAATCATACCTCAAACTTGCTTTATTTCAAGTGCAACAGTTTTATTAACATGAATTGTTTTCTATTATTTAGCTGTTTTCATCTGCCCTGGTATCATCACAGCCTGACAGTGAGAATCTCGGGGGCTTTTCAATAGAAGATATCCAAAAGGAGCTTAAGAGAGGAAAAAAGCTGGTAAGATCCAAGGCATTCTGAATGCTGAATTCTGAATCTATATTGTTATTTATATAGCATTATTTGTGTATACACAGCTCTGTAAACTAGAAAAAATTGATACAATATATAAAAAAAATATAAATAAATAAATTTAGATTCACAGTTAGATTTTGGGGGATCAGGTGGGTCCACACATTCACAGCTTTCGAACATACTCGAATGCACACAACATGCAGTTTTACAAGGGTATTTACACACTTTTTTACCATTGTGAGTAGTGTATTTGCTAATCGCACAGTTGAATACCTTATGAATGTTGTTTTGGTGATTATGGGGTCCGTTTACTAAAGTGCGGTATATTTGACGATACGATGCTCTTAGCAGTCATTCACTTGCAACTATGTTAACGAACCAGCTTACGTTAGCCGTAATTTTAGCATGTTGCAAATTTTCTGGCGACAAATTAAGTTTTGGAATAGTTATGCTGTAAAATAGTCTTGGTTTATGGGGTTTATTATAGCATGATTTATGGCCAGCTATGTATCTTCAAACTGCTAAACTTTATAGGTCAACAACACAGTAAACAGATTTCACACAATCAAACATGTATGCATCATATAAATCCACATTTCAATACATCCAGTCCCCTGCCAGTAGAATCATATAAAAAAATCATAAACAAGTTTTACCAATCAATCTGTGTGCATCATATAAATGTAGTTTAATCTCTAGGCTGACAAAGACTTGGTCCCTCCTAACCAAAATTTGTCTTTCAGTTGAAAAAGCTTGCTGTGGCAGCAGAGAAGAGAATAATCCAAAGCATCTTTGATTATCCTGTCACTTCTCTCTTCTGCTGTCAGGAACAGAATGATAGGTAAAACAAGGTGTTATGGGATATGCCCTGTCCCCTTGAGAATTTTCTGGCAAAAAAATAATTTACCGCCATATATATAGATGGCGGTAAAGTTTTGAGAATATTCTTGCGTTTATTTTGTCTTTCAAATATTTTGCTGTTTAGAAAACCAGGAATTAATGTGTACATAGCGTTATTTTCAGCGAATGCAATACTGGCAAACACGTATTCTTGCTCAAGAAAATTTGCAAATTTATATTTACTGCAGGTTAATAAACTTGCGAAAACATATTGAGCGTTAAATATTTACTGCACTTTAGTAAACGAACCCCTATATTGTTTTGTTGGACATTTTATTGCATTTTCAGCTCTGTGTACCTGTTGATTGCATACCGGTGCCCATAAAATGTAATTACAATATCAAAATGGTTCAAACTGAGCTTCTGACTGCGATACGTTATGGGGCAAATTTTAAAATAGTTTTAGGCTATTTTTTCCTCGATATTCGATTTCTCGATGAATTCGATTCGAATAAATTTTAAAGTTAAAGTCCTTCGATCATCGAATGGTCGAATGATCGAATATTCGATCATTCAAATTTTCGGTATTCAATGATCGATGTGGCAAAATTTGCATATTCGATCCTCCGAAAAAATCGTTCTATCGAAATTCGTGAATTTTGTACATTTGCCCCTAAGTGTTGAAACAGAGTGCATTACTTTGAGTGGTTTTATTTGACTGTAGTAATTTTATTGCATCCTGCTTTGTTCTTGATTTCTTGCCTCTATACACCATGAAAGCATATTGGGCATCAAGCTGTCATTAGACCACTGGTGTTTGTTATTATGAAATGTGGGGCAAAAATGCCATTTAAAATGGCTAAATGTATTAATTTTTTTTTTGGATTCGACAGAACATGTACTTTCTGAAAATATATGGTTTCCTGGGCTGGAGTAAACCTACTGTTCAAGGATTTTTTAGTTTTGGTATCTACAGTCCAGTGTTTTCTGTGGTGGTGCTTTGAATGTTTTTTGCTAGCATCTTAACACCACATAGCTTGGTAAACTTATGTATTACACTATTCCATGAAAAATATGAGGTTTCAAGGTTATTTTGGAGTCAAAAATCAATTTTCCAGGTTCAAATGAAAAACTAAAAATTTTTAAATTTTTACAGTTTTTTTTTTTTGTACTTGACCTTGGAAATAGCTTGAATCCGAAAAAACTTAAACTGTTAAGGTCATGATCATTGGCAGAGGTCCTTTGAACCATTTGAAGATGTTAATAGACTTCATGATGTTCAAGTTTCACTCAAAAACTCTAAAATCTATTTGTGCGATTAGTGAAAACTCGGTTTGAGTTTTTGGGTCGTTAACCCTGAACTTGCTGATTTGAGTTTTCCATTCACGTTTTTCCTTAAATTAAAACCCATTCGAGTTGTGAGTTCATTTGAGGGATAAAAAAAACTCTAAAATTCAACCTTATTGTGGTACGTTACAACGTGTGGGAAATATGATAGGGTAAAAAGGCAAGTTTTCATACAATTTTCAGGAATTTCATAAAAACTGCTAAGTTTAACTAGCTTTGTCATTCAGGGACATGTTTACTCATTTTGGATCTATCAGAATATGTACTTTCTGAAAAGTAAGAAAAGAAAAAAAGGTTTTTTGGAATCCGTTCTTATTTACCACGCATAAAACTGTCAGAATATTTTGGCAGTATTAGAAATATATATTGTGAATCTATATTTCATAGCATATATTTTGGTGGGTCTGCATGCCAGATAGTTTGAATAATAAAGAATAAACAATGATGACCAGTTGAAAAGATGCTTAGAATTAGCCATTCTATAACATACTAAAAGTTGACTTAAAGGTGAGCCACCTCTTTAAATTAGAAAGACATATTTGCCTGTTTTGGATTCACCCAAATGTGTACTTTCTTACATGTATGTTTTTCAGGTGTAAATTTTTTTTTTTTACTTTACTCCACATAAAATGCATTAAATATGTAGACTTTTTCAGTAACTGAAGTGACGGCTGCTAAAAGATAAGATGCTGGAAAGTGAGGTGATCTCAAACCAATAATTTTAGGAAAGCTTTGCAAATCAGTAGTTTAAAGTAGAAAGACATTTTGGATTTACCCAAATTAATTTTTAAATATGGTATTTTGGGGGACAATTTGTTAGCACTAGTTTGACTTTGAGGTCTCTACACGCCAGATTCTTTTGTGATCCTATGCACATTGGGCATCAAACTGTTTGTCAAACCTTTTGCATTCATATTAAGGACGGTCTATTGTGGAGAAATTATGTAATGATAAGATGCTGGAAAACGCTAGCCTCGAGGCCATTTTCTCAAAACCGATAACTATAGGAAACCTTTGGGGCTCGATAGTTTGTACTGGAAAGGCATGGTTGCCCAGCAAAATGTAAACATACTTTTTTGTGGCTATTTCCCAAATAAAATGTAGTAAATGTGTTGAATTTTCAGTTACAGAACGGATTTTTGTGACACTTTCTATGCGCTGTTGTGATTTTGGGGTCTCTATATAACAGATACTTTGGTGATCCTGTGCATGCTGGGCATTAAACTGTTTTGGCTTGCATTTATATTTAGGATGTTTTTTCTTGGAACCTGAGATGTGGGTGATACAAAGCTGCAAATTGAATGTTTTCTGGATTTTCAGAATTTTTATAAAAAACCTAGTCATTAGAAAGATTTATTTACAAATTTGAGATTCAGCAGACTGTACTTTCCAAACATATTTGTTTCCTGGGGTACACCTACTGTTGAATTTTTTGCCGTGTTCTGGAGATGTGGGGCTTGCCAAATTGGTTAAAATAAAATTCTGGTATATATCCCTATATATGTAGAATGGTTACATTTTTTTTCCAGATGTATAAATACAGACAATTTCACGCAAATTATATAACTTAGGCTGTACTAAAAAGTAGTTTTCCTAGGTAACCTAAGTAAACGTAAAAAACGTCTGGCATTGAGTGCAAATAAGATGGAAAATTCTGCTGACGGTTGAAGAGTTAAAGGTAATCTGCACCCAAAACATATATAAACATGTTTTGTACATAATGAGTTTATAAATGTAATAGAAATTAAAAGACAAAAACCCATACATTTGGGAGGGTTCTTTTTTTTCAGATGATCAAATTGTCTACGATTCAGTTCTACACAAAATGGTTGTATTTTGTTGTTTAAGCCAATGGTACACATGGTGATTTCAAGTCAACTTGTCAAGTGGTTGTCACATGGAAATCTGAACTACCACCTTTAAGCAACAATATTGTTATTTAGTATGGGTATCAAGATGCAAAAAATATCCCTCAGTTGCCCCTACTACAATAGGAAACAGAAACTGTTTTCACCTCTAGCTTTGTTTTTATGAGGTGAAAAGTACTAGGAAAGCTTGAAGGTGGCCTATGGCCCTATTGGAGATTGGTATAATTTTGCACACAAAAGATGTGCTAAGCTATTACAATTAGTTTTATTTCAAATTACTATTTGTTTTCTGTAGATGTGCTCACTTTGTCACTGCCCAGGAGCCACAATTGGCTGTGATGTTAAATCCTGCCATAGAACCTACCATTATCACTGTGCCCTGCGTGATAAAGCTCATATGCAGGAAAATCCATCACAGGGAATGTATACGTAAGTAAATTCTTTTTAATCTCTACACAGCTAGATTTATAGTGATGGGCTCTTTAAAGTCAGTATGCTTTTACAAGGGGTTATAAAAGAATAATATATATTATATCTATATTTTGGTCCAAATCAATAAATTGGTATATTGGTCATAAACCTATCCCTAGGTACTGTATAGTAGTTTTCTTTTAGACAAGTACAATTGTTATGCTTGAGCACAGCTGTGATCCCACAAACATTTACAGGCATGGGACCTAATAACCAGAATGCCTAGGTCCTGAGGTCTGTGGGATAACAGACCTTTTTGTAAAGTGGAACAATTTACGGTCAAAAAGACTTGTCAGTGTAGTATAATAAGATTTAAAGGGGTTGTTCACCTTTGAGTTAACTTTTAGTATAATGTAGAGAGTGATATTCTGAGACAATTTGCAATTGGTTTTCATTTTTTATTGTTTGTAGTTTTATAATTATTTAGATTTTTATTCAGCAGCTCTCTAATATGCAGGGTCAGCAATTTGTTTTCTAGGGTACAAATTACCCTAGCAACCCTGCATTGATTTGAATAAGAGACGGGAATATGAATAGGAGAGGGACTGAATAGAATGATAAGTAATAAAAAGTGGCAATAACAATACATTTGTAGCCTTACAGAGCATTTATTTTAGATGGTGCCAATGACCCCCATTTGAAAGCTGCAAAGAAACAGAAGAAAATTGCAAATCATTTAAAAACTATGAAAAATAAATAATGAAGACCAATTGAAAAGTTTCTTAGAATTGGCCCTTCTACAATATACTAAAAGTTAACTTGAAGGTGAACCACCCCTTTAAGTGCTTCACTAATTCACTAATAATATTGCTATGACCAAAGCTCTGTCAAAGGTGGGACCCATAACCGTTTTGCTGTTGGTACTAATGTGAGTGCCCCTTCGGACAAGTGTAGCACTGGTTTCAAATTATATCTTTGTTGCTCCCTGGTACCATTGTGAGCTGCTCTTGCAGTGTACCCAGGACTGACATTGGCATCCTGTAGGTTATACAGGTATGAGGTCCAATATCTGGAAAATATAAATATGCAAAGCTCAGAATTACATGAAGGCCGCCTCTTAGATTCCATTTTAAAGGGGAACTCCACAATAAATAACTTTAGCTTTTTGAAAAGTAAACGTAATTTCTAGCAATTTTGCAATATACATCAATAAAAAAATATGCAGAATTTTCATGATTTTTAATGGTTTCTGACAGTTCCCTAAGCCTAGCTCCTGATGATCTTTCTGACTACTTTGCAGAGCTGGCTGACTACTGTTACTTTGTATCAGCAGCCAGCTCTCCTCAATAAATTAATACTTATTGAAAGCAAATCAATCTTATGGGGTTTATTTAATGTTTAAATGATATTTAGCAGACTTAATGTGTGGTGTTCCAGTAGAACCCTGTTATTCCTGTCTTAACCACAGTTAAACATTTTCTGCTGCAGGATTTTTTGCAGAAAGCATAAGGAACAGGTGCGGAATTCAGATGGTGAGTTTTTTTTTTATCTCCCAAATGTCTCTTAGGCTTAGATATTTATGTATTAACTGTTTATTGTAGATCTGTGTGAACATCAAAAGTAACTGCAGCTGCAAATCATATAAATTGTATCAGATGAGGAAGGCAGGTACTCTTCCTTTTCTAGATATGACATATATATGTTTTAAGTTATAAGATTTCTTTAGAAGCTGTAATTTATGGGATGTTCCAATCAACACCAAATTCTCAGAACTTAAGACAGTTTGAAGTTGAACAAAGTCGCTTAGTAGTTAAACTAAATTTTGCATGCAATAATAACCTTAAATTCAGAAAGATGGTGAAAAATTGATACAGTTACTCACAATTTTTTTAAAGAAACATACTTTTTGTTGCTACAGAACAAAATCTGAAATTGAAGATGAATATAATTCTCTAGTTTAAATGAAAAATGTACTCCACTTAAACTCTAGTTTCAACTTGTGTTCCCCTGTAGAGTTACAGTGGGCGCACATGTCCAGTTTTTGTAGTTTAGCAAAATCTGATAATATCTCTAAATGTTATTTTGTAATTTGTTAAACACCCGTGCACAAGAACCTTAATGAGGGTCCTGTGGAGTCTATTGGTAAATCAATAAACTCCCTAACCTCTTGGTCATATCCTATACAACAGTGGTGAGTGGTGTAATACATTTGTTTGCATTTTTAACCAACTGTTCTTACAACTTCATCTTTGCATACATTATTTTTATATGCTGATTGGAGGCCACAATCCTCATTTGATAATTCCCAGTGTGATAATCCTTTTACAAGAAACTAGAAGTTGTAGGGCATTCCTGCCATATGGTCTTGTGTAATTAGGATTGCAGCCAACCAAGAGGCAGGTTTATAGAAACATAGCAGAGCATTTAGCAATACAGTAGGAATACTGTGCAATGTATATTGTAGATGTTTACACACCAGGTACATGGAATAGTTTGTGTGAGTTACAGCTTTTATTTTTTCTCTCAGATGAATTAGAAGGTAGTTTTGCACGTAGAGGTTTGACTCCATCTCCTCAACGTGGCCGAGGAAGAGGGTTCAGAGGAAAATCACGGACCTCAAATTCCAGAGGGCAGTCTGAGGAGAGCAGACTTTCATCCTCACATTGTACAGAAGAAACTGAAAGCAGCTCTAGTGTGAGTTATTGGAGTTAAATAATTTCTAGTCCTAGTTTTAGGGTGTTACTATTGAATGCATTTTAGTTTTTGTTTGTTTGTTTCCATAAATAAAATGATGCAAAAATACAGTCATTATAATATAATTAAAAAGAAAAACAGCATGGAAAATAGTTTACCTTATGAAAAAGGGATAGGTGTGCATACCTCTGCACTTAGACTGTCAAACATTTTATACATGCCCAGTTGAGATTAAAATCTCTCTCGCTCTCTCTAGAGTCTATACAAGGCCGGCACTACTCGTATGTCTGTATAAGGTGCCTGGGTGCTATTCAGCAAAAAGTAGAGGTATCCAAAAAAAAAGGCAAGCACTCTCAAGACTTAGAAAACAACAATGTAGTGAAATGTAATATTAATACACTAACGTTTTGGCTACACCTATAGCCTTTCTCAAAGTGAGTTTTTATATATATATATATATATATATATATATATATATATATATATAACATCCTCCAGTTTTATGACTGTGTAGACATCTCAGGCCACTGTCAGATGCTGTGCAGAGGAAACCAGGGAAACTAAGAACATGCCTAGCCCCACATCAAATTTAAAAATGAAATATAACAAAATCTGTTTCTTAAATTGGATTTCATTGTAGGATTCTACTGAAGGAGTGCTATTGAAAAAAAAAAAAAAAGTTTCTTGTGACAGATTTGCTTTAGGTATTACCCTTAGGGCTGTAGAACACAAGAAGATTTCTGTATTTTTATTGCTGCTTTTATAAGTAGCCCAAAGAGTGAGTGCCAGATTGTCTCTTATTGACTTCAATACCTTAATTGCCTGAAAGTACTATTGGCAAGTGCTTGCAAAAGTGCTTGGGATTAAATTATTTGCCTTTTTACCAGATTTTATTTTTAAATTTGTATCTTACTTTTAAGTTCTCTTTTAGTTCTCTTCTTTTCTGAAGAAACTCCTGGCAAGTTTCTTGCATAAGCTAGGCGAAAACAAACATGCTGCAGCACTCCAAATCTTGTGAAAAGTGTTTAAGTGTGCCAACTAAACAGGCTGGTTTGTTGGCACAATAAACACTTTTCACAAGATATGTTTGTGTTCAAGTGGTATGTAGGCCCCTGGCAGTAGGACTAGCAGCTTGCACCCAGTGCTACAAGCAGTTGGTATTATAGAGCATTGCCTGGCATAAACAAAGCCTTTCAACCAGCTTGAAATTTAGAATAACTTTTCATAATGCTATTACTCGTACATGGTTCTAGAAGTCAATTTTAAAGGGCTTGTTCACCTTTAAATTAATTTTTAGTATGACATAGAGAGTGATATTTAAAGATAATTGTACATTTGGTTTTCTTTTCTCATTATTTGTGGGTTTTGAGTTATTTGACTTTATATTCAGCAGTTTGCAAGTTCAGTAATCTTGTTGCTAGGGTCATACTGCCCTAGAAACTGAGTTGATTTGAATAAGAGACTGGAATATGAATAGCAGAGGGGCCTGAATAGAAATGCGTAATAAAAAGTAGCAATAACAGTACATTTGTAGCCTTACAGAGCATTTGACGGGGTCAGTGACCCCCATTTGGACACTGGAGAGACAGTCGGAAGAAGGAAAATAATTCAAGACCTACAGAAAACAAATGAAGGCCAATTGTATACTTACTTACAATTCACATTAAATAACATAGTACAAGTTAGCTTAAAGGTGAACTATCCCTTTAAGGGTTACTTTTATATTAAAAAGCAAAGATTAACTTTTTTTGTTGTGCTAAATATTACATTGCAGTTAATTAATTTTTTTTTACATATGTGTTTTCCAGAGAGATCGTTCCCCACACAGATGCAGTCCCAGTGACACTAGACCTAAATGTGGTTTCTGTCACGCAGGAGATGAAGAAAATGAGACACGAGGCAAGCTCCATGTATTTAATGCAAAAAAGGCAGCGGCTCATTACAAATGCATGGTACATATTTGTTTTTCAAATGAAAAGTCGTAGGATGCTAATGCTGCACCAGATTGTCTGCTTATTTGTTCGTAGGTTTGTTTCCCATTGTCAAGCATTAAACATTTTATGGAAAAATATATGCCCCCTTTTTTGGCGTCTTCTCAGTTGGTGCAAACACAGTATCTGAACTTTCAAAATATTTGGCATTCAGACTAATGCTGATTCATCAGCCAAATATTCAACCAAATCATGATGCTAGTTTGTGTAGTAAAAAAAACTTTAAAAAAATTTGCATCAAAAACAAAATTGCTGCCTTCAGTAGTTGAGTTCCGCAGTGCTACATTTTCTAGCAATAATGTTCCTGTCAATTGGAGGTAATTCCTGTTCAGTTTTAATGGGGAGTAGTTTTGAGGTTTATTTTTTCCTCTTCTACCAAATGCACATCATCATCCTGTCTACTCTAAAGCTGAAGGTGAACTAAAACATGGTGATACCTTACTGAAAGAGACTTTCATTTCTTTATACAGCTTTTCTCCTCTGGCACAGTACAGCTCACCACAACATCAAGGGCAGAATTTGGAGACTTTGATATCAAAACTGTGATCCAAGAGATGAAACGTGGGAAGAGAATGGTATTTCCCATTTTTGTTTGTTAACCTGTAGTAATGTCCAGTCCTCCAAAAGAGGGTATAAGGAATTTGAGATCAGTTCATTAAATAGAACTACAATAATCTTGTATAAGGAAACCCATTATCCAGAAAGCTCTGTATAACAACAAAGCCATCTCTCATAGCCTTGTTCTCAATATTAATACAGTATTAATACAACAGCACCTTATATTTGATCCTAGCTAAACTGCATAAATGCATATTTGTGGCAAAACCATGTGGTTATGTTTATTTGGTCTGTGAATGTTTTTTAATATACTTAAAAAGATTGTTTTTTGGTAACATAGGCCAACTGAAAAATTAGAAATGGTGTGTGCATTTTCTTAATAGACTTAAGGTATGGTGATGAAAATGACAGGAAAAAATGTTATAAAAAAACCAGGTGCCAAGGATTTCAGATAATAGATTCCATACCTGTACTGTGACTGTTGTTTAAATGTTCTTAATTATGTGGCTTGTAACTCATTGCAACCACTCACCAAGTAACATTTACTGGTCAGCTGTCTGAAAAAAGTATCTGGTTGTTATGGGTTATTAGATGTAGACCAACTTAATACTTTTTATTTGGTTGCCCAGGTAATGTTTAGGCCACAGCTGTTAGCTGGAGGTCAGCAGGCTAGTTATCTCCCTTTATCGCTCTCAGATGTCATATAGGTTCAATACAGTACTTTGTCACTATCTGAATATTATGTTGCCCACAAATATGTTATATATTGTAGAATCAGCATATTGATTCTGGTTTAGGGTACTGTAGTCTCTTGACAAAATACATGTATTAATATTCTTAAAATAGTCTCCCCTGAAAAAATGACTATAATCACTTAGCGTAGCTAGGGAATTAAATGCACATTCTTTTGTATGTCTCCTTTCATGACCTTAAAACATATATTTGTAAGTAATATTTACTGGAAATTCTTCAGTTCATAGTACAAGGACAAGTTCAGATTGTGTCACAGACCATAGAATGACACTTTATTATTTTTTTATTCTAATGGCCATCTCACTACTGTCTTTATCTCTGTGCCCACCTGCATTCTTCTGCATTATTTTTGTCCATGATTCCTCATTCTATCATCTTTGTTCCATTGCTGCCTCGTTTCCCACAATCCATACTCGCTGGACCTCTGCACTGTTACAGCCCCATTATACATGTCTTCTCTGCTCTCTCTGTCTGGCACTTCTATAGACAGACCTCATCTAGCAATCTAATGGATATTGCTTTAAAGGGGTTGTTCACCTTTGAGTTAACTTTTAGT
>CM044445.1:51682969-51707707 GCA_024363595.1 Xenopus borealis
TAAAGACTTTGAGATTTTAAAGTATAATTTGTTATGGTGTTTTATTTCGTTGTGTACAAATGAATTTTGTTAAAAAATTTTTTGATGTTACTGTTCCTTTAACCAGTGCAAAGGCTTTTACAGTTGCCAGCCAAATTGAAACAGCTGTGGCAGAGGCTAAAACTCGCAATCAGGTAACTGCTGGGAATGTACAGATTGTGAATCCAGTACTGTGGCCTAATAATGCACAGTCACAGGCAAAATACAGTGCTAAGGAAAGGCATTCACTGCAAAACAGTGCAGCAAATAAAAAATACTGCTTTCGATGTGGTTCAACACAACACATTGCAAATTATGCTAAATGTCCTGCAAACGGGGTTCAGCAGGTGACTTTTCACTCTGGTGAATGGACGTCCGTCAGCAGTGTCCCAGCGAATGTTCGCCTGACGACGTTTTGCGATGTCTGCAAAGCCATCTTTGGTGAATTTCATGTGGAAGAACAGGAAAAAAGAAGTAAAAAGTGCTTATGACTCCCCTATCAATCGCTCTTTTTTCTGTCCCTTGTCATCCAAGGCACACTCTTCCTATATTTCCAGATTGGGTCTCAGCCCCACTCCTGGTTTGAAGCCCCAGTTAAGTGATGATATGAACTGCTGGCTAGGGGGGTGTTATTACTGCAAGCAGCTCAAACTGTTTTTTATTTTGGAACATGAGCAGTAAAGTGGTTGTAAAGGCACAAGGAATTCTGGGATATGTAGTTTTTGCCATAAATAGTTTTGGAATTTAAAAGGGAACAATTTAAAGGCTGTAATGGTATTTTGCTGCTGAATGCTTGACATGTCTGGTTACTTTTCAAGAATTTGTATACTGGTTGACACTGCTATTTGTAGCAGTTTTTCATTACTACTGTTATCCTGAATTGTTGTTGTTCAATACCTCTGCTATTCCAAATGTATATGCTCTGTTTCCTTTAGGAAGAAATGCTCTTTGAAAGAATGGCTTGTTCTTTTCTAGGGAGTGGAACAATAAAAGAGTGCAACAATGTTTTACTTAAGGCTTATATTGTTTTCACAGCTGCTGGTCTAGACAAGACAACAGAAATTACAAGAAGATGTATATGAATTGTGATAATAGAGCATTGGAAGGCAAATGTAGCATCTGCTGATATGACATCTAGAACAATGATATGCCACTTTATACATCTTCTAAGTGTTATCAAGTTACATCGTTCTGACTCTGAAGTTGAGTGAGAGGAGGATGATAGCAGAGATTCTAATCAATCTGAAGATGAACCAGCTGGATAACAATATTTTTTGTTACTGAAAGATTTAATAAAATGTACCAATTTGTGGATGAAGGCATTATTAAGGCATAGGTTAATGTTTCAAATGTGGATCTAGAGATAACCACAGGGAACCACTCTTCCAGTTGATGATGGGGCTTTCCCTTAAATATTAAATAAATGTCAAGATAATGTTCTAAGGAGGTGTTATTTTGTGGCTGGAGCTTCTGCCTGAAGTGATGGGTTTATTAGTCCTGCTAGATCCTACAGAGAATGGATTTCCATTCCAAGAGCTCTTAATAGTAATGATGATCCTAAAATGATTACTGCTACTCTTAATGTGATCTACAGTAATTAGCTAACACATACAGTATTTTGCAGCACTTCCCTAGAGGCTATTAAAATTTGTTTTTTTTTTGTAATGTTGTCTTTATTAGTATATTTATCAAAAGTAAATAAAAAAAACTGGACTTGCTGAGATATTTTAATGAAGACATTTCACTGCTCATCCGAGCAGCTTCTTCAGTTCAACTGATTGGTGTAGGGGAGTTCTCGGCATATAGACTCTTCTTCCAACAATCCAACCACAACGGCACATTGTAACTCTTCAGAGAGGTGACATCTGAAATTCACAGTGGTGTTGATTCTGTGTAGTTACAGTGATAAGATTACTAATGTGTCATTCAACTCCTAGAAAACAGGTGTTACTTGTGAGAGTTGCATGAATGGATGTGTCAATAGTTCGGAAACAGCCGGGGAACAGATGTGAGTACAGCATTGTATGTAGCAGACAGCTAGTTTTGAAGGCCCCCGCCTCTGTTCAGGGATGGTTTCTCCACCTTAACATGAATCACCTCTTTCACATCTCTTTCAAACCAGCGGTCTTCTATATCCAAAATTTGGACATTGCTATCTTCAAAAGAGTGTCCCTTGTCTTTTAGGTGTAGAAAAACAGCCGAGTCTTGCCCTGTAGATTTCGCCCTCCTATGCTGATCCATTTACTTATAGAGCAGTTGTCTTGTCTCCCCAATGTATAGATCAGTGCACTCGTCGCTACACTCTACTGCGTATACCACATTACTTTGTTTTCCATTAGGAGTTGGATCCTTTGGGTGTACCAGTTTTTGTCTCAATGTGTTGCTAGGTTTGAAAAACACAGGGATGTGATGTTTGTTGAAAATACTCCTGAGTTTCTCCAACACTCCAACAGCTACATATGGAATGACTATGTATCACTTACTATGTGTCTCCGGTTGGTTATTTCTTTTGATGTTCCTGTTGGGCTTGGAAGCTGCTGTTTTGACAAAGGCCCAATCTGGGTAGCCACACGCTTTCAAAGCTCCTCTGAGATGTTTATGCTCCTTGTCCTTGGACTCTGTATCAGTTGCCACATATTCCGCCCTGTGGTACAGCGTTCTAATGACACCCAGTTTGTGTTCCAGCGGATGGTGGGAATCAAACAACAGATATTGATCCGTATGAGTAGGTTTCCTGTATACCTTCGTTTTTAAGTTACCCCCCCTCTTGGATGCAAATTAAACAGTCCAAAAAAGCAAGTTTGTTCCCTTGGACATCTTCCCTTGTGAACTTGATGTTATTGTCCACTGAATTAATGTGTTCTGTAAAGGCCGCTACTTAATTGGATCTGATTTTAACCCAAGTGTCATCCACATACCTGAACCAGTGACTTGGTGTAGTTCCCTGGAAAGTAAGTAAAGCCCTCCTTTCCACTTCTTCCATGTACAAGTTAGCTACAATGGGAGAGACTGTCTATAGAAAAGGTCCTTGTACTTGAAGTATTTGGTGTTAAGGCACAAATCTAGCAACAAACATACTTGTAAATGCCCCTTAACTCTTTATTTTTCAGGGCATGAAACTTCACTGGCACCATCTTCTTTTCTTTGGTAATCATTGAGAAGAGAGCATTGTATCGACGCATGCACATTTAGTGCACCAAAAGGCATGGAATTTGCCGAAAGTAGACCTGAAGTTTACCAAAGATAAGAAGATGGAATCCCGTGAACTCCAATGCCCTGAATTATCAACAAGGGTAAGTAAAGGCTTAGGGGCATTTACTCAGGGTAACACCTAGGCTGGGTGAGGGGAGCAGGGAGGGGGGTCTATGTAGGGTAGGGAGGTAGGGAATTTTAATAAAAAGGGTTTGATTGTCCTTTAAAGCATCTCTGTTATTTGTCTGGTCCATGATCTACTTCTGGAGATCTGTTCTGAACATGTGACTTTATACTGTATATTCAAAATCTGAATTTAATCATGAATTTCAAACTGGACATTTGCTGTTAGGCCACTGGGTGCAACATGTTGCCCATGACCCACTGATTGGGGATATTGTTGCAGAGAAATGAGGTCTTCAATAAATAGGTCTTCAATGAATACCAAAATAAAGAGGGTTTCTTCCAGATTCCCTTATAGCTTCTATTGGACTTACAATATGGTTTAAGTTTTTCTTCTCATAAGTTCTGCTCAAAATTAGAGTGGAAGCAATTGTGATTCTTCTGTGGTGGCTAATAACAGCATGGTTTGCCCAATGAAGATGGCTGTGGATTACTGTTTCAGGTTCCTGATGCAGTCTAATGTACTATGCTACAGTTTTATATAAGGATCCAGACAAAATACATTTCATGGAGGCTGAGCAGATGTTGATGCAGTAGGAGTATCTGAAAATGTTATTCAGGCTCTTCTAGCTTTCAGGAAGGAATGCATTTCCCATATTGTTGAATTTGGGGATTTTTTTTACTCTGATGTAACAAAATCAGTGTAATTGACAGAAATAACTCTGTTTTCATGCTGTGAATATGCAGGTATCATCACTGTCAGCTTTATCCAGGAAGTCAGGCTTCTGAACCTCTATTTAGGGTTTTTTATGGCAGAGTATCAAACCACCGAAAAAGGACTTGGAATTCTCCATGGGCCTTTTCCCTGGTTTTGGAGGCTATTATGTGTCTGCACCATGAGCCGATCCAGTATGCTGCTCTAAAGATTACATATAATTCTATCCATGCAAACAAATAAGTGCTTCTTGAAGTTGTTACCACTTTTACTTTTCAATGATTCTAAAAACAAACTGCAGGAACTGTGAAATAAGATGGATGCCTCAAAGTGTTTAAAGAGCAAGAGACATAAGGAAAACTGAACGCTTACTAAAATTCCTGAAGGTGTAAAAAGAGGTGCCCCAATTTAGAATCTAAAGGATAAATTAATGTATCTCCAAGGTATATGAGAAAGAAACAGTGTCTAAACCATGGTCCAACAAAGCTACTTTGACTTGAGCTTTGTCAGCATAATGTGGATGAGCTTTAACAGTTGCGGATAATTTGCTGTCCTTCGTCATGACAAGGGGTAGATAATGCAATGTATGACATTAATCTTCACTTTTTTCCACCTGGTGCAACAACTGAAACTTTGCCTTAAATTATATATATAATATCTTGGATATTTTTTAAAGAATTCAAGACAAGGTCTTACAGTGTTTTTACTTTCTTTATACTCTAAAATGTTCCTCTTTTCTTAGATAGTTTGGCTAGCTCTGTCTACACAACTGAGAAACCAGTTAATGAAAGTTTCCTTCTTAATTCCCAATTCTAGTAATGCAACTACTGATGCATGGGTCACGCAGGAGATAATTCAGAAGACACTAGAACATGGTAGAGGTGAACAAAGGTCAGGGGCCGGATGGTTCTCATCCCAGGGTACTTAGCAAGCTTAGTTCTGTGATTGCCAAACCTCTTTACTTTATTTTTGAGGATTCATTGAAGTCTTGCATGGTGCTGAGAGAATTGTGAATTGGTAATATGATGCCACTATTTAAAAATGGATCCCGTTCTCAGCCTCAAAACTATAGGTCGTTTAGGCTGATGTCAGTGGTAGGAAAGCTTTCTACTTCATTGCAAATAATAATACTATTGGTTTGCGCCAGCCTGGTTTTACGTGTGGTGCAACAGATCTTGCCAGACTAATTTAATTGCCTTTAATGAGGAGGTGTGCAGGAACCATAACTCTGGGATTGCAGTGGATATCATCTATATATATATTCATGTGAGTGTATGGAAGGGGTTGGTGTGAGTGTGTGAAATGTATGTGGATTGGGGTTTATTTTTTTTTTAACTATGTAACTATGTAAATTACTAAAGAGTAATGACTGTCTACTCTACAATATATAACTCCCCTACTAGCAGATTGATCTTTTTTATACAACACACAGTCAAAGCTTTAACATATGTTTAGTATAGAGACTCATCTATCATATTCAACAGCTGTTATTGTTAACATTTTACAAAGCATTTTGTGTCCAGTTGTCACTGGATAAGATCGAAGTTGTCCAAGTATTGAATGACACATTGGAAAAGGACAGGAAATTGCAGAAGGATGAAGATGAGATGCAAAACAAGCAATAGACAAAACTGATGAAATGTGCTGAAAGTTAATTTATCTGTATATATTTTACTTATTATTTTAGATGTACTTTGGTAGGATCTTTGGTTTTTTTTTTACATATCATATGTTAGAATTGCTATATTAGCTTTCTACTATATAGTACAGTAGTATATATATATAATATACTTTTATGTAGACCTAGACTGCCATATTTCCAAGGGACAATTGGCCGAAATGTGCTTGCATGAGCACATTGTGGCAATTAAAGTCTGTTTCTTAAGCAGAGCTTTACTGGCCCTTCAATATTCCCATACCTCCCAACATTTTGGAAACAGGAACAGTGTGGAGAATGTTTTTTTTTGCCACACCCATTTTGTGGCCACACACCCCTAATTACCATGATCATTTTACAAAATTTGGCAGGTTATGAAAATTGCCCTTTAAAGGAAAAGTCTACCCTCCCTGAGCAAAACCCATCCCCCCTCCCCCCCCAGGCAAATGCCCCAAGTTGCTACTTACCCCCTCAGCGCTCTTCTCCCGTGCAGTCTTCTTCCTGGATCCATCAGCGTTTGGTGGTGCATACTCAGTAGGAGGCATTTACCAGTTCAGCTCTACTGCGCATGTGCCGAAAGTCACAAAGTTTTCCAAATGAAACTTTGTGACTTTCGGCGCATGAGCAGTACAGCTGAACCGGTAAGTGCTCCTACTGCGCATGCGCCGCCAAATGCCGATGGAGGAATCCTGGAAGAAGACGGCTGGGGAGAAGATGGGGCCTGCAAACTCCATGGTCAGGACCTGCGCTGAAGGGGTAAGTAGCAACTTAGGGGCATTTGCCCGGGAGGGAGGGGGGCCTATGGGGGGAGGGGTTTAGCGCAGGATGGGTAGACTTCTCCTTTAAGCTGTGAGTCTAACTTTTCCCAAGCGACCTGTTATCTTATATTGTTACAATTACTTATTTGCTTATCTCAAAATTGTTACAAAAGTATCTTATCTTCTGCTGTAGCTGTTCTGGGCTCTCTGCGAAAAGCCAATTAAGTTAGAAACTTTTCTTTTCTGGCTGTTCAGTGCAGAGAAAAACTGTACAGTACAAAATGAGGGACAGCGAGTTGAGCTGTCAAAAGAGGGACTGTCCCTCTAAAAACGGGACAGTTGGGAGGTATGTATTCCCATGTGATGTGATAAATATTTTAGAAGAAATGTGTTGCTTTATAATTATTTACTGACAATTTTCTTTACTGTTGCTAAGCCAGTAGCAAATTTGGTAAGAAGCACAAATAACTTTTTAGGAGATATCTTTCAAACTATTTGTACTTCTGCACACTTTATACTGCTTGGGGGGTATGGCATTTTTGTAACAATAAATTATGTTTGGACTTTCTTTTATAATACAATAGAATATCTCAACAAACTAACTGTTCTGGGACTGTATGTTATTCATTAGCACTCATAGAAAGGCAGATCAGACTTTCCAGCTGGCTAAGTTATTCAGCCATCTGTTCTAATGAATCCATACTGCCCAGCCAAATCAGAAATACATCATCTATGTAATGAAAGGGAATCATTTAATGATCCTGCTATTGTGACCTCATATTCTGACTCGTGCATTTGTAAATAGTAAACAGGTGGCATCTGTAAATAAAAGTGATTTGTTTTAATCTAATTAAATTAGTATCTCTTGACAAACAGAATCTACATGTGGCCCTATATAGACAATATACTGCTATCATGCCCTCAGGGCAGTGTGGACTTTTCAGTTCTTCTTTGAGTCCAGCATTTGGTTAATGTCCCCCTTAACTCATAAGAAGGTTACAGATACACATATATTGTATAAGCATATATTTAGTAGTATGTGCCTTTGGGTAATCATAAATAGAAAATTGTCATTTTAAAAAATATGGACAGCCTCCTGGGATCCTAGGATTCACAGTGCACACAAACAAACCATGAGGTCACAAGAGCCAATGAACAGACATGTAATGAAATTACCACGCAATGGTGCCAAATTTGAATTATTTAAAGGGGACTTTTTTAATTTGTCATTGCCCGTGATAGGTTTAATCCTGGTGCCTTGCACCTGTGCTGTTAAGCTTCCGTTTGTTCCTGAATACCTGTTTGACCCTGCCTGGCTTTGACTATGATTATTCTGTATCCTGACCTGTGCCTGTTATTTGACTATCGATTCTACCTCAATCCTCGATTGATTACCCGGTTTTGACCCTTGCCTTGATCCCCGCTATCTTCATGCCTCGACCCAGCCTGTCTGACCTCGAATCTGCCTAACACTATCTGTACCGTGACCTTTTGCCTTAAAGACTTTTACTACAGTCGTGCCCCATTGCTGGCCAGAACTCCTGCCCTGCACCTCTCGTTTAAGTCCAGGTGGCATCTGAGTAGCTGAGGGCTCCTCCGAAAGCCAAAGGCGGTCACACTACTGGTGAAGCACGAGCCGAGACCAGAGTACTTGGCATTTGTTCTGGTATTGGGTGCCGACCGTGACAAGACAGAGTTCTGTCTTGCATCTTCTTCCTGTTACAGTTAGAGTTGTAGTATTTCTGGTCAGGTGATCTCTGAGGCAGCACACAGACCATCACAACATGGTGGTTCAAGGCAAGCGATTAAAAGGGCGATATCTACTTAAATATATATACTAGTTTGCTAAGATTCTTTTATATGCCACGTAATATGATATACTATCTGTTGCTTAAGTATTCTTTTTTGGGGGTATAGTATTACTTTAAGGCCACCAACCCCCAGCCACTCATTTGGTCCCCACTAGTTTAATGGATCAACTGATACTGATGGGTTTTTTGAGTGGGTATTACTCCTGTACTCAAATGAAGCCTAAAAGCAGGACAAAACATTCCCATGCACATGGCCTTCAGTAGCAGACAAAAACACAGGTATTATGAAAATGTATTTTTTATAAATATATCATTTATAGTAATGATGCTGTCATGGTTACCCTAGTAAAATCCATTAAATCCCTGTTCCTGAAGCTAACAATAGCTTAATTAAAAAATGTTTTCATGATAGAATTTGAATTTGATTCTCTGTTCCCTGGTCAGTTAGCTTCTCCTTAAAGGGATTCTGTCATGACTACTGAGGCAGCAGCTCCGATGCCGCCCCCACTCCTGCTTAGCACTTTTAACTTCAGAGAGGGCAGGCCTGGACTGGCAATCTATGGGTTCTGGCAAATGCCAGAGGGGCTGCTATAAGGTCCCATCGAAAGTCAGTATTTAGTGGACTGGTGGGGGCTGTTTGGGCCTCTGTGTGGGCTGATTGGGTCTCTGTGTACCTGAAATGCCAGGGCCTATTTTAATTCTCAGTCTGGACCTGGGAGTAGGGTTGCCACCTTTTTAAAAATTGCTTACCGGCGGGGGCGGAGTCAAATGGGGGCGTGCAGTGACGTCAAAGTGGGCGTGTCGTGACGTCAAAGGGGCGGAGCCACGCGAGCGATCGGCTGAAGACTGCGAGAAAGGTAAGTTTTTTTATTGAATTTAGGCAAGGCAAGGGCCATTTTTAAGGGGTATTACAAATTTACCGGCAGCTACATTGCCGGTAAATTTGTAATACCGGCCCCGGCCTTGGCTGGTGTTTTACCGGCTAGGCCGGTAAAATACCGGCCGGGTGGCAACCCTACCTGGGAGAGGGTCGCATCGCTGCACTAGCTGAGCTGAAAATTTGTCTCTTAAGGTTACCGTCCTGCCTGCGGCAAGGGGCTCACCTTGCCTCATGACAAGAGCAGCCCTGATCATTCATGTTAATTAAAAAGTTATCCTAAAACTCTGGTTTAAGATCTGTTCTATCCCACCCATCTCCAAAATACAAGCAATTTTACATTAAAAACAAAAAATTGGCATTTTAAAATGCGCAGAGGAAGTGAACATTTTGTATGAATCATGGTGCCATTGAAAAATTTCTATTAAGAATGACCCCTCATATACTGAACATTTGTGCCCCCTCTGTTCTGCTGGATGAAAAATGCATTACTCAGTGAAGGACTCAGCACCAGGGTGCACAGATAAGACCTGTGCTCATATAAACACTTAGGGGCAGATTTACTAAATTCACATGTATTCACATGAAGGATTCGAATATTCGATCGAATTTTCAAAAAGATTCGAATTTGAATTTCGAATATGCAAATTAGGCAAAGTCGACCAAATTCGACTATCGAATATTCGAATTCGAATTATTAGAATTTAATTTTATTTGAATATTCGAAAATTCGATGGTCGAATACTTCCCCTTTAAATTTAAATTCGATCACCTACTTCGCCAGATTAAACCTACTGAAATGGGGATCATTCCCTAAGATCGAATAGGAAAAATTCGATCGATCGTTCCATCGGATTCGATCGAATTTCCCTATTCGATCATTCGATAGATCGAATTGCGCAAAAAAAATTCGATATTTGAATTTTTTTAATTCCCCACTATTCCCTGGTTGAATTTCGACCCTTAGTAAATCTGCCCCTTACTGTGGGGGGCACACGGGCAGATCTGGGGAGATTTAGTAGGTTGGCGACTAATTGCCACATCTTCAGGGCAACAATCCCCCAACTAGAGTCCTGCAGCGGGTCCGATACCCGCAGGTTACCCTCAAAATCCCGCGGGACCCTGCGGGTTGCTCGTAGATTGCGGGTTGCGGGTATGGGTCCCAAAAAATGGACCTGCGCAGGACTCTACCCCCAGCTGCATCTTCCTGCCGGCTTGAATGAAAAGTTGCCAGGGGGATGGCACTCTCAGCGCTTCGTTTTCCGAAGTTTACTCATGAGGAAACTTCAGGCAACTTCCAAAAACAAAGCGCCGCTAGTGCTACCGCTAGCAATTTTACATTCAAGCCGGCAGTATGGCACAGGAAGGCAGTTTGGGAGATAAAAAAATTCTGTTTAATAAAAAAACTTTTTTTTTTCTCGTTTGGGATTTATTATACCCTGAAGCTGGAAATAGCTTGAATCTGAAACTACTCCAGCTAAAACATGTCAAGGTAGTGTAGAAGTCAAAGTCAACCATTTGAAGATGTTTGTAGCCTTCATGACTTTCGTAAGTTATTTTTGTGGGTTTCGCTCAAAAACATTTAATTAAAGCAAGTTTTTTTTTTTTGCTGACAACTCGATTAATTTGAGGTTTCAGGTTGTTCACCCCGAATTCACTTCAAGTTTTTTCTTTGCATTATCTGTGTCAGCAAATTCATACCTCCCCCACACTAACCATATTTGAAATTCTGAATTTGTACCAAAGAAGATGATTGAGAATCAAGCATTTTTCAAATTATTTTATGTTGCCCAAGTTACCGTGGAGAAAACCGATTTACCAATATAGATTTTTTAATCATGTTTTCCTATTGAATCTTTTTTACATGTTTCTTAAAGTGATAAAAACACAAAAAAATTATTATTCAAAAAACTAATATACATCAAAAGTTACCTATAGCTCATGTTGATCGTTTTTCACTGATAAAGCTGCTTTTGTAAGTAATTGTTACGTAAAGTTCCTATACCTGACTGTTTTGCCAACCTGACTGTCCCTTCTCAACCTGTCAGTTAGAGTTTCTAATACTAACAGACTGCTGAAGCTCAAATATGGCAGATCCCTCATACAGGAACATGGGGATCAGATGGGTAATGCAAAAGAATCTGTAAATACTTGTATGGCAAAATTATAGTTAGCATGCAAAGACTATATTATGATAGATGTTAAAAAAAGGTCTAATTTCTGGTGTCAGTATCTCTTTAACATTAAATATGATCTATTTTAGTCATACTACGTCAATGTTTATTCCATGTTTGGTTCTACATTCAATATACTTTGGGGCTATTTATTAATTTTCAAGATCACATTTTGAAATGATCAAAATTGTTAGAAATAAGTCACCTGAAACTTGTGAAAATTAATTTTTTAGAAATAGCATAAATAAATAATAAATCAGCCCTTGATATATCTATCTGGTGGACAATATTTGCTCATTCCTGTATGTGTATAAGCAGTTGGGGAAATAGTTAAAAGGTTCCAATGAAAGATATCCCCATAGACCATAACAGGACTACTATAAAGTACATGCGTTTATTTCTCATCCAATCAAATTAAGTGGGCATCCAAATAAACAAGAAAAGCATTAACTGTATTTAAATGTGTTTGTTCTTTACATTGACAAAAGAAGACTAAGGGGCAGATTTACTAAATTCACACGAAGGATTCAAAGTTTGATCTAATTTAAAATAGATTTGAATTTGAATTTTCGAATATGCAAATTAGGCAAATTTGACCACCGAATTTTCGAATTCAAATAATTCAAATTTAATTTTATTCAAATATTCGACTATTCGATGATCGAAGTACTTCCCCTTTAAATTTTTATTCGACCACCTAGTTCGCCAGATCAAAGCTACCGAATTGGGTATCATTATTTTTGATCGAATAAAAAATATTCGATCGATCGAAAAAATCGTTCGATTTGATCGATTCGAACAATTTATCAATCGAATATTTCCTATTTGATCGTTCGACCAATCGAATTGCTGTAAAATCCTTCGAATATCCGAATTTGAAGGATTTTACTTCCCTAACTATTCACATGGTCGAATTTCGAATTTTTTTCGACCAATGATAAATCTGCCCATAACTGTTTGCAGAAAATCTGACTTTAATGTCATGTACTGACACTGAAATTCTTGAGTTTTCCTGTTAGAATTCATTACAATATATTCTTGGACTGTGTTCCTTATTGTATTATGCAGTTGATAATTGTAACACAAATAGAAGGTGTAAGGCCTGGTCTCAGAGGTAATAAAAGAAGCAGAAAGACTGGTATAAAACAGGCCAAATAAAATTTATAGTTGAGGAAATTAGTAGTATTTTCAGATTTTCTCCAGAGTCATTCAGCAGTTATAGCAGAAACAGAGCATGTATTATGAATAGTTAAGCCAGGACTCGGATTAGAAAGAGAAGAACAGACAGGCTGAATGGCCTAAAAAGTGGTGCTGAGCAAAAGGAGTCCAGGTCAGCAGAAGAGTTAGAATAGTGGCTGTTGCACAATACAGTGCAGAAATCTCACAGTAAAATAGTGTGGAGAAACCAAAATCCAATTTGGGGTGATCCCAGAATGTGTTGCTGAAGGCTATATGAGATTAAATAAATGAAGTGATGAATAAATGGTTTAGTAATCTCATCAATTCTGGAAACACACATTGGAAAAGACTGAACAAATCTGTTCAGAATCACAGCAAGATATTTAATAGCCTGGTGAAAAAGATTGCTGCCTTTAACAGCCAATTCACTATTTATGTGTGTTGCCAAATTGGCTATAGATCTTTTTATTTATTGAACGGGTTGAACAGGCAGATCTGTCTGTGTGTGGCCCTAATTATGTGTAAGACTGCACGTTTCCAAAAGAAATCATCTGTAGGAGTTCACCCGGTTTTGCTGCATTTATTTTTTGTTATTACACTCATAACAGTAATAGGTTGTTTTTTTTTTAACAAAAAAATGCACAATAAAAGCTGATATCAACACTTAGCTGTAGTAAGGCTGCAGCAAACACATCAAAAGGTTGCTTGAGTGACCAGCAGCAGAATGAAGTTGTTTAACTCTTTCACATCTAAGGGGGATATTTACTAAACCTTGAATTTATATAGTCGGGCTTTTTGGGGCAAAAACTCTAATTTGCAAAAAGCCTGAATCCGAAATCCATCATCTCAGACCTGTCGAGGTCGAAGTTAATGGCAGATGCACCAAATTCAAGTTATCGTGGTCTGCGCTGGGTTTAGCCCGAAAATCCAACTTTTTCAGGGTTTTTGGGCAAAAACTAAAAAAAATCAATCAAAAACAATTTGAGAAAAAAATTGAGTGATTCAGGTTTTCGCTCAATTTTATGTTTTTTCGTGATGAAATTAATTTGTGTTGTTTTATTAATAAATAAGATCAAATCAAGCAAGGGCGTTTGGTAATTTTTTATGAGCTAAATTCGTATTTTAGTATATAACCCCCTAAGTGTACAAAAGGAATACAGTTGTTAGATTTTTAATACAGGCTCTGTATATATAATAAATAAATATAACTGAATACAGTGCCAAAATCATTACATTATGATGTTGATACTGTTTCAAAAGTAAATAATTTCCCGCAAACAATAATACTTTTAACAACATTGTTCTTTGTTCTCACACACAAGTAAACCTTTTTATTTTCATGACAGTATGCCTTTAAGGAGCCTTAAACATTTAGAAACCCTTTATATGTTTAGCTGCTAGTGTGGAAACTTAAGCAGGTTCCTTTTTTCTAAAGCTCTTTAAAATATTAACATTCCAATTCTCTAGAAGCAACTTTATGTAACGTGACCTGGTACTTTGGAATATAGCACTAAAGTTAGAAACATGTTCTATTTTATTAAATATCTATAGTTCTATATTTATCAAAATATATCGACAATCAGTAAATATTTTCATCAATCCTGTGTTGAGTGGAGCCATTTCTAATCTTTCATGAAGTAGACATCCTAGCATTACCAAAGTGCCGTTTACTGTACTCATTTCCTGTTTTCAGTTCCTTTTTTCAGTAAAAAAACAATGAGAAACCCGTATCCAAGTGATGAAACACTTTTCTAAATATTAACTAAATATTTTCTAATGTTTTGGCAAAACCAGTATTAAACAGACTTTGCAAGTAAAATACCTAATAGTGAAAATGTGTTGGCTGGAAATTGATGACTATAATAAGTACAAATATTTATATATCTATAATGAAATAATTTGCACTGTAATATATTTGTAATTAATTTTTCTGTGTAATTACTTTGTCAGGCTTTATTTATTGCAGAGCAAATAATCACTATAGGGCTCATTTACATTCCAAGAGCAGTGGGCAAAGTGCAATTTCAAGTGCAATCGCCATGTTTTTTTTCTACAATTCCAGCACCATTGAGTAAGCACAGTGGCACAGTTGCTCCAGATATTCTTAAAGTCTGTTTGGCATCAGTTCTGATGTTTGGTGTGTGAGTGATGTGTGCACACTGTTCTTTTGGCTCAACTATGCTGCGGAAATACAGGACTCTGTGGGAACAGGCTGCTGCCTGGTTAGGAGATGGCAGAAGCTTCAGGGTTTCTCTGCATCAATAGATCCAGCAGAACCTGATTTGGAATGGAAGGCAGGAAGTATTGCTCAGCACTGAGTGCAACTACTGTAAAACCCCCATACAGGGGCTCTGTGCCAATGAGTCGAGTTGAGAAAGCCACTTCAGGTAACTAAATGACAATTTTCTGGTTTTCAATCAACACTGGAATCAGGATCATCATCAATAGTGCTTGAATTGGAGTGAAAAAAGTAAAGGGATGCTCTGTGTGGTGAGCGTAGTGCAGCATGCTAAAACAAGCTCCTCCCATAACCATAAGCCGCACCCATTGTAATATTAAACCTCACACGCCAAAGTGGTTTCAGCCACTTTAAAGCAAAACCATTTTGCTATTTCCATTTCTGTATTTCCTTCCAATACGCAGTTTAATGCCCAGTATATTTAGATGTACCTAAGTATGTGACCTGTAGGGACCCCAAAACAAAATTGTTCATGTGAATTTTCTTGGCTGTCACTCCAGCTTCTGCCTGTGTATTGTTTCATAACATAGCACAACCCCATCATATTCTACATTATCTAAGGTTATTTTGTATATATCATTCTCTCGCTATTCACTAACCTGCTGCTGTTTAATACCTTCATTTTCTCTTTTTCCTTCCCCTGTTTTCTTCTTTTCTCTTTTTCTCTATAACCCTCTCTGATGCCTCCACCTTTTTTATCTGTTAGGGATGCACCAAATCCACAATTTTGGATTTGGATGAACCCCCGAATCCTTCGAGAAAGATTCGGACGAATACCGAATCGAATCTGAGCCCTAATTTGAATATGCAAATTAGGGGTGGGAAGGGGAAAACATTTTTTACTTCCTTGTTTTGTGACAAAAAGTCATGCAATTTCCCTCCCCACCCTAATGTCCATTTGTAAATTAGGGTTCAGATTCGGTTCGGCTGGGCAGAAGGATTCATCCAAATCTTGCTGAAAAAGGCCGAATCCCGAACCGAATCTTGGATTCGGTGCATCCCTACTGTTTAACACTTATCTATCTCTTCTCTATTTCTCTCCCAGCAAAAGACAATTCCGGGATGCAAAACTCTTGCATCCCCTCTGAGGGAATGCTATTTCACAAAAATAAGAGAAGGGATGGCATCCCTGTTCATTCCTCCCCAATTCCAGTACTGATCATCGATCAAGAATTGCCCCTGACCCCATATAACTTTTTTTAAGGGTCCAGAAAAAATTGGTGTAAAATCTGGGAAAAATGTAGAATCAGGGAAACACATAGAGGTTAATATATAGTTGGGACCACAAAAAAATGCGTAAAAGGAAGTAAAACTTAAAACCAGGGAAGTAAAAGGAGGAAAGAGGAAAGATCCGAACTCACAAAAGGAGCTGAAATTGAAGTCCAGAAGCTGTGAAAAGACCAGAGGTCTTGAAAAGAGACAAACCTGAAGTCCTGAAGCCACAAGTTCAGTTCTTTTGAACACCAATGTGTGTTATTTTATTGTTTTAAAGCCCTAGCCACCAATGTATTATTTTAAAACTCTACAGGCCCCTGCCACCAATGTGGTTTTTGTATTCTCTGGGCCCCAATTTTTTTTAACTTGTAAGAGGGGCCCTGTCGCCAGCATTGTTTTGTAACTTATGGGGGGCCGTGACCACAAATGATTTTTCAAAAACTTTTATGGGGGTCCCTGACACCAATGTTTTTTTTAAAAACAACAAATTTTATGGGGGCTCTGGCGCTACAGTTTTTTTTTACTTATAGGGGGACCCTGACCATTAATGGCTTTATATAAATTGTGTGTGGGGGGTTTAATGTTTTAAGCGCTAATGTCTGTGTGGTCTGTTGTATGGGGCCCTGTAATTTCTGATGGCAGTCCTGCACGCAACTCACTGCAGGATAAAACGTGGCGTGGTTGTAAATGAGCCCTCATATGTTGCTGGATCCAAATGTTATGGCTGTGTGTTAGCTGGATAAAATTCTATAACTGTACTTACAGATACATTTCTAGCAACTGAATGCACCTCCAAAGTCATTCTCTAAAAGCCAACAATCTCAGTTCATTTCACAAAGAAGTAATACAGCACTCATGCTTAATGACATTCTACCCTATATATGAGCTATTATGTATGTAAAGAATACCTGCTAAAACTATCTCCCTATTTTTTGAGATGCTGAATGGCAATGCAAGAATATTTCATGCAAACCATAATCCTATTTTTGATTAACCATACACTGTGTTCTGCCTACTCCCAAACCTGCTCCCCATTAAAAGGTTGCTGTTTTTACATCATTTTCCTTGCCGACTAATGATAACACAAAGAATGCCTTAACAATAAACAAATCTACTAGTTCTGCCTTTAGTGATTTTAGTACTTGGTCTAATTATTATTATTGATCAGTAAATGCACTTGGGCAACACTTAGCACCAGAGAAAAGCAGAAACTGGACTGCTGCCAGTGGAGAATCACAAAGAAATAATCTATCATTTTGCTTATAGCAAATCATAGGTAGTGCCAAACCACTAATGTGCTTGGCCTTATGGGACAATTTGTCACATTTGAAGTTGCTACAGAAAGTCCCCTATGTGATGGCATCCCTTCTAATATATATCCTTGCTTTATAGAGCAGTAAGCAAACAATGCAACAGATAATGAAGAATTGTTTCCCCGCTTTACTGAATATACCGGTATGGGATCTGTTATCAAAAACGCTTGGGACCTGGGGTTTTCCGGGTAATGGATCTTTCTTTAATTTGGATCTTCATAACTTAAAGGAGAACTAAAGATTAACTAAAGAAGTTGGCTAGAAATGCAGTAAAGATCTGTGTCTCCAAAGATTACCCAGTAGCCCCTCATCTTCCTTTATGCTGAAAATGAAGAATTGTTCCCCCACTTTACTGAATATACCGGTATGGGATCTGTTATTCAGAATGCTCGCGACCTGGGGTTTTCTGGATAATTGATGTTTCTGTAATTTGGATCTTCATGCCCTAAGTCTACTAGAAAATCATGTAAACATTAAATAAACCCATTAGGCTGTTTTTGTTTCCAGTAAGGATTAATTATATCTTAGTTGGAATCAAATAAAAGTTTGTTTTATTATTACAGAGAAAAAGGAAATCATTTTTAAAAGTTTATTTGGATAAAATGGAGTCAGAGGGAGTTGACCTTTCCATAATTTTGGAAATTTCAGGATAGACGGTTTCCGGATAATGGATCCCATACCTGTATATGTTTAACATGATGCCAAGAAAAAGCAGATCTTGAAAAGTATGTAAGCCTTTTTTGTGGAACGTACAGTGCCCTTTATATGGAGCTCTGAAAATGAATATTTTATCTGCAAAACAATATACTTCCTATTTGTTAGGATATGGTTCACTTTACCCATGCTGTTATGTTAAGTTATCAGACATGATATTGTTCTTTTGTGCTCTTTACTGTTCTCGCAGCCATTTATAATTTTTGTAATATGCTTGGAAGCTCAGAGCAGTCTTCTAACTTGTCATAAAAACATCTCTAACTGCTACACGGCTAAAGTAACCCATTGCTTGTTTTCTTAGTTCACATTTTGAATTCCACTTTGTTCTGCCTATATTTAGCTTGTGGTTAAGTGCTCGGCGCTGAGCATGGGTAGGCGGGGACGGAGGTGGAGTGGTAAGTGAGAGCAGAGCACTTGCAGTATTGCACACGAGCGCTTTTATTCAGGCTACTAGGAGGGATCCTCTCCGTTTTACTCAAACATTCTGCTTTAGTTCAAGTTTAGTTCAACTGCTTTAATATGTATATCTTGTAATCCAGATATATGTCATAAGGACTTCTGCTTTATATTGTTTTGTTTTTTCATAATCATGACAGAAGTGTAAATTTCAACATTGATTGGATCATGTATATTATTTGCTAGCAAGTTTTTTCCCCCCCTATTTATTAGTTACAAAGGGAAACTCTCCTGAAGACTCATTTGTGCCTGAAATCGTTATGGCATGTTATGAAAAGCTTTGTCTTTATGTAAAGAAAAGCCTTACTTTTGGAAGAGCTCTTATCACTTACATGAAATGTGTTTTGTGTGTTTCCTGTTAATAATGTCATTGTCTACTTCCTGCCAGTTATATATTAGGGTAAAGGCTCACAAGTGGAGTAAAGAAAAAGTCGCAAAGACTGCACCAGTTCTAATAACCCATCAGCAGGTAGCAGGTGGGGTTGCCACCTTTTCTGGAAAAAAATACCGGCCTTCCTTATATTTATCTTTTTTCCCTATTAATAACATTGGGATCAACCATCATTTTTACTGGCCAGTCTGGTAAAACACCGGCCAGGTGGCAACCCTAGTAGCATGTAATGGTCTCCTGTTTAAAATCCAACATATAATTGGATATACTTCGGATTACCAGGTACAAATAATGAAACTTCTATTATATTAATTCCCAAAGTGTTTGTCAATTGTTGTACTACTCGTTCCTGTATTCATAGTATTCATAGTGTATAATGGAACCACTAAAGTGTGTGCTTAATTGCCATGGTTTTCTATAACAAGATGACTGCAATCTGTGGACAGTTATATTCAAAGAGATGGCGCCAAGGGCTTTTGATGAGTTCTTCTTAGTAAGGATAATCAAAGCAATGAGGATCACTGTGGGTCATTTTGCTCTGATGTTGAATGTTGACTGCCCCAAGTAGCACATGGCCAACAGTTTTGGGTTCAATTCTCAATTTTCTAGGTTGTAATAACAGGCCATAGGGCTTATTTACATTTGCAAGTGCAGTTAAGGTCCATGCAGTTTCCTCAAAATTGGTTGTAAAAGCACTTTCATTAAAGGTTCTTGCACCAAAATGTGCTCCTTGCACTTTTGTATTGTTGCAGTTGGTCCTGCCTTCAATTTTGAATTAAGTGCTGCTTCACCTAATGACACAGGGAACTGCCACCTCCTGACCAGGTGATGTCAGGCTTCCCTTTGTGCCCAGCATCAACAGAAGCTTTATAAATACATTGGAAAAATAATAATCTGATATGTAATAAAACAGAGATAAAATCAACCACACATACCAGTGAATGGCATCAGACTTAATTGACTTAAATGGGTTACACTATATATATATACAGTAACATTATATATAATGTATATATATGGGCCGATGTACTAAATTCACGTGAATAGATCGAAGTTCGATCGAATTCGATTGAATTTCGAACGTAGGATTTATTCGTTTGGTCAAATATGCAAATTGTGGCATATTTGATCATCGAATAGCGAATGATTGAATACATTCGAATAGATTCGAATGAACGAATATTCGATCATTTGATCAGCGAAGGATTTAAATTTTTAAGTTTAGTTGATGAACTATATATATATGTATTTATATATATATATATATATATGTATATATATATATATATATATATATTTGTTTACATGGTTTGATGCATTGAGTTTTTTTGATGAAAGAAAAGTACTTCTTTATAAAGCCTTGGAAACTATTAGGTATGGGACCTCTTATCCAAAATGCTCAGGACTTTGGGTTTTCTGGATAACGGATATTTCCTTAATTTGGATCTTCCTACCTAAGTCTACAGCCCAATAGGCTGGTTCTGCTTCCAATAAGGATTAATTATATCTTAGTTTGGATCAAGTACAAGGTACTGTTTTATTATTACAGAAAAGGAAATAATTTTTAAAAATTTGGATTATTTGAATAAAATGGAGCTCATGGGAGATGGACTTCCTGTAATTCAGATTCGATTATATTAATAAAATGGAGTTTATGGGAGATGGATTTCCTGTAATTCAGATTGGATTATTTCAATAAAATTGAGTTTATGGGAGATGGATTTCCTGTAATATATATTGGATTATTTCAATAAAATGGAGCCTATGGGAGATGGACCAACCAGAGGGAGGGCTCTGCTAGCCCACACCTCTAGAAGCAAATTTTGGGTGATAGATGCCCTTCAATAAATCATTAGGATTGTTTTTCCACCAATATGGATTAATGCATTTTAGTTACCAAAAAGCTGGTACTGCTACTGTACTGTTTTAGTATGACAGAGAAAAAGGAAATCATATTTATACGTAGTGGCAAATGGCATTCCCATAATTTGGAGCTTTTTGCATAACAGGTTTCCAGATAAGAGATCCCTGAACCCATTTCTTGCAACTCAATTATTGTGGACATTTTTTCCCCTCCTTGTTTTGTGATGAAAAGTCATGTGATTTCCCTCCCTGCCCGATAATTTACACATGCAAATAAGGATTCTGTTCGGCCAGAAACAAGGATTCGGTGCATTCCTAATTTTAGTGCAATTCGCCTAGGAAATAGTCTAATAGTCTCCAACGTTCAGCACTTTTTTCTGTTTTTTTCATGGCCTGCTTCCTCTCCAGTTACACCACTGAGCCCAACTGAATAAGTCCTTAAAGGGATACTGTCATGGGAAAACATGTTTTTTTCAAAACACAGTTAATAGTGCTGCTCCAGCAGACTTCTGCACTGGAATCCAATTTTCAAAAGAGCAAACAAATTTTTTAATATTCAATTTTGAAATCTGATATGGGGCTAGACATATTGTCTGGCAGGATGTTATTTCAGTTTCAATGGGACCTGGAATTTACTATTGAATGTTGTTCTTAGATCTACCAAGTTGCTGTTATCTTGTGTTAGGGAGCTGCTATCTTGTTACCTTTCCATTGTTCTTTTGTTAGGCTGCTGGGGGGGGAAAGGAACGGGGTAATATCACTCCAACTCCAGTAGTAAAGAGTGAATGAAGTTTATCTGAGAACAAGGCACATGACCGGGGGCAGCTGAGAAATTGACAAAATATCTAGCCCCCATGTCAGAATTCAAAACTGAATAAAAAAAATCCGTTTGCTCTTTTGAAAAATGGATTTCAGTGCAGAATTCTGCTGGAGCAGCACTATTAACTGATGTGTTTTGAAAAAAAAACATGTTTTCCCATGACAGTATCCCTTTAAAATCACTTTAAAGTTGCAAGAGGATTCCATACACCTGAACTTTCTCAGGCATGCCCTATTCCAAGGTAACATTTAGGGGGTTATTTACTAAACCACCATTTTATCTGGTCAGGCTTTTTGGGGCAGAAACATTTTTCTTGGAAAAACAAAACTCACATTTTTTTGAGATTTATTATACCGTGATGCTGCAAAAATCCAAAAATAAATGTAAGATGCCCCTAATCCAATTGAAAGTTATCAAGGTTTGCGCTGGGTGTAGCCTGATAATTCAATATTTTCAGGTTTTTCAGGCAAAAACCTTAAAAAATTGTCTGAAAATAGTCTGAAAAAATCACATGATTCAGGTTTTTGTTAGATTTTATAATTTTTTTTCCTGATCCAATTTATTTGTTATTTTATTTTTTAAAAATTGGCAAAATTGGGGATGGGAGTTTGGTGGAGCTTTTTTTTATTCAAGTTATGTTATTCTAAATAAAATACAATGCAGAAAATAGTGATTTAAGAAAATATTCTTTGAACACAACTGATTTTGTATGTATTGCAGTTGTTCGATTCTTAACTTTTGCTTTCAATGTGTTTTTCCCTTTAAATTTATTTGTACAAAATAAGCAAATTTTTTGCATGAGTGCTCAGAATTCATACACGTTTGAACATGACTTTTATTTAAACAGCTGTTGAGTCGAATACATATTGTAGTTTTCCTTCTGACGAAATAAGCTGTTTTTGTCCTGAGTGCTGCCAAATTGTGTGCGGCAAGGCTATCTAAGATGGGCAGCCAAATAACAAAACATATTTTCATCTCATCATCGCAAATTTCGAATACAGAGGAAGGCTGGAAAAGCCAGTTTAACCATCTTATCCAAACAAGTTTAAAAAGAAAAAAAAAAAACAGAAGCAAGAATGATCCTTAACAATGGGGTTGATTTCTTTTTTTCTAATGACTCATAACAATAGACAGCTTCCTTCATAAAAAGATACAATTATGGCAGTCTTTCAGAACTGCATCTTGCAATAGATCGTTGTTTTTTTTTCTAAGACTCCCAGGGGCCAAACTGGTAGAGAGTCAGTCTATTTTGTTTTGTGTTGTGTGTGATTTTTTTGTACAGTGATTCAGTAAATGTCTTTATTGCTCTATACTTTAGAAATGTTAAAGAACAGTTCCCAAGGAAATAATATATTTAAATATGATATACATGTATACCTTATTATTAGAATATGATAACGCTGGTGGTTTTTTTTAGCAGCCTAGGGTAAAGAATTTTTTTTTTTTTAAACTTGATCAAATGTGTTTGACAATTAGGGGCAGATTTATCAGAATGTAAAATTAGAGCTCACCACAGATCCCGTTTTCTATTAATTCCTTCGGACTTTTATGTGTATTTATAAAAGTATGTTCATTTGATAAAACACTTCTAAGAATCCCATATAATTGAAGAGAAAGTGGGTGAGTGTTTGTGTAGTAAACTCTAATCTCACATTTTGTTAAATCTGCCCCTTATTGATCTAAAAGTAACACAAGCATTATTAGAGGAGAAGGAAAGACTAAAATAAGTAAGCTTTATCACAAGAAACACAGCATTTCTTTCCTTCTATTGTGTACACATGGGCTTCTGTATCAGACTTTCTGCCTTCAGCTTAAACCTCCTTGCCCCAGGCATGAGCATGCTCAGTTTGCTCTTCTTGCCTCCCCCTCCCTTCTCTGCTGTAATCTGAGCCCAGAGCTATAAGTGAGCAGGGAGAGACTCAGACAGGAAGTGATGTCACACCAAGCTAATACTGCAGCTGCTATCCTAAAGGGATCCTGTCATGGGAAAAAAATTTTTTCAAAATGTATCAGTTAATAGTTCTGTTCCAGAAGAATCCTGCATTGAAATCCATTTCTCAAAAGAGCAAACAGATTTTTTTATATTTCATTTTGAAATCTGACATGGGGCTAGCCATATTGTCAATTTCCCAGCTTGTTTTTTTCTATAATAGTAAAACAGTAGCTTGTACTTGATCCCAACTAAGATATAATTAATCCTTATTGGAAGAAAATAATGTTTGGTCATGGTTTTTTCATTTAAATAATGAGATACATTAGGATTTTAGTAAATAACCCCCTTTAAAGTTGAGGATAGAAAGCTGTGACATAAACCATGTGTAGGTTCAACACCTTGTATGTAAGATGTACATATTTGCAGCAAGGATTTCATCATGTTGTAATCCTTGATGGTGTGACTAACAAACCACGTACCTTTTTGGATCTCATTAGTAACACTCTTTTACAACTCTTTCCTTGTTACAATATGGTTATAATCTAAAATTCTGTCAGCATGTCCCTCTACGAACCAGACAATCCGCAGACTCTCCTGCATATTTGGCCAGTGCTATCTAGTGACTTGAGACCTGGCAGAAACAAATCCCTACATTCCAAACTAACATAGAGTCCGCACCAGGGAACAATTGTCAGTACATTATTTAAAACTTAGTAACTATATTTTAATTATAATTATTATTATTAATAATAATAATAATAATAACTCAGTAACTGTATAATAAATAATAACTTGTAAAATAATGATTTTATCTTATTTATTATTAAAAAAGCTTGATTTAATGGTTCAGGTAAAATCGAGCAAACCCCAGAATAGTACGATTTTTTTCTGGATTTTTTCTGAAAAGCCCAACATTTTGGGATTTTTGCCCGAAAAGCACAAAATAGTCAGAATTTCGAGATTATTCCAGTGCAGGCCACATAACCTTCCAAATAGGATAGGGACCTCTGCCATTGACTTAAACACAACCTCGGCAGGTCTGAGATGGTGGATTTTCGGATTTGTGCTTTTTGTCAGCATCGGGCTTAAATAATAAATAATTAAATAAATCATTCAAAATTAGAGTTCTGCACTAAAAAGCCAGGCCAGATAAATTTGGAGTTGAGTAAATAACCCCTAAATTGTTTCCTTACTTTTCTGTGAACTAAATTTGAAAACTGCTACCAGTTTCTAAATGATACACATTTTATTTTAAGGGTAAACATTTAAAAGCAATCTTATAGTAATGTG
>CM044445.1:51732056-51745126 GCA_024363595.1 Xenopus borealis
GTTGGGGGGGCGTCCTGGACAAAACGACAGTACAAGGAGTATGGACGCAGGACGAAAGAATATTACCCATCAACCTCCTAGAGTTGAGGGCAATTCGCTACACACTACAGAGACTGAATGTCCTGCTAAAAGGGCAGGCAGTAAGGATTCAATCCGACAACGTGACAGCCGTAGCATACATCAATCATCAAGGCGGCACAAGAAGCCCAGCGGCACTCAAGGAAGTTCACAGCATTCTCCAGTGGGCGGAGCTCAATATCCCAGCGATATCGGCGGTATACATACCAGGAGTAGACAACTGGCTAGCGGACTATCTAAGCAGAGAAACGCTAGACCAAGGGGAATGGAGCCTACGGTAGCACCATACTGGCCCAGAAGAGCATGGTTCGCAGAAATAGTGGCCTTGGCAAAAGAGACTCCTTTCCATCTGCCTCAACGACCAGATCTACTGACTCAAGGTCCTGTCGTCCACCCGAATTCACATCAGTGGGCTTTAACGGCATGGCTCTTGAGGCCTTAGTTTTGAAAAAAGCAGGAGCCCCGGTGGAGGCAATACCTACCATGCTGAGAGCACGCAAGCCAGTGTCCGCCAAAGCATACCACAGAGTCTGGCGAATGTTTATCACTTGGTGCGAAAATAGGGGTACGAATCCACAGAGAGCTAAGGAAAAGGACATCCTATCCTTCCTTCAGGAGGGTTTACAAAAAGGCTTGGCACTTAGTTCTCTCAAGGTTCAAGTTTCAGCATTATCTATACTAAGACAGGAAAGGTTGGCTGCAAAGAGCAACATCAGAACTTTTATACAAGGAGCGACGCGAATGATTCCACCTTATCGCTACCCCGTTCCACCATGGGATCTCAACCTAGTACTTTCAGTCCTTCAGGACAAACCATACGAACCATTGGACTCTATTCCGTTATCCTCACTTACAGAAAAGACGGTATTCCTTCTGGCAATTACATCAGCACGAAGAGTTTCTGAGTTAGCTGCACTATCGTGCAGACCACCATTCACTATTATACACAAAGACAAGGTGGTACTCAGAACCACACCAGACTTCTCGCCAAAGGTTATATCGGAATTCCACATTAACCAGGAAATAGTAGTTCCTTCCCTGTGCCCGAATCCCAAGAGTCAGGCGGAAAGTAGACTACACAATCTGGATGTCGTTAGAACAATTGAAAGTTATCTACAAGCTACAACAGAGATTAGGAAAACAGAGGCTTTATTCGTCATTCCCAGCGGTCCAAAATGTGGCTCGAAAGCATCGAAGACTCTGATATCCAAGTGGATTCGTGATACCATTCTCAGAGCATATGCAATAAAAGGGAAGCAGCCACCACCTTTGGTGAAGGCCCACTCCACACGTTCCATAAGCACGTCATGGGCAGTTCGACATCAAGCAACAGCAGAGCAAGTCTGTAGAGCGGCCACCTGGGCTTCGTTACACACTTTTACACAATTCTACAGACTACACACACAGGCCTCAGCCGAAGCCAGCTTCGGGAGGAAGGTGTTACAGACTGTAATTAAGTAAACACCATGGGGTACAGTGTCCCACCCTCAGGGGTGCTTTAGGACATCCCCAAGGTGCCTGTGTCCCCCAATTAGGCAAGAGAAAGAGAGATTTTTGTACTTACCGTTAAATCTTTTTCTCTTGTCCTATATTGGGGGACACAGGCCTTCCCTCCCTGTATTGACACTGTAATAAATATTTATAAAAAATTGTTAAAAAGCTCCACGTTGGAGTATTTTCATTATAATGTTTTTGGGGGTAGAACTCCTCTCTTCTGGTTCTGGGTTTATTATACTCCTTCTTCGGTTGAAACTGGGGATTGTAGGAGGAGGCAGGGGATGGAACCCAGGACAGGAGGAGGAGTTAAGTTTAACACGTTAGTGTCCAGTCTCCAGCAGGATCCATATACCCAAGGTGCCTGTGTCCCCCAATATAGGACAAGAGAAAAAGATTTAACGGTAAGTACAAAAATCTCTCTATGTCAAGCTATTAATTGGCACCTTTCTTTCTCCTACCATACCCCTGGAACAAAAAGGCTTTGTTTTCATTTTATTTATAAATACAGTGAAAGCTCAATTTTACGTTTTCCCTAATTTTTCCCACCTATATATTATGCATAAATAATATTCTCCGATTTTACATTTTCCTGGATTTTCCACGATTTTTTTCTGGGTCCTCTGAAAACCGTAAAATGGCGGTTCTACTGTATATAAAATGTATGTACCTCTAACATGATGACAATGATGTAGAAAGAAAAAAGGAAAAAGCTTAAGAACAAATATGAAGTCAATTTATTTTTGCCAGGACAAGTCTGTACATTTTCAGTTACAATTTCACTATACAGAGCATTTCAATCACAATACTATCGACTGATGCTTTACAATATACACACAATTTATGAACATTACACAGAAATGTAAATCTATACACAAGATGAGCAATTCTTGCCAAAAAAAAAAAAATAAGGCCATTCAATGAGAATTCATTTCTTTAGCATTCGTGATATGCAAAACAAAGCTTATATGTATTAAAGATTGAATAAAAAAATCCATACAGGTATTTCACCAAACTGGGTAAACAGGTGGTGCATCTTGATTTTTTTTTTTTTGCCAGTATAAGGCATGACAGAATTTATGTCTCAAAAGGAAAAACATTTACAAATAGTTGTTTTTAAAGGTTATATATTTTTAAACTGTCTTAAAGAAGGGCCAGAAATATTTTTAAAAAAGCACGATAGGCTGATAGACTGTGTAACATTTCATACACACACACAGACACAAAGGTTCCTTGTATGTAAAAGCACACAGAAAAGAGACTGTATGCGGTACAGCAATGGAAGCCTTATTAGGGTAGAACTACATGGCAGACAACTGCGTTTCTGTTGGATCCGACACTGGGCGACAAAACGCCTGCGTCAAGTCGGATCCAACAGGAAACAAGGTAAGTAATATAAAGTCAGAAGCTGTCGCAGCGTTGATCCGACACGACACATGTCGGATGCAAATGCTGCAATCTGCATCAGATCACCGCTGCAACAGCTTCCGACTTTATAGGCATTTTGTTGCCCAGCGTCTGATCGGATGGAAACGCAGACTAGTCTGCCGTGTAGTTCTACCCTACCTGTGAGGTATACTCACACAGCGGTTCCTCCCTTGTTTGCTGCTTTACACAGTGGTTGTGTGGGCTGCTCTTTATAGATCACCTCCATGGAGTGGTGGAGTATCCAGTGCAGTTTTTTTACTCTACAAGGAACACCGGCTCACAGGGGAAAAATAAATTAGCAAATTAATTCACTGGGCGATAAGTAAAACAAATAAAATGAAGTAATAGTTTACTTCGTCACCAAAACTTTTGGAAAAAGAGCTGGGAATAAATCAAATATCCCTGTGTGAAATTGCCTTATATATCATCATATTTGTAGCATTAAAACACAAGTTTAAACCTGAATTGTAGTTTAAAATAAAAAAATAACTAAAATATGGCAAGTTAAACATATTTGTTAATGTTTTCCTTGATAAATTGTGATAGAACAACCAATATCCATAACATCATCTAAACACTGATGTTATACATTGTAATAACTTCTCCACAGCTTACAGACAGCATGCAGGAACTACATAACCCACAATGCATTGCACTGTGATGCTCCTATACTTATTGAAATCACATGTGCATGGAATTGTGGGGCTTGGAGGGTGCTGATACAAAGGAACAGTAGTCAGTCAGCCCAGACCAGCAGGAGAGCAGGGGCTAAGGGAACTGTTCAAAACCACTAAAAACCATGAAAAGTCTGCATATTTTTTACCTGAAATGGTTTACTTTTCAAAAATCGGGTTATGTTTTTGTGGAGTTCCCCTTTAACATGCCATTTTCTACCAAGAAAAGAACCCTTTAATAGTGTTTAAGTATGTAATTTTCTCTCTGTACAACTTTCTGTACAATTGATACAGTGATCAGTGACTGTTCCTGTTAAATATATAAATTAACTTCTTGACATATGGGCTCATTACTACAGACAAGAATCGGTTAACGGAGAAGAAAACCTAATTAGTGAATAAAGTGCCCCTATTGTAAAACAGAAAGGACACTAGAAGTTCCCGAGGCGTTCCATGACCCTATAAATGCACATAAATCACGTTATGGAAATCGGAGGGCACTATAATACACAAGTTTTAGTGACTCATGTGATAGTAATTACATCACTAAAACACCGATTATAACTTGACCAAGCACTGTTTAGGAGGATATCATTTACATGATATTCGTGGCTCCTGTGTATTATAATCGCTTAACTGATACCGGGGCTGGTGCTCCCATTAGCAGAAAACTGCACTGGCCTGGGGTTTCTGTATTAGTACCACAGAACAACCCTCTACTTCCATTTCTTCAGTTTCCCATGGTCCCAGGGAGATGTATGCACAGTAAAAAGAAGGTGGCAGCTTTCTTGGCTTTTCATTCTACTGCACATGTGCCCTTGGCGAGAAGGAGGAAGATCTGCGGTGCACAGTCAGAAGTATCACAGGCCAGTGTAGTTTCTTGCTAACAGGAGCACCAGCCCAGGGTTTTAGTTAAAAGATTATAGCCAGTGGCCGGTGTCTTAACATTTGGCACCCCTCTGTGATTAGAACTTTCCTTCTCTTTAAAGGAATTGTTCAGTATAAAAATAAAAACTGGGTAAACAGATTGCTTTTGAATCTGCGGTGAATGTGGAGGATCAATTGCAAACTCCTTCAAGTCACTGACTAACTCAGAGAGCTGAAAAGCAGGAAGTAGTGTTCTGTTAGACACCCACTCACCCCAGTCTTTATAGATTATATTATTGGCTAAATATTATTGGAAACATTTTTTATTTTACACAGCCTATCTTTTTACCCAGTTTTTATTTTTACACTTAACTGTTCCTTTAAAGTAAATAAGCAGAGGACCCCACAACAACCTTAAAGTAAGCAAAAATGTATTTACAGCTGTTTTGACCTGACAAAGAATTAAAGACTATTTTGTGACAGAAAAAAAAAAAAAAGTTTTGAAAAGAATTCATAAAACGTTCTTAACAATGCCTGTACAGATGTCAGAACTGCATGCTCGGCTTTCAAGCACTTGAGCGAAAAAACTAATGTTCTTTTCCAAACAGGTAACATGATCTCTTGGCAATATATTTACAATGACACATCACCTTAGCCATTTATTACTATTCTTGCATAAGCTAAGGCTAAAGCAACTTTACTGAAGTAAAAAAAAAAAAAAAAAAAAAAAAGTCATGACAGTATCTACTTTGGCACAAACAATGAACTGCTTCACACAAAGAACAAGCCTGACACTTACCCAAAAGTTGCTTCTGAAGCGGTTTTGCTTCTACCCCCCCCCCACACGTGCAATTAAGCAGTAGGCATATAAAGCATTCCACAGGGATAAAATATAGGTGCAACTAACAGAAAAAGTTATAATTTAAAGGAACTATGTTCTGTATGATAAAAGCGCAAACTGGGAACGGTGCCTTTCCTCTGCTCCCTGCTAACAAGCTTCTTATACATACCCCAGAAATAAGAATGCTAACTCCCGTGTAAAATCAATGTGTATTCAAAAGCCATAACAATATATAGGCACTTTCTTTCTTCATCAGAGACAAATTAAAAACATACAGCCTGGTTAACACACTTTGGCCATATTCTACAGAGCTGCAAATGAATCTCTGCATGGTTTGCTCCTGACAATATCGCAGCTTTCTTGGAAAGCAAATCAATGCTAATAATATACAGGGTCTTTGTACGTTCCTCACAAAATATAACAAAACAAAACATATATTTACAAAGTGCTTTTCAAAATACTATTTTTACTGTAAGCCGACAGTGAAACGAAAGCCACAATTGAAACGGTTAAAAAGACCATTTTATAGATCTCCGGAAAGGAATTTTTTTTTTTTTGAAGGTTAAATGTGTGCTTTATAACCAGGCTGAATATGCAAGGTTTTTCAACTATTTGTAACAGTTTTGGCAGTAAAACTAGACAAATAAATACTGGAGAACGTGAATTGTGCCCATGTGACCGGAAGGTCTAGAAAGTTATTCATCTGATCAGCATGAATTCAAAATTGAGAAAGGCAGTCGGGCGACTAGTGAAATGTCTTCAAGGAAAAATACAGCAAGTCCAGTTGATTTGACTTATTACTACAGATATACTATCACCTGGATGAATGAAAACCTTCACAGAGTTGAAATGCAATCTTTTACAAAGAAACCTTGCCCTTTCTAATAGAAGTAGACTCTCCAACACAGCAAATACTTAACACAGAATGCTGAAGAGCAGGTAGGCTATTGTTGGGCTTGCCTAACATTCTGGTGCCTGGCCAGAAGATATCATCAGCTACTGTGTAAATCAAGAGCAGGGATTTCTGCATGACTTATGGTTAAGATTGTATAAGCCACCAATCAAAAAAAAAAAACTTGGTTTGTGTTAAACAGCCCTCTTCCAAAAATTCACAACTATAAGTCTATTCTTCTGCAAATTTTGCTTAGCTAAGTCACAACATGGGCATGACTCCAAACTGTAGCTAAACTGAGGAACCCACTTAATCATGTGTGTGTGTGTGTGTGTGTGTGTGTGTGTTTGTGTTTCTTTTTATACACAATCCTCCTTTCCTACCACACATCTTTTCATTTAGGCACTCCACCATTCCTGACCCCACATTACTAAAGTGTCATGTTACACAGTAACACATCGACAGCTGGGAAAGGACACGATCCTCTAACAGGCTACAGTATGGTTTATATCACACCAGGTACTATACCCGCATTACTGGTTATGTTCATGTAAACAATAAACAAACCCTACTAATAACAGCTAGTATATGTTCTATACAGGTGTCCAGCTCTAAACTATATGTAGCCTTATTAGTGTTTATGTTGTACTGTGATTAGTCTCTTGCCAGCTAGTGCTGTTGAACACTCTACTATCCTGAAGGCATTCACTAACCCTCCCAGAGTGATTCAGCTGGAATTCTGAAGTTATCAATGCAGAGGTATGAAGGACGGAAGCACATTTCGCATACCACCTAAGATACGCACAAAGCTGACCATTAGGATGTCATTAGATTTTGCATGTGATGCAGCGCCACACAAAAGCAAGATAGAAAATGGGTCACCCTTGACAGCACTACTGTGACTAGAATTAATTTTAACAGCTATTTGTTACACAGACGCCAATAAGCAATTGAATATATAACGAGCAGGCAGTATCTCATCAGACATTTATGTAAACTGCCTTCATGGTTTCGCCATTCTTCTTGAGCAACTGGTCATTTTATCATATATTAATTTAGATGACCTATGTGACTAATGCAAATACCACTGGAGAAAAAAAAAATATATATATATGTATATTTTCTGCTACAAATTTACAGTAACATATAACTTAAACTGGGCAAAAAAAGATCACTTTTATAATTCAGGATTGTAAAACAGAATTTAACCCTGTTAAATAAATAAATAGGAAAAGAAATACTATTGCAAAACTACCAATAAATAACTGGATCACTATGGCAAAATGTAGGCACATCAGTGCATAATTTCACGGATATACAAGCCATTCCAGTGTCTACTGCAAGTCTATCAGGCCAGAGGTGGTTCAGAAAACAAAACAAAAAAAAAAAATTGCACATGGTAACAATTATAGTGTTACTTTGGGGAAAGATCTTCCAGTGACATGAATGAAGAGAAGGAGCTTGAGCAGGCTGCTGGAGAATTGGTCACACTGCTTTCCTTTGCCATAGAATCACATGACGAGCTGACACTGCTGCTGCTTTCAAGATCTGAAGACAGGCTTGGAAAATAGAAGCATAATATAAATATTGACATATTGTGTGCAGTAAACCCCCCGTTCTGGTCCCTGATAAGTTAATGTTAGGATACAATTATGAAATATGACAATGCCATATGCTGTCTAAGAGTGAACACCATGCTTAGGTCCAATAACACAAGTAAACAAACAAATATGCACGGTGACTCACTTGAAGCATTTATTATGAACAAAACACCACAGCAATTGATTACGAAATAGCGAAAAATAAAATTGAATTTTCATATTCGGAACAATAATGCTTGAAGGAATGCATAGTCATTTTGAATTACAACCATTCCTTACACAACCAAATGTTTTTAAAATGACAGTATAAATTTGGAGGTTTGATTTGTTTTCAAACAAAGTTGAATTTTGTGAATTGTATTTATTAGGATTAACTGTTATTATAGTAAATAAAAGAATTAAAGTGCACGTTAATGAATTATTTTTGCAATTTTATAAAATATAAACACGGAGGAGCACGCCCTAAACTTGTTTAGCAACTTGCCCGGCTATGCAATTCACTTTGTCCGTAATCCACTGCAGTCTCTCACAAGGTTAATTTGAATGTCTTACTTTATTTCTCCATAATAAAAGCACATTACTGGGCTACATTTACAGTGCAAAAACTGCCAATGCGTTTCGTGACCGCTTTGATCACTTCCTCAGGGCATCAATGCATTATACAAAATAGCATTGCTTTATACACAATTGTAGACATTTGTTCACACTTCTTAAAGCTATATACTCATAATTAAAAGCAATTTCTCTTCCATAAAAACAAAAAAATTGTTTAAAGTCTATTCAATACCACAACACTTTCAGGAGAATAATAATTGATTTTCAACCATTTACCATACTCATAAATGGGTTAGATCATATTATATCTAATTGTGACTTCTCTCATTCACTTCAAAGAGATCTATTTTTATTATTATTTAAATTACAATAAAAACAGTTGCAAAATAGTATCCATTCATTAAAACTAGAAATTTTTAATATCTCATTCTTTATTTAAACCTGCTGGTTGTTCCGTTTGCAATAGGAACATACACCAGGTTTCTCTTTTGTCCAAAAGTTTTTCTATGTCCCCCCTTCTCTTTCCTAAATTCACATGCTCTAAACCCTGAAAGGAGACGCATTTTTTTGCTGCCATTATGAGGGTGTGTTTAGGAAGTGCAATTGTGGTTAATCATGAACAAAATTGTTATAAGCTAATTGAATTTATGGGTTTTTACCCCTTGCAAATATTCCTTGCACCGGATAGATATAGTTCCCCATGGTGGGTATGTTGCAAATGGATAAGAAAATGTTAATCGACCCAGGTTTCAGACAGTAAGGGTCCAGGTATAGAAAGTGGCCCTGTAAGATGGATATAATAAAAGTTTAAATTACTAATTCTGCAATGTGTATAGAATAATTGTGCAATTATATAAGGGATATGACCTAGAATCGCCACACCTCCTTTGATGAAGCATCCAATGTTGGGAGATGCGTCAGAGGAAGTGGCTGACATGAGGTATGCAGACAGGGGGAAGACACAGCTGTGTGGTATGATAGGAGTTTGTTTTTCACTATTTTGTAATCAATTGCTGTGGTGTTTGTTCACAAACAAATGCTTCAAGTGAGTAACTGTGCATATTTTATTATTTACTCAATGTTATGATACAGAATGGTTTACTGTAGGAGTAATATACTACCACTCAGCTTGTACTGTACAACTGGCAGCCCTGACAACTCCTTTGTTTTTCTAGCATGTTTGGACATACTGTTGCCCCACTGCAGAAGGAGCAATAGCATTATCCATCATGCTTCACTCATAATGTGTATAAAGCAGCATTAATAAAACAAATCTTTCCAGCATTCATTCTACACCTTATTACCAACAAAGCATATGTCCTACATGCAATGAAAACCTTTCACTTCCATCTCTTCAGTGCTGTGGGGGACACCTTCTCTGCACAGATTCATACAAAAGGAGGCTAGGACACCTTAACAGAGTTGCTTATGCTGAATAATTAAGGCCATAAAGCTGCACAAACTTCACGAGCCAAAGGCACAAGCAATGTACAATATGGCTACAAGTTAGATTGCCTTGTTAGATTCCATTATAATGTATAAAAGCTTAGTGATGACACTTCTGGAAAGTTTCAGTGCCTTATAATATCCCAATATTTCACCATAGGAGGTAAATCACTTACTATACAAAACAGGGCAGTTGTTCCATTGTTACTTTTTGATCAATAATTGCTTCTGTCCATCTTAAAATGCATGATATAAAGACTGGGGATGCTTAGGAATATATTCTCTTCCCTTTTACTGATACTCGGGAAGTGGGGTTCCAGCTACTGAAGGCAGGCATATACACTGAGAGATGTGGCTATTTGTACATGCATATGTAATCTGTAACACAGTTTCAAATAATAAATGTGTTTATCCCCTTGGTGGGTGGTACTTTGACCATCGACTTAAATAAAATTATATTACAGATGTATTAAATATTACAATAATGATGGGGAAGTCATGATAACGTGAAGCCCGTATGGAAATAATACATTTCAATTGGGGAAACAATTTGGTTCTGTGCCCCTGATGCCTCAGTTAGCTTGCCCTGGCTATGAATATCGTATATTTTGACTTTGAACTTCCTGATCAGTATATTCTGAAGACTTATGCAACAGGTAGAGACACAGTTTACACCAAGATAAGACTTATCTGTAGAATGTTTAAGTGCCAAGAATATAAAAATTATTGGCGTACCATATGGCAAATGTAATCTATTCCTATAAAACAAGGTTAAACTTAAAATAAAATTTTCACTCTGAAGGGCTCTAGGACACAATAAATAAATATATATTATGTTAAACTTAAAATAATGACTCGTGTACTTGGGATTCTGCAAATGCAGAAAAGCATGAACATTATTATGAGCTGCCTTTCTTTTTTGCTAACTTAATTATGTTTTCAGAGAACAGTCTTGATAAAAGTCTCGTACCAGCTGAAGTAGGACATCTGGGCGACATCAGAAGAAAGCATGTTTGTGGTCCCCTGAAAAAGTCTCTTTGGTTGATTTTCAACTTCCATCTCCATCTCACCTAAAACTAAAGCATTGCACTAAATCAGAGCAACATCAACATTGCAAAGCAAAATTAAATAAAAATAAATATATTCAATTAGCAAGACTCTGAACTCAGCATTTGTTTGTCCTAAGCCAAAAAAAAAAAAAAATATATGTAATGCAATATGGGACAAATCAGATTAGCGATTTGTAAGTATTCTCGGGATACACATATGTGGCTTTATTGTGCACACCATGTGAAAAATTGGCAGTGAGTTGGTGAGAAAACTATGCGTTTCGTGCCCTAACTCTCCGGGCACTTCATCAGGGTCATTTGTTTGTCAGGTTTGTTGGTAGTTTTCTCACATACCCACTGCCAATTGTTCACATGGTGTGCACAATAAAGCCGCATTTTTACTAAGCAATACGTGTCTCCAGAGAATACATCAGCCAGCGCTGATAAGCGGGTGCATCAGAGTGAATATGTAAGTCTGGACAGAAGTGGCCAGGTTCCCGCAAGAGCTGCTGCTGGAAGGAGGAACGTTGCATCACTGCATGGGTGAGCTCCACTAAAATCTTTGAACATTCTATTGTTATTTGACCATAAGGGTGATGACACACGAGATTAGCAGATTAATGTCCTCTAACACTGGCAACTACCTCCTCCAAATGTTTCCTCAGTGGCTAACATGCAAATCTACCTGTGGGGAACATACCCAGTGTGAAGTATGCCAAAGTTTTCTTGGGAGGAAACTTCAGCTACTTTGGAAAAGCCAAAAGGCAAGCTAACTTTGGAAAAGTAGCTGCACCGCTTTTTTCCACAGCAGTGTTTCATATGTTAAGGCACTGGCTAAGAATTTGGAAGAGATTAGTCACCCGTGATAGAGGAGATCAATCAAGGGACGAACAATTTCTTCTTGTGTCATTGCCCCAATCAGCCTAACAAAGCCACAAATGAAGGCCAAAGAAGTCAAGAGAATAGAATATCTTTTGGCCTTATAACTCACCTACAAAATTGTATATATTTGATAAAATGTGACATTTTTGTCATAAACTTGTAATCCAAACCTTTGCGGTTGGTGTATCTTTATAAGTAGGCCTTCAAGCCAAGAACTAATAACTGTTCCTTTGCCCCAGAAATGTCCAAAGCTACTGTAACTATTCACATACGTGAATCAAGCTTATATTTTATTGTACAAGATATACTAGGCTTGCTCTATGCATCTGTGAGCTTGTACATTAAAATCCCCTATACATGTGATAAAATGATAAGTTGGTAATTACAGTTGATAGAACGAAGAGACATTGTAAATGTGTTTGTAATACGTTTTGCCTATGGAGTTTATCTTAAACATCTATTAGTACTATGCATGTTTCAGAATGGATAATGTTACAAAGGCAATGAGCATATGCCTGTAACCAACATATCCTAGAATTAAAATGTAAAAATACATATATCAAAACATACCCAAGTGAAATTTGAGTCACTTCTATATTTTTACATACTAGCTAAAACATATGCACCACCTGAGACAAATGTAGCTTGTTAGATTACCTTTCCTTTTAATAGGGCCAAATGCACTTGGGCGTATATAGTTGACAGGACTCCGGCTTCTTTTGCTGAGAAAAGAATAAAACATTAAAACCCATAGAAAGCATTTATGATCCCATTTCCCACCTATTCGAAACCGGACTCCCTTGAAAATGTATCACTTTATACAAATAGCCAGTTATGATAAATCATTTTACTTAATGCTTTAATTCTTGGCACACTGCAATATTTTAGATGGAACCTTTTTATATAACCCCCAAATGCCTGTGATTTCTGAATAGACACCACTCCCTCTTACTAATCAGATTGCAAAAAAACCACTAAGAAGAAGGCCTCCAAACTCTGAATGTCGTTAGAAAGTTTCCTTTAAATTGCTTGTTCATCTGTGAGTTAACTGTTAGTATGATGTAAAGTGTGATATTCTGAAACAATTCACAATTGGTCTTCATTTTTATCATTTGAGGTTCAAGTTATTTAACGTTATATTCAGCAGCTCTACAATTTGCAGTTTGACTATATGGTTGGCGCACCCATGCACTGATTTTACCGGCCTGGCCGGTATTTTCGATGGTTGATCCTAATGTTATTAATAGGAAAAAAAAAAAAAAA
>CM044445.1:51755848-51766534 GCA_024363595.1 Xenopus borealis
GACAAACATTTTTTTGTGGAAAAAAAATACTGGTGTGATCTATACCATAAACAAACATTGTCCAAACTCAAGCAGTAGTATTTTTAAAACTACTGAGAAGCACTCTAGGTGTCCACCATGGTTGTCCACTTTTTTTTGGACTGGAACAAGTCTGTTTTTATAAATGTTTGACTACATATGTTCTAGCGCCCGTTAATTTAACGGGCTTAATGTCTAGTAAATAGTATATATTCTGTCATTTACTAATTCCCAATACCCAGTTATTTTTCACTACCTCTGGGAGCACCTGGATAACACCTGAACTGGCACTTGTACGACAGTTTCACCCACTGTAAAAAGCACTTTATTACCCCTCCAAATTGTGTCCGTAAGTTACCCTCCCATTTAGACTGTAAGCCCCAAGGGGTAGGGTCCTCCATCATCTTGTCTCCTCAACACTGTGTAATTATATTTTATATTTATGCAAACTGTATTTATAATAATGCACTTATTGTTACTTATTAATGCAGTGATCCCTTGTTTGTTACTAATTTATTGTTGCTGTACAGTGCTTTGCCCTCAAGGAGCGCTATACAAATAAAAATATACATACATATACATAAACGTTGAGAAAATCTTATCAAACTTACCTACTACATGTTTGATATAATCACAATTCAGACAGCTAATTTTTTTCAGTACTTTTTTATTGTTTTTCAATAAAAATGACAGTTATAAGATATGAAAGATTGATGCCATCTCAGGGCAGATGAACTGTTTCATGTTAACTAATGTATTAGTAAATAATCTGAAATATCAGACAGGTTTTGATTGAGCAGGGTAAAAAATCCTATCGGATTGTGGCCGCATCCGTTCGTTGATGCTGTCCCGCAATCCGCCCGCCTGTTCCCCTGCATTATGACCCGATTGTTGGTCCCCAGATTGGATTCGCCCGATAACGTCCATCTCAACGTGGGCATATCGGGGAGAGATTCGCTGGTTTGGCTATATCGACAAACGAGTGGATCTCCCTGTGTATGGCCACCTTTACTTATATTCTACTTATCTGGGGTCTGAGATTATGGACAGTAATACTTTTCTGTATATTTGTCAAGCCATATTACCATTGTTTAACCAGCAATATGTTTGATATTGTATTATTGGACTTAATTTTGTTTTTCATTTTTTTGTAATTCTTGAAATTGTTATATGTAACAATTCCACTTCTTGTGATTTGAAAACATTTAATAAAAGTGTATTGTTGAAAAAGATAAGAGGAAGAAGGACCTTGCCTGTAGAGTTTACAATTTAAGTTTACCTTAAAAAAAAGTATAACATGTTCACTGTAAGGCAGAATGTTTTAAGTCAGTAAGAGACTTAGTGACTTTGCTCTGCAACTAGGGCAATTGGCAGTATAAATGGGAGCAATAAAGGCTGTCTAAAAGAATGTTCACTGCTGTACTTGAAGTAGGAATGTACCTATTTAACCATGTTACTGCAGTTAGAAGGTCTGATGGTGACCAGCTGAGCACCCATTCTGTGGGTGTGCCCTTACAAAATGTCTTTTTTGCCCTATTAATAAAGCTGTCTGGACACAAGTGGACATCATAGGGACACAGGGGAAATCACCTAGTCCCTACTACATGTCTAGTACAGAATGAACCAGCAGCAAAAGATGATGTCCCTCTTGGTGTGTAGAAAGAACTTTAACTATTAGGGCTGAACTCCATGACGTGTTGATGTCCTGTGTCACCATGCAATGACACATATGCGAAGAAGAAGATAATGGAATTGAATGTGAAATCACAGGTACAAACTACATGTATCTGACTGTCTCATGAAGACACAGCATGCGGCTAGCACCTCTTAAAAAGTCCAAAGACCTCTGATATAAAGTATGATTTTAAATGTCCTTTTCAACTATTGTTGGGGTTTGATTTAGTAATCCCATAATTGATTTGAATATTCATGTGAGCTCAGCATCATCAGGCTGCCTTTTTTCCTGATCAAGTTTGCAAAATGACAGAAAATCATGTGGATTTGTTTGTTGAAATCTTTTTTGACATCAACAAGGTCAGATATGTCAGGTGCAGAAAAATGCGGTATTTCCGAGCTCGTTTGGGTTTCCACTACCAACCCTCATTTGCTCATTTGCGTGTTATGACATTCTTTTATAGTGATTATGACACATTATATATATGTAGCTGTTTAAAACTTCAACACACAATTACCCACTTTCACACTCAGGTCTGGACTGGAAGTCAAATAGGCCCTGGCATTCCAAGTACACAGAGGGCCAAATAGTCCTCCATCAGCCCTCTAAATAGTGACTGTCCTTACAGCAGCCCCTCTGGCATTTGCCAGAACTCACAGATTGCCAGTCTGGGCCTGTTCACACTGCCTCTCCAACAGGTTGGCCTGGTCACTGGCTAGAGAGATCGGACACTCTCCAAAATACAGGAACAATGTAGACACCAGGACTCAGAAGGCCAATTCAAACAGGGCGAACCCCTGCAACTTTATTCGTCAGATGTTTATTCATCAGACATCTGACGAATAAAGTTACAGGGGTTCATCCACTCGACACAGTAAGAAGCAGCAATGGCAATGCATTTTTACACAGCATTTTTCAATTTAAAATCAATTCATAATCAAATAAATAAGAAACTGATGTTTGAGATCGAGGTTTGGCACTTACAAGAGTCTCGTGGGTACAACCTCATTGAAAAGAATGAGGTGCGTCTAGACCTGCGCTCCCCTGCGGCTGAACGCAGCCAAACGTAACACAGGGGAGCACAGGTCAAAAACGCCTGTGTCATTAAAAATGACCCTTTCCAGATCTAAAATTCAGTAGTAGTAGTATTTCTTACAAAATACACTGATTAGGCAAGGTTCTTTGGAGAGTTTAAATATTTAGCATATATGACATCACTTCCTAAAGTTTTTTACACTTGAAAAGCTTATTCAGTTGCATAATTTTATCAATTGCATAACCCGATTTGCAATCTCTTTAACATACGATTTGAGTGCCTCCAGCATTACACACTTGCAAATGAATTTTGTACATAAAAGACCAATAAGACCTTTTACATTCATGTATCCAACTGTCATTTTTGGGATAAACAAACAAAAAAAATCATAGTTATTAATACACTTAAGGGAAGATTTACTAAATTCACATGAAGGATTCGAAATTCGATCGAATTGTTTAAAAAAAAAAAAAAAATCGAATTTCGAATATGCAAATGAGGTGACTTTGAAGTACTTCCCCTTTAAAAAAAAAAATCGATAGGCCAGTTCGCCAACTTGGACCTACTGAACTGCTTTAAAACCCTATGGGAAGCTCCTATAGGTGTTTTAAAGCTTTTTTAGATTGAATTAAAAAAAATTCGATCGAAGGGTTAAAATCTTTCAAATTGTTTGATTTGAATGATTTAATCGATCAATCGAAATTTTTATATTGGATTGGTCGAATTGCGTTAAAACCATTCTAATGCTAATTTGAATGGTTTTAAAATTCGACCAGTTCCCCTTTAGATTCAAAAATCAGATTTGAGGCTTTATTAACCCTCAAATTCTATTTTTAGTAAATCTGCCCCTCAGTGAAAGTACATTTCTATATGGTTACAAAATCACCTTAAAACATCACGGCCACTGCCAATAATTGCAAGTTTCAAGTCTGATTTAAAGGGGTGGTTCACCTTTAAGCTAATTTTTAGTATGTTATAGAATTGTCATTATTTGTTTTTCATTGTTTTTACATTATTGTCTTCTTCTCACTCATTCCAGCTTTCAAATGGGGTTCACTGATCCCATTTAAAATCAAAGGTTCTGTAAGGCTACAAATGTATTGTTAATGCTACTTTTTATTACTCATCTTAATGTTGAGAGCCTTTCCTACTTATATTGCAGCAACAAATTGACTGAAAATGCAAACTGGAAAGTTGCTGAATTAAAAGTTAAAGGGCACCTATGGCCCAAAAAATTTGGCTGCAACCAAAGGTGCGGGCTGATAGAGCCCGCATTCCGGTTTGCGGTTCCAGTATCTTTGTTAAAAAAAAAAAAGCCATGTCTGGGGAAGCGCATGCACAGTTTGCACGTATGACTTCACACACACATACTGAGAAGCGGCCGCACTTCCGGGGCCACTATTTCATACTGTGCATGCGCTTTTAAAAAAAGATACTGGAACCCCAAACCGAAATGCGGGCTATAGCTGCCCTTTAAATAACAAAAAATTAAACCCAGTTGCAAATTGTCTCAGAATATCACTCTCTACATCATACTAAAACTTAACTCAAAGGTGAAAAACCCCTTTAAATGAAATTCCATTAGTACTGCACTTTTACATATATGTTTTTAGATACAGTGGACAAGGGTGCTAGGGGCCCACCTCAAAGCCTTAGACCACAATCCATAATATTTTTACACCTCTCTTCATTTGACTTTTTTTTTGTTTCATAGTGTTATACAGATGTCCAATAAGGTCTGTTGGTTATGGCTAACAATTAAATCTCTTATACAGGTGTCCCCCTGCTGTTAATTTGTTCTACAGCTGGGGACCAAAGAATCAAATAAACCTCAGGCTTCCTGATTGGCCTGTAAACATATCATGCACCTTAATGGGTACAGTCTGATCAGGAAGCACAGGCTGTGTTTTTTACTCCAGTCCCCATTGGTGGAATGTATAAAGGATTGGCCGCAGGGTTGCACAGGAATAAACACCAGTGTGTAAGGATCCTTAAACACCATATGGGATAAAGGGCCTGTAAGGCACAAATATGATGCAACTTTAAAAAAGATGCTGTCTAACTACAAGTCCGCTGGTGTGCTATATGTAACTTTCAGTGCTTTCATGTAGCAGGTCTGTTGATCTGCTTCCATAGATAGTCTAGAGTAGGTGTAGTGATCTTCCCATTGCGACTCAAGACTTGGATCATGCGCAGTTCCTCTCAGTAGTACTGTTGAGCATGCGCATATTGAACAGCCTCTTCCCTGCCTACGTCATTTTTGACCTGTGTTGTGACCTGCAGCTAAAGATGCGCCAAACCACACGCTGCTAATCGTGTGTCAGTGCTTACTTTATCTGTGTATAAGCAGTGTATGAAGGAGCGTGATTGCATAATGGGGTCAAGTAAAAAATATATAAATGCAAGCGCATTGTACAAAAAACGAAGGGGGAAGTGATGTTGGTGGATTTAAAATGGCCGCCGTGAAGGAAGAAATAGTATCCATACTTTAAAACCTTGGACCCAGAATATGGCTGCTCTTTAGAAAGAATTAATATGGCGGTTGGGGAGGCACAGATGTGGATAATATAATGAAGGCTAGAGAATTTGAACCCTTTACTTTTCCTTTACGTTAACTGGTGTAACTATGGAGGGTCTATAACGTTCAAATTCTCCTCCCCGTTGCTTTCTTTAAATTTACGCAAGCATGCGGCAGGGGAGTAGAGCCTATCTGAGTATGCTACCTTTGGTACTGAAAGATTAATTAGTAAGCTTTCCTTTTTGTAATACAAACCTCTCAAACTTCCAGTTTTGGATATATTTTTCGATAAGCTGCACAGATCCCTCAGATAACTCTTATTGTACGTTGACAGCGGTGATAACCTAATAGTAATTATGCCCTTGGTTTGTGCGTAAGCACATATGAGCTAAAGAGACAGCTTTTGAGATTTAAATGTTTTCACTGGATTTTCCAAAACAAGCAAGATTTAACAAATGTACAAAGTTGTACAATGAGGCATATCCAAACAGTTTGTTGTGACTACAGGCATTTAAGAAAAACACAATAGCAATCAAAATCAGTGAGCCATATAAACATTTTACCAGATTAAAAGAAAAATAAACTAATACTAAATCAAAGCTCAGTAAATATTAAACATATAGGGGTATATTCATCAAAGAGTGAAGTTAAGAGTGAAGTTCCGCCACTAGAGGGAAATTCCGCCGCTCTCCATTCATTTCTATGGGATTTTGAAAGGCGTATTTATCAAAGGGTGAACTTTCACTTCACCCATTGATAAATACGCCTTTCAAAATCCCATAAAAATGAATGGAGAACGGTGGAATTTCCCTCTAGTGGCGGAACTTCACTCTTTGATAAATTTACCCCATAGTGTAAATTATACCATTATATAGTAAGCAATGCAAAGTAATTAGAAAACTACATTTAATGAACATATAGGGGCCAATTTACAAAATTCACGTGAAATGATCGAAGTTTGATTGAATTCGATCGAATACCAATCGTACGAATTTTTCGTGAAGTCTTAAAGTAAAATTTGGCCTCTTCGATCATCGAATATTGAATAGATCGAATCATTGGATATTCGATAATTCGATGATCGTAGGAATCAAAATTTTAAATTTATTCGACGGCCTACTTTTCCAGATTGAACCTTGTAATAGAAGCCTATGGGAAGCTCCCCATAGGCTTCTGAGACTAAGGGGAAAATTTACTATTATTCCCCAAAATTAGCGCAACTAAATTCGAAATTCTATAAACATTCTGCTTATCGAATAGTTTTAGGCTATCATTTCGCTCGATATTTGATTATGGATGAATTCGTACGATTGGATACCGATCGTTCGATTTCACGAAAACATTGTAAAATTTCATTTGAGCGTCCAAAAACTTTGTATAATTCGATCGTACGAATGGTATTCGAGCAGGACTTAGGGGCTGATGTACTAAATTCACGTGAATAGATCGAAGTTCGATCAAATTTCGATCGTAGTATCTATTCGACTGATCGAATATGCAAATTTTGGCATATTTGATCATCGAATAGCGAATGATCGAATACATTCGAATAGATTCGAATGATCGAATATTCGATCAGCGAAAGATTTGATTTTTAAAATGTATTCGATTGCCTACTTCGCCAGATGGGACCTACCGAATTGCAATAGAAACCTATGGGAGCACTCCTGATCGAATAGGATTCGTACGATCGATGACTTCGAATGATCGAATAGTTCATTTGAATGATCATTATTCGATCATCAATGATCGAATAAAAGGATAGCCTAGAACTATTCGATTAGCATTCGAAAATCGAATGCTAATCAAATACAGTATCGAGTGAATTCGAACTATTTTTGGGGAATAATAGTAAATTTGCCCCTAAGTTTCTGAAGCCTGTGGGAAGCTTCCCATAGGCTTTTATTGCAATTCGTTAGGTTCAGTCTGATGAAGTAGGTAGTCGAATAACTTTAACATTTTTATTCCTTCGATCATCGAATAATCGAATATCCGATCATTCGATATTCGATAATCGAAGAGGCCAAAATTCACTTTACGATTTCACGAAAGATTCGTACGATAGTTATTCGATCGAACTTCGATCTATTCACGTGAATTTCGGAAATAGGCCCCTAAATCCTGCTCGAATACCATTCGTACGATCGGAGCGTTTGAATCGTACAGTTGGGTTATTTTCCGATTGTTCATCACAAACAAATACATTTTTCAGCTGATTTCAATTTTTTTTCACAAAAATAAAGTTTATAGTTTAAAGTTCCTGTCTCTAGTGTCTGGCCGCTCAGTAATCCAGGTGCAGATTCTGAACAGTTACAGTTTGCCTCATTGATCGGTACATTTCTCAGCAGCATCTGTGGAATAATAACAACTATTGTATTAATTCTAACATCTGCCTTTAATGAAACCCAGTAATTCAGCTCAGCAGGTCCAAAGATAAGAAATGCAGCAACTCGTGTATCAATTTAGAACAGTTTACAGTCGGTGACCCTCCTCCCAGAGTTGATTCAGAAAGACATAAGAAGGTGAAAAAACAAACAGAACATAGATTGTAATTGAAGTAATTGTCAAAAACTCTTTATTTCAAGTGAACTATCTGAAAACAACTGAATTTAAAAAAGAATTGAAAGGTGAACAACTCCATCATGTAATATGTGTTTCTCATTGATTGACTGTGGCATATTTGTGCATGATAATCCCCACAGGTGGCCAAACCCCCATATGTAATAACAGGCAATAAGTTTGCCCAGTCACAGTAACCCATAGCAACTAATAAGATGCTTCCTTTTAGAAAGATGACCAGCTACTTGCTGATTGGTTGCTGTCGGTTATTGCACCTGGGTAAACTTAGTGCCATATTTGATGATCGAAGTAGCCAAATTTGCATATTTGAATGCCCAATAAAATCGTATGATGGGAATTCGATCGAACTTCAAAATTATTCAAGTGAATTTTGTAAATCTGCCCTGCCCCTTAATCTGTATTATTTTTTGCACTTATTTGTATTTATTATTGCAATGACCCCCTGTTTGTTCTACTAATTTATTGTTCTGCTGTACAGTGCTTTGCCATTATACAAATAAAAATATACATGCAAAATTCACAGCACTACAGGTAGTTGGTGACATCAGTTCCATCTAATGGCCAGGTGTAACCATTACAATCATAAGAGATTAATTTAAGGATATTATCAAGTCTACATAGAGGTACCCACAAATTTGAAGTTAAGTTACATTGTCCAAATGTATAAATCACTTAGAAATAAACTTTGCATTCAACTGCCAAAAGAAAACATTGATTTTCTTACAAAGCGAATTAGAATTAAACTTTTAGAAAAAAAACATTTTATTCCATGCTTAATACATGTCTATTGTGATATTTAGGGGCAGATTTACAAAATTCACGTGAATAATTCAAAGTTCGATCAAATTTAATATGAATTTGAATCTTCGAATATGCAAATTAGGCAAATTCAAATGATTTTTATTTGAATATTCGATGGTCCAATAACTTCCCCGTTAAATTTCTATTCGACCACCTACTTCGCTAGGATCAAGCTACCCGAATTGGGAATCAGCTGAGATCGAATAAAAAAAAAATTCGATCGATTGATTAAAATTCAAATATTCGGATTGATCGATTGAATTTCGGTAAAAAAAATTTGGTGAGATTTTACTTCCCCACGAATTTCGAAATTTGAAATTCGACCAATAGTAAATCTGCCCCTTAATGTTACAATTTTTTTCATTTCTGAGAAGTAACTTTCTCCTATCTTTCACTCTCATGAATATATACATTTTTTCCAATATAATCCACCACTGATTAGTAGCATGGGGCTCAGAATTATAAAATTTGCCACTTGTATACTAAAATAAACCAATACATAAAAGCCATGCCTGTTTATAAATCTGATCTAGTAAAGGCTTCGGCGGCACCTATATAATAGTTTTAAGACAAGTGGGATAATCCCTGATTATAGCAACTAGTTTATTTAAATAATTTCTACTGGGCAACAATATTTTAATATGGCCAAATCTTGTGAACCTTCTTAAACTGCAGGTACAGCATGAAATGCTATGTGGTGGTCAAACTAGAATGTTTTTCTCTGCTGAGCAATGGCCAGATAACACTTTATGTTGGCACTCCCCTTTTATAAAAATGAACATTTAATAAAATGCTGCAGGGCTGCAATGTTATTGTATTCATTAGTAGTATTTACATGGCTCACTAGCAAATGTATATCATGGGTGCACAAGAATTTTCCCAAGATCTATGGGTAATATGGAGATTCTGCCTTTAAGCTGCCCTGAGATAGACCTTGTACTCTCTGCACTAGGAGAGATACATTTTGAAAAATTCAGCATTTAAAATTACCAGGGGCTTCTTAAAGAAGTAAACCCCATAAATGAATATGGCTACAAATGCCATATTTCATATAATGAACTTATTGCACCAGCGTAAAGATTCACCTTGTCAATAGCAAAAAATAATCCAGGACTTCAAACTTCTCACACGGGGTCACCATCTTGGAATGTGTCTGCGACACTCGCATGCTCAGTTGGCTCTGAGCAGCTGTTGAGAAGCTAAGCTTAGGGGTCGTCACTAATTATCAAGCAGAAAATGAGGTTGGCATGTAATATAAGCTGATGCTACATGGCTGGTTATTAAATTCTGATGCTAGTTGCACTGGTTTCTTTGTTGTCATTTAGGAATTATCTGTATTCATTACTAATCAGCCTTATATTGTGACATTTCTATTCTATGTGTAATGTATATTTTGAGTCGGCTGTTACAGAAACCCAAAACATAATGTACAATATTTCTAGCCCACTTCTTTAGTTACGCTTTAGTTCTCCTTTAAGTTTCTCACCCTGCTTCCTGGTAGGAGTTCATATGCGTGGTTTTCTAATTAACTTTCAAAGACATGCAAATTAATTTTAATCTCTAGATATGCTAATGTCTTTGTTTTGACCTCACTCCTATGATTACATCAATATGTAGTATGGTTAATCAACAAGTAATGTAGTTACATGCTGCAGACTGCACTTGTTTATTTCAACATTTGTTGTAACCACTTTGCTATTAAAAATTCAGAGATCCAAAAGGCACATTTTATGTGTGAAGTATATTTTGAGGTACTCATTTTGATTTTGAGAGACATGCATTGATAATGCAAATCTAAATTTCTTCCTGTTGCTTTATGTGCAGCATTATTACATCAAACACAATCAGGTAAGGGAAATCATCTATAATTTGACCAAATTGTGCAGTTTACACCGGGGCTGGAACTCTATTCATATGAGACATAGCATATACATTTAACTTACCTTACTTGGGATAGCAAGGGAAATATTATTTAGGCTTCAAAACATACATTCTGCAAATAACAATGTACCTAACAATCATGCTGAAAATGTGCAATGGTGTTACCTGAAGCAAAGT
>CM044445.1:51776821-51795096 GCA_024363595.1 Xenopus borealis
GTGTTACTGTTGTTCCTTTAAAGAGGGATTCAATCCCTCAGGCGCTAACCTCCCCCCTTCCCCCGGGCCTACCTCTCCCTGCGGGCAAATGCCCCAAAGTGGCTACTTACCCCTCCGTGCAGGTCCCTTCCGTCGGCGCTTGGTGGCGCATGCGCAGTAGGACGCATTTGCCAGTTTGTATTGCATTGCGCCAATGGAACATAGTGAACTTTTGGCACATGTGCAGTAGTACGAACTGGCAAATACGTCCTACTGCGCATGCTCCACCAAGCACTGACGGATCCAGGAAGAAGATGGCGCCCAGGAACCTGCACAGAGGGGTCCTGCATTGATTTAATCTGATACATGCATACATTGCATCACTGAACTGCTACATACTGAACCTCCGGAGCTTTCTAGCTTTTCTAGGATTTTGCCAAGTAAATGATATTACTTGCAAAATAATAAATAGTAAAAAAAAGAATGTAAATTAGTTAGACACAAGAAATTAAACTTTGTTTTACATCTATCATAACATTGTCTTTACACACTATTTAGAAAAAAAATATTTGCCTGTTTTTTTTACACTACCTATCTGATCCCCCGTGTTCCAGTATGAGGGGGCTGCCATATATGTGCAGCAGTAATCTGTTAGCATTAGAAACATTCCGTCTGGCAAAATTTTCAGGTTCGGGAACAGACCAATTAGTGAAAAATCATCAACTTTTAATTGGAATTAATATTTTTTGGGTTTGTGTTCCCCAGTTGAGCCAGCACACTCAAGTGCCTGCTGTTTAGGTCTGTGTCTCTAAGTGATCATATTGTAACCATGCATCCACATTTCATATGATTCAAAAATAAGCAGATTACAGTTGCTTCTGGTTTGGACAAGATAAAGTCGAGGCATTGAAGGGGCAGAGGAATGGAAGGGAAACAGTGTGGTAGGACATGGCATAAATTATTTTGGGAGGATGTGGTTTCAGAAAAGGTGAACATTTAAAATTATTTGTTACAGGTATATGATCCATTATCCGGTAACCTGTTATTCAGAAAGCTCCAAATCACGTAAAGGCCGTCTCCCATAGACTGCATTTTATCCAGATAATCCAAATTTTTAAAAATGATTTCCTTTTTCTCTGTAATAATAAAACAGTAGCTTGTACTTGATCCCAACTAAGATATAATTAATCCTTATTGTAAGCAACACCAGCCTATTGGCTTTATTTCATGTTTAAATGATTTTGAAGTACACTTAAGGTTTAAAGATCCAAATTATGGACGGATCCATTATCCGACAAACCCTGGATCCAAAGCATTCTGGATAATGGATCCTATATAAAGACTAGCAAATCAAAGTGTAGTGAGTGACTGGATAACAGTCCTATTCTGTATATTGGTAAGCATTGCCTGTTAAGAGGATGCAGTTGGATGACATTTCAGGGAGCTGTGAACCTGAGCTTGATTTGCTGTACCGGTATTGGATCCCTAATCCGGAAACCCATTATCCAGAAAACTCTGAATTACAGAATGTCTGTCCCATAGACTCCATTATAATGAAATAATCCAATTTTTTTAAAATTATGTCCTTTTTCTCTGTAATAATAAAACAGTAGCTTGTACTTGATCCCAGCTAAGATATAATTAATCCTTATTGGAAGCAAAACCAGCCTATTGGGTTTATTTAATGTTTACATGATTTTCTAGTAGATTTAAGGTATGAAGATCCAAGTTACAGAAAGATCCATTATCCGGCAAACCCCAGGTCCCAAGCATTCTGGATAATAGGTCCCATACCTGTATATCTGTAAGGGGTTTAGAGAGTTGAAGAGGAGTACAGTACTTAGGTGTTGGGTAATGGCATTGGGAAGTTGTATTGGACAGGATGTTGGGACATAGAAAGAAGCTGTTGAATGTCACCATAAGTGTTCTTTTTATATTGGAAGGCAGGAACAGCGAATTGTAACTTCTCTTTTCAAATGCATATGGAAAATCCTGCAAATTATATCTATATAAATGGTTCTTGGTGATGTCATCAGTTATAATTTATGCCTAGTGATGTAATTTCTGAAACTTCATTATAATACATTATGTATACCCCCTCTTTACAGAATCATGGAAATCCTAGGAGACTTTTATTATGCACAAATCAAACCCTAAATCCTGCATTGGCAAATTAGGGCTAGGAAGGGTTAAAGAGACACGGCAAAATAAAAAAATGTTTACTTTGTTTGGCAAAACGTCACATGATCTTAAGGATTTGGTTCAGCCGGACACTTGGATTTGGCTGAATCTGATTCCTGCAAAAAAAAAAAAAGTAAAATCATGGAGGTACATTCTTCACTGTATAAGTTCCAAAAGGAGATAAATCAACCAGGCTTCACTCGCTTGCATTTCATTCTATTCTAAAATGCTAGTGCATAAAAGGGATATATACACAATACTCCTAGATATAAGGAATATTCTATAAACTACATTTTTCTAGTGGTGAATTTTGACTGAATGATGCTGTTCAGTAGGGATGAACAAAATATTTTCCTGGGAAAAAAAACGCCCATAAACTCGAATGCATAGTAGTAATAATAAATATATATTGTGCAAAAATTGCCCATACCCTTCCAAATTCGTCATTGTTTTGTGGATTTTGTGGCTAAAGCTAGGAATATAATTAGCCATTTTGTGTAGGCTTGAAAGGGAACATAAAGCAAAGCAGCCTCTAAAATATGTTTCTTTATATGGTTCCTGTGCTCCAGTTGAGTGACAGTTAAAACACTTCCAGTACCTTCTTATGCCCCAAAATAGCCACTTGTTTGAATATTTCCGCTCTCAAGTTCACGGCTATTTTGTTTAGTAAGAGAACTTAAACGCTTTCGGGTGGTTTTGTCTGTATAAACCTGTATTAATGGTTAGCTTTTTTTTTATTATTGCTTCTGACAGTGTTTGTGTCTTTCAGTGACAATGCACAGGTGTTTCAGACAGATTTTATAAGAGCCCGTCGAAACAGTACCACTGTGGTCAATCGTCCGAGTCTGGTAAGCTCTGCACTCATTTCTAACATCTGCTGTCTGTTTCCCTAAAAACATACATTTGTAGATAACTAGCCAAAAACACACTTTTGTAGTAATTGTGACTGTGTAACCTGTTTCCTTTGTCAAGCAGAACAAAATACTGATATTATGGGCTTTCTTCTTTGGCAATTGCATATTCTTCACTAGTCGTTTCTAATGTGTTTCAGTTTAACTTGGTATTGTCATTAAGGGAAAGCGGGGAATCTGATCCTTAGTTTGCGATCTTATTTGAAATATTCTGCATATCCCTGTAGAGTGTTTTGCAACAGACCCTTCACCAGTCCTACAAACAAATGTTACACTGAAATATTTTCTGTGATATGTTTATATAACGGCACTGATGCACACATTTTTTTTAATGTGATATTTTTCTGTTTAAAAACTATTTACCTTTTTGTTCCTTATACAGTTATGAGTTGATTGGCCTTAAGTTTTCATAACTTAACAGGAGAATGCAGCTATTCCATGTTTGGTCCTTCTGAAGCATATAATTAGATTATTTGTATATGCTCCCTAAATTTCACCCTGTTTGGACAGTTTTGTTAGCAGGATATCCAGGGGGATGGTCTGTGCTCAGATAATGTACTAATCTACATTGCAGGGACAAACCATTGAGAAGCTGCAATCTTTCCTTACCCTTGTTTAAAAATAAATTTTAGGCACAGCTGATTTTCATAACCTGCCCACACAGAGTTTAATTAAAGCTGTAGGCAGAATGTATATCTTTACATAACATAAATTCAACATGTTGTGTTTTACATTATGCTTCCTTTGAAATTATACTTTCAGTCTAAATCTTAAAACATGCCCAGAAACGTTGCTTTTGCTCATGCAGAGATTGGGTAAAGTAAACTCTTCATGAAAACAAAAGGGATTACATTTTAGTGCTGTAAAGAGAGATCAGGTTGGAAGCTTAATAAGAAAAACGTTTGGCACATTTTTTTGGTTCTTGTGGGACATTATATTTTTAGTATGTAAACCAATGTTGCTACTTCCTGTTTGGCAAAAAAAGGGGGTGTTTGGGTGTCTTGCTTTAAAGGAGAAGGAAACTCATTTTACACTTGGGGGTGCCAAAGTTAGACCCCCAAGTGGCTACTTTTACCTACCTGATACCACGGGCCGGTGGGGTTCTTCTAGTGATAACCACAGAGAGATCAGCTTCCTGCTGCCTTGATTTAAAATTTCCGGGGAAATCGCATGCACAGTAGAGCAAAATAGCCGACTTCTTCATTAAAGTTCAGGTCACCGCTCTACTGCGCATGCGCAGCCTTAGAAGACCAGAGGAAGCAGGAAGTTGATTTCTCAGTGGTGCTTGCTAGAAGAACCCCGGAACAGATCGGTTTTCAGCTGATAAGAGCACTGACCAGGGTATCTGTCACTTGGGGGTGCTTTAAAGCAAATTAATGAAAAGGATATGAAATATGAGAGAAAGCGAGATATAAAAGATAACATCTTTACAGACCAAGAAAAATGTGGTGATTTGACCACCATGATGCAGTAAGTAGAAATATGATGATGTAACAATCTAGGATTTTTCCATTTACTTTTATTGACGTTTAAATCAAAATTTTCACATTTCTACAGATGCTCTGGGGGGGGGGGGGTCAGCGACCCTGTAAACTGTTCTAAGTTGATACACATCTAAGCTACTGGGGGAGATTAGTTGCCCGACAGAAAAACAAAGAGTTCCGAGTGCCATCCTGACGGCTATTTAAGCTGGCCATAGACACAACGATCCTCAATTCGTACAATTCGATCGTGTGTGGAGTGTACCGACATTTTGCCATGCCGATCGATTGTTCAGTCGATTGGACAGGTTAAAAGATTTCGGGTGGTTGCTGATGATATCGCTGCATGTATTGCTGATCTGACTATTTACAGCGGGAGACCAGCTTCCGTACGATTGCTGTAGGGGCAGACCATCGTCTTATCTGTTCTTTTACTGCTTTATTTGATCTGAATGGTTAGTGGCAGGTTGGGAGATGGGGATGTCTGATCGTACAGTGATTTGTACAATCGGATCTTTGTGTCTATGGCCAGCTTTACACTCTAGTTGGCGAGGAGGCAGTTCGGGGAGATTAGTCGAAGAAGAAGCGATTTGTCGCTTGGCGACTAATCTTCCTCCAGTAGATTTGTGTGCCTCTGCCTTTAAAAGCAACTATTGCAATTGATACACTAGTTGCTAATATTCCCCAGATGTTTCTGAGAAATGTATTGACTAATGCTGGCCATACATGGGCAGATAAAGTTGCCGATATCGGTTGTTTAAACTGATTTGCCAGCTTATCTGCCAATGTATGGGGGCTTCCGACGGATCTGACCGACACGATATTGATCGGGAAGGTTGGATTTCCTTTCCGAATGACCCATCGGGCCGAACTTCCGGATTACCCCGATATAGCCCTGACAGTTAGTGGCATATAGGGGAAAGATCTGCTCGTTTGGCAGGGACATTAAACTTTAATCCTAGATGTAAAAAATAGAAAATGGAAAGCAATTGAAAATAGTATTTATTTATGTGGAACAATCCGAAAACTCAATTTGGAAGGTGAACAACCTCTTTAATACAATATTTTACTTGTAAATCCCATGTAATCTCTGCTTCAGTCAGTGGTGAAGAAAACATAAAGACTAGCAGCAGATTGTCCCTTTTTGATGATTGCCACATTACTGACTTACTCAGCCAGTACAGCCCTCTATTATGTAGTCCGCTCATTGAAGATCTAGCTACAGAACTCTGCTTGGACATGATAGGGGGCTTGACAATATGTAAACCCATATGACCTCTTTTTTAATGTCCCTATGAGTCTGACACACACTGGCTGCATCATAAAGTATTCCAAACAGCCAGGAAAGATGTTCAAGAATGGATCAATTTTTCAAAGCCTTTATCGGCCTGGCAGAATGTGTCCCGACTGCTTTGAGCAGTCAAACGACAATCTACAATTGGCAATCTAGTCATTGTTCTCAGCAGTAGAGCTGAGCATTCTTACCTGTCTGAATTATTGCTCCACCAGAGGATTATATATTGTATATATGATATAATTGTCAAAATGAATGGGCTTTATATACTTCTAACAATATCTTGCAGTTAATCAATCTATCAAATGGTACCTTTGCTTTAGAAAGCCACATATCTTTTAATGTGACTTAATTTCTTTATTTGGCAAATGTGTCATCTGAGAGAGACTTGATCCAGTGATGTATGTGTGGCTGCAGTTCTTTCATAAGTGACCCAGCCAAGAAGTTTGAGACATAATTTCTAATGTCCTAACAGGCTTGGCACTCTGGTGTTTTCAGATGTCATTGCTAATGGCCTAACAGGCTTTAAATAATTGGCACACGTACTATATCCATGAAAGACAGGTTTATTCAACTTAAAGGGATACTGTCAGGGGAAATTTTTTTTTTCTTCAAAATGCATCAGTTAATAGTGCTACTCCAGCAGAATTCTGCACTGAAATCCATTTCTCAAAGGAGCAAACAGATTTTTAAATATATTTTTTTACATTTAATTTTGAAATCTGACATGGGGCTAGACATATTGCCCGTTCCCCACCTACCCCCTCATGTGACTTGTGCTCTTTAGGGTAAGGCCACACGGGGAGATCTGTCGCCTGCGACTTATCGCCGCAACGAATCTCCCCGAATACCTTGGTAGCGCTGCGCACCTGCTACACGTAAAGTCGCCTGCGCTTATTCACACGCAGCGACGCGATTTTAAAAGTCGCTCAAAATTGCTATTTTTATAACACAACAAGAAAACCATACATAAAGAAAAACACCAAGACATTAACCATTGCCAGTGGAGCCATCATTTTACATACACTTTCATGTTAAGCCCAGTTCTAATGGGCAGCCTCCCATTCCATCCATGCACCCCAAATGTCTTCAAACAAACTTTTTCTGGCAGCCCCGAACTGCATAAGTAAGGCAAAATATTATTAACCTGCCCCCTCCAGAAAAATGGTCGGGTGGTCTAGTGACTTCCAGTGCAAAAGGATAGACTTTTTTGCATAGCATAACAGTTGAAGATAAGCAAAGTTTATCCTTAGACTTCAGACCCAAGTTGTCCATCACTCCCAGGAGAAAAACAAGCGAGGTTCTAAAACTTCGGGCTTCCAAAACTAGAATTGTGTTTCAGCACCTCCTTCCAGAACACATGTATAAATGTACCTATTTCGTGGTTGCACTTGTTACATTGATCTGAGACCATGTATATATATCTTTAACTTGTTTTATTTTTCCCACGTAGGTTGTGCCATCTTCTCCAATACGTATCTCAAGCAGTCGTCTTCACCAGATTAAACAGGTAGGCTGAATAGCACAGAGAAGGACTGATATTTCATATTGAAAACCATGATGCTTGTAGCTCAAGTCAATGCTCACTAGTTTATATAAAACACACAGGGCAAATTCACCGTTCGCCGCACTTCACCAGGTGAATTTTCGCCATCGCTACGCTAATTCACTAAAGCAACGAACGGTAGCGTAGTTGCGCTAGTGTTACTTCGCCAGTCAAATCGTATTTACGCTAGGGATGCCTAGTTTGCATACAGCACGAATTTCAAAGTATAATAGAAGTATATGTTACAGCCACTACATTACACTACACAAGCCCAGAAAACCTTGAAAAAATAAAATAATGTTTTCCTATTGCCCCAAACATGTTCCCACTGTATAGCTGAGTTGCCATATGTTAGGAAATGTAGGGGGGGGGAGGAGGGTAACCCTAAAAAAAGTCTTTTGGGACTTAGAAAAAATGTCAAGTTTTTTTTCGAACTCCTATCTATTGTATTGAACTTCGCCAGGTCTGACCTTGCAAAGTAACATCTAGCATAAGTGGTAACGTTCAGTGAAAAGGTCATCTTAGTGAATTAGTGTAATTAAGATCCTTCGTCAATGTGCAACTTCGCCTGGCATTAGGGTGCGAAGTTGCGCTAGTCTTTCTACTTTGCTAGCGAAAATTCGGAAGAGTCAGTGTTAGTGATTTTGAGAAGTTACTAAATGACGTCATGCTGGCGAATTTTCGCTAGCGTTAGCCACTTCGCCCTTTAGTGAATTTGCCCTATAGTCCTTCCGTTTGCTTTCCATCTAATCTGTTCAGATTAACCTTGGTTTAGGTGCATACCTTCTTTTCCAACTGTCCTGCAATTTATTTCCATTTGTTTGCATGATAAACTTTTATACAACAAAACAATGTTTGCCTGTGTAAACCAGTTATCCAGAGTACTCCAAATTACGGAAAGGCTGTCTCCCATAGACTCCATTATAATAAAAATAATCCAAATTTTTTAAAAATGATTCCCTTTTTCTCTTTAATTATAAAACAGTACCTTGTACTTGATCCAAACTAAGATATAATGAATCCTTATTGGAAGCAAAACCAGCCTGTTAATGTAATATTTACATGATTCTTTAATAGACTTAATGTGTGCAGATCCAAACTACAGAAATATCCTTTAGCTGGAAAACCGCAGTTCCAGGGAAATCTTGCTAACAGGTCACATACCTGTACTGGTAATCTTTCTCACAAGGACTAAACATGCAGTGTCTTAAATTTCCCTGTTAAAGGAGAACTAAACCCCCATGTTGATAAGTCCCCACTGGCCCTGCCTCCCCCCTGCTAAGTGTTACCCCCAAAGTTGTCTACCTTGTAGGATTACTGACTGCACAGGCATCGTAGCTCACAGGCACCATCTTTCGGTGCTTCGGTATTCTTCAGGTCTTCTTCCCTTTGGCAATTTCCATCACTTCCAGCCAGGACCGCTGGGGTAGCAGGGAGGGGGGGGGGCAGTGGGGACTTATCACTGTGCAAGGTTTATTTCACTGCATCAATGAGCTCATGGGGCCCTTGTCTTGACAAAATGTATAAACCTTCCAGACTAGCCCATATAAATGAGTGTTGAGGGGGTGGGGCTATGGGTCATATATCATTATTGTTAGCATTTCAATCGGACCTGCATGCTAAGGATCAAACACAAACTAACTGAACAGTTATGCCCCCCCACCAAGAGGTTAGAGAGCTGAAAAGTTGGATTTCATTTTTATGTATAGTTTTTTAATTATTTGCTGCCTTCATGTGAATCTATCCAATTTTAAAATAGTGGTCGCAAATGCTCTTTAAAGGAGAACTAACCCTAATGAGAAGGCCCATCCGCTACCCTCCATAGCCCCCCTCCTGCTTCCTCCCCGCATTGCGGTTGTGTAAAAGGTGTCAATCTCATATATCCATGCAGAGTATATCATGGCGCCATATTCCTTCCGAATCTTTTCTTTTCTTTGGATCCCCTTCTGCAATTTACAGAGCTTTACGGTGCATGGTCAGTTGGCATGAATACCAACTGTGCAGGGGCCAAATAACAAAGCGTTGGTCGTCCCTTTCTGAAGAAACCCGAAGATGTGGAAGATGGCGCCAATGTGCTACTCTGCATGTACTCTGCAAGTGAGACTGACATTCAGGGACACTTTTTACATTAATGTACTATTCGGGGAGCAAGCAGGAGGTGGATCTGTGGTGTGGCTTTTCTCATTGGGGGTTAGTTCTCTTTTAAGGCTACAATTTTATGGTTAATGCTACTTTTCATTGTTCATATTTCTATCCTGATCATATTTGTTTTTTACTTAAATCAGTGCATGGTTGCTGGGCTAATTTGGACCCTAGCAACCAGACTGCTGAAATTGCAAACTGGAGCTGAATAAAAAGCTTAAAAACGTGTCATGGCTCCAAAATAGACAATAGTGATAACTGGCTTTGGTAAGACACTACATGTGTTTTAGCAGAGGCAATTCTCAGTATTGTCTATGGCAGGGTAGTTTTTTGCATTGTGTAACTGTTACTAATAGCTCATTTGTACCTCTTTCAGCCAATGACATCTCAAAAAGAATACTTGTAAAATAAGTGCTGTTCCTCCATTTTATGTGTATGAGATCTAAGAATGAGGCATAAAGGAACTCCAGTTTCCAGTATATTCCTTGTTTCTGTAAATGGGCAGATTATGACTGGCCAATAGTCTTTCTGTCCTGTTAATTCCCATTTCATCCCAAAGGTCCCATTTGAGTCACAGCCTGTAACTGCTAACTGAGTAAAGGGAAAATATACCCCACCCCTCCTTTTTTATATAAGCTGATTTTTTTTTTAAAGATTATGTAGTAAGGTGCGTACATATCTACACTTCCAAAAAGAAATTATTTAAATGTATTTTTTTACACAAACATACTTGAATAAACATATTGTAGGAAACCAGTCTTTCACAGAGAACAATTCCCCACCCTCTTTAGACCACTGGCACTCCTAGTGTTTTCTTGCATGCCATCAACCCATCAGTACTCATGGAACAGATTTCATAACAAAAATGAATAGTTTAGTGTTTCTGCACTGAAATCCACCCTGTATGCATAGGACATATAGGATCAGTCTCTCTGTTGGAGTTTCTACACTAGTGGAGAAAATGCCGTGTGAGTCACTGGTCTCAGGTTGACAGTTTAATGGAATCCCAATATGGAAACTCCACACTTTGAATTAACTTAGCAGCATTGACAGTTTGTGAGGCCTAGTTCCCATTTGGCAGTTTTCTACTAATTAGCCTCCTTGTGCCTTCTCTTTAGGAAGAGGGAGTGGACCTTATGATTAACAGAGAGACCGCTCACGAAAGGTAAATAACCTACATTTTTTTTGCAAGTCAACTTCTTTATTACATGTTTCTTTACTGTTTTGTCTATTTTTAATTCCAGGGAAGTGCAAGTGGCAATGCAAATGAGCCAGTCCTGGGAGGAAAGCCTAAGTCTGGTAAGAGCTTCACATCATTTTATACATTCAGGTTTATTCTCACTGAGTCTCTTTAGGGTATTTCCACTGACATAATACAAGCTAAACCAGTGTATGGCAGTGTGTAGCGTTGCTTTGGGAATTGTCAATAAGATCTGACAGCCACACAAAACACAGTTAAGCTGACATCTAAGAAAAAAAATTATTATTCATTATAATGAGAATCTGGAGATTAATTGCTCATATGTAAATGTATTTAAAAGCAAAACACATGGAGCAGCTGTTGTTGAAATGGATTCCCAGGGCATAGCAGATATCAAAGCCACACTTATAATGCAATACAGGTCATTTTTGAAGGGCTAGGACTAGGTACAATTGCAGGAGTGTGAAGGGCCATTAAAATAAGAACATTAGAGCACCATGTACAAAGCATGCACATAGCAATTCCAGCTCTAAAAAAAGATCTTTAATATTTTAAAAGCTATGTTTTCTGCCGTAGTCATCCATTATCCACAGCATTTTTTAGGGAACACGGTTGCATGTGCCAGACAGTATGCTGATTTTAAGATTTTAAGAACTAAAATATATATATTAATTTAAGTTGAGATGTTGCAGATAACACTTTTGGTGTTACTTTGTGCAGAGAATTTAAACATATCTATTTTTTGCAAACCTGTCCTTTATCTTGTCACTCTTGTTAATGTTCTTAATAAGTATGAGCGTGCATGTATTAGAGAGGTAGACCTGTTTGTGCCATTCATACCTTTATGCCTTTTTAACAGAGTGACAATGATCTCGACAAATCATCTTCTCCAAAGAGAATTGATTTTGTTCCAGTGTCTCCAGCACCTTCTCCCACAAGAGGAATTGGAAAGGTAAAACCTAGTTAAAGTACTAGTTGCTTCTGTAAAAAATATATTTTCTTATAATGCCATAACTAAATGTATATTTATGACAGGAGTGTAGCTAATGTTATTTTTCACTTCCCACAGAATATATTAAAAATAAAAACTGGAAAAATAGGCTGTGCAAAATAAAAAATGTTTCTAATATAGTTAGTTAGCCAAAAATGTAATGTATAAAGGCTGCAGTAACTGGATGTCTAACATAATAGCCAGAATACTACTTCCAGCTTTTCAGCTCTTTAACTTTGAGTTAGTCAGCGACTTGAAGGATGGGACATAACTGTTCAGTGAGTTTGCAATTGATCCTCAGCATTCAGCTCAGATTCAAAAGCAACAGTTATGGCCCGTTTGGCCCTCCTCAAGTCACAGGGTAACCAGTCAGTGGAAAACATGAGCGCTGAAAAGCAGGAAGTTGGATTGTAGCTATCATGTTAGCCAAAAATGTAATGTATAAAGGCTGGAGTGACTGGATGTTTAACTAAACATATTAGAAACATTTTTTATTTTGCACTGCCTATTTATCCAGTTTTTATTTTTATACTGAACAATTCCTTTAAAAAATAACTGCATGGATATACAGTGGCATTGACTGCAGAGAAGATCTTTCTCTAACTGTAGCTTTAGTAACAATATTCCATCTTTTTAGTTTATAACACTATAATTATTGCACAGATTGCTTTATTATACCAGAGTAAACTGCTCCAGAAGCTCTCTGTTTGTTTAGGATAGCAGCTGCCATATTAGCTTGGTGTGACATCACATCCTGTCTGAGTCTCTCATTGCTCATTCATAGCTCTGGACTCAGATTACATCAGAGAGGAGAGGAGGAAGGGAGAAAAAGGGAGGGGAGAGGTTTATGCTGATACAGAAGCCCATGTATGCACAATAGAAGGAAAGAAATGCTGTGTTTCATTTGACCGAGGACTCAGAGCAGCATTACTTTGAGTGTTTACTGGTGTATTTATATAGACCTATCTAATAAAGCTTACTTCATTTTAGCCTTTCCTTCTCCATTAAGGTGAACTTTTGAGAAGCTTGAGCATACTAAATTAAACTACAATCAATTAAATATTCTTCATTGTTTCTGAAGTAATCAAGTTTATGTTCGCTATGCCTCTCTGGGCATCTGTTACGCTTCATTCTGTCTTCATGCAGCAGTTGGGTCATTGACAGATCCAATCTTATAGGAGGGGCTTCCTTTCCTAGTAGATGTATTAGAGCTCATTCAAATAACCAATTCCAGTACATAATCTACCAAAATAACTGCCTTTTGCTCAAATTCTGCATTTAGAGAGACAGGTTTTCTGGCGATTTTAATAGTGAGCTCTAATACATCTGTTAGAAAAGGAAGCCCCTCCCATAAGATATATTAGGCCTAACTGTCAAGGAATATCTGACGCCTAACTGCTGCATGAAGACCGAATGAAGAGAAACAGTTTCTGAGAGAGGGATAGTGAACATAAACTTTATTTCAGAAACAATGCAGAATATTTCATTGATAATATTTAGAAAGTTTCTTATCTTAGTATGACAAAGCTTATATTGATTTTTCATTTTTGGGATAGTTCCCCTTTAAAGATGCATTTTTCATCCATTGATCTATGGAAGCAAGATACAATTCCGAAGAGTGTGGTCCAACTTGTTATGATTTGGTAGATTGAGTGAAATTAAAGGCATTGCGGCCTGGCTGGATGGGTTGTAGCACATTTTTTGACACCCTAAGGCAGGGATTCCCAACCTTTTTTACCCGTGAGCCACATTTAAATGTAAAAAGAATTGGGGAGCAACACAAGCATGAAAAGGTCCCTTGAGTGCCAAATAAGTGCTGTGATTGGCCACTTTGTAGCCCCCTATGTGGACTGGCAGCTTACAAGAGGCTTTGCTTGGCATTACACTTAGTTTTTATGCAATTAAAACTTGCTTTTCCAGCCTGGAATGCAAAAATAAGCACCTGCTTTGAGGCCACTGGGAGCAACATGCAAGGGGTTGGAGAGCAACATGCAAGGGGTTGGAGAGCAACATGCAAGGGGTTGGAGAGCAACATGCAAGGGGTTGGAGAGCAACATGCAAGGGGTTGGAGAGCAACATGCAAGGGGTTGGAGAGCAACATGCAAGGGGTTGGAGAGCAACATGCAAGGGGTTGGAGAGCAACATGTTGCTCACAAGCTACTGGTTGGGGATCACTGCCCTAAGGTGTAGTCTGATGCTAGCAAATGCCTTTTGTACATGTTCTGCGTGCCATTAATTTAAATGAAAAGGACAGGCTAAATTTGGCCAGATCATATGGCTTGAGAGGTGCAATTGAAGTCAGTGGGAGATTGTATGAACAGAGACAGGCATTCCATTACTGGCTGAAATCCACCTGTCAATTCTAGTGGCAGGGCTTCCATTGAAACTAAAGGCAGGCTCCTTATCTAGATTCAGGCACTTCTCCACTGACAGATAATACACCCTGTGTGCCGGGAGTCTAAATAAAGATCAGCAGAAATCAGTGGGTGCAAGTGTCACTGTTCAGAGGCCAAAACTCACATTGAAGTTGCACTAAACAGCAGTAGTGTAAGTGACCCCTGAAAAATAACCATAAATGAAAATTAATTTTCAAAAATGTACTGCTTGAGAATGCATTTACATTTCAATTACTTTATTTCTTTTTTTTTAGGTGGAGTTATTGTGCAGAAATATAGTGTGAAATGTAGTATTATAATAATACAATTATTATTTGTATTTCTCCCTAGCAATGCTTTTCACCATCATTACAAATACTTGTCAGCAGCAATGGATTGCCACCCAGCCCTACCCCTAGCCCCACAAGGCGCTTTGCAACGTAAGTGTTAAAGACTTTACCATTGACTACAGAAGTTGATGTAAAGAAATCATTCCTTTCACCAATAGTCATTATTAACATTAAAGGGGTTATTTATCAAAGGTCAAGTTTGTGAGGTTTTTTTTCTACCTCCGATAAACTCACAACTCACATGTTTGCTGAAAAATCCAGAATGTAAAAGATTAGAATTAATACAGTTGAGATGAAATACTCAAATCGATCGTGCTATCTGCAGAAAAAATCTTGAATACCTCAAAATTATTGCGTTTTCGAAGGCTTCAAATGAATCAAGAGACCTCTGCCATTGATTTCTACATGACCTTGACAGGTTTTAGCTGCAGTATGTTTGGATTTGAGTTTTTTGCAGCTTTCAGGCATAATAAATCTCAAGTTTTTTTTACATTGAAAATTTCTTTAAAACAAAACTCGCTATGAGTCATGGCACATGGAAAGATTTGTCACACACAGTTAAATCTGCTTTAGACGACTCAGCTCCCAAAGAAGACATTCCATAGTATAACTTTAACACTGCCACAAGTAAAACCTATTACTCACAGAGATTCTGCTTAATTGCAGGAAAATGTGAATGGAGCCAATTCCCTGTGATTAAGCCAGAGCACTGAAAGTAATCGGTTTTATTTGAGGGAATCTCAATATTCCACTGAACAACCTAGATATGTGTTTTTAAGAAAAACATGTACAGTTTATAATTTAAATCTGTATCCACAGGCTGTTAAACTAGTAGTACCAAAACTATCTACTGTCCTTATGTGGTTCACCAACAGTTTTTTGTGGATCTAACATTCCCAAGATCTCCTTAGACCCCTTGTATATATGACATCAATTTTTTTTGTAGCTGACCAAAAGATAGATTTGGGAACTACCAGTAGACCTTTAGCTGGTGATCAGTAGATCTCAAGACACTGTCAACAAACAGCTTGTCTAAAATCGCTCTCCTATTTCATGCTTTTCATTCATAAATCAGTATTTAAGTAAAATTTTCCAAGGAACAGAATGCTAACAATGCATTTATGGATTTAGACCAGGGATCCATAACCTTTTGATCCCGGGAGCAACATTCAGAAGAAAAAGTAGTTGGGGAGCAACACAAGCATGAGAAATGTTCTTGTATTGCCAAATAAGTGCTGGTATTTGGCCATTTGGTAGCCCTTTGTACATTTTCAACCTACATGGAGACTCTGTTTGGCAGTGCACCTGGTTTTTATACAACTAAAACTTGCCTCCAAGCCTGGAATTCAAAAATAAGCTCCTGCTTTGAGGCCACTGGGAGCAACATCCAAGGGGTTGGAGAGCAACATGTTGCTCACGAGCTACTGGTTGGGGATCACTGAGCTCTCAAGCTTTCTTTTGAGATTTTAACGCAACCTGTTGTCATTAATCATTGCATAACCCGAGCTTATTTTTGTTACACCAAAGCTGATTTATATTGTCATTTATTTAAGCAGGCGGAGTCAAAGTCCAATAAACTGCATTCGACCCAGCTCACTTGGACCTCTTAAAAGGAAAGGTAAGCCATGTTTCTGTGTCTTTAATACAATACCATGATTAACATAATCTTGAGGAATATGCTGAGTAAGGATAGTATGAGTACATATGTCACTGTATGGTTAAAGGGATACTGTCATGGGAAAACATGTTTTTTTTTGTTTGTTTTTTTTAATGCATCAGTTAATAGTGGTGCTCCAGTAGACGTCTGCACTGAAATCCATTTCTCAAAAGAACAAACAGATTTTTTTATATTCCGTTTTGAAATCTGACATGGGGCTAGACATTTTGTCATTTTCCCAGTGGCCCGGTGATGTGACTTGTCAGCACTTTAGGAGGGAACTGCTTTCTGGCAGGCTGTTGTTTTTCCTTCTCAATGTAACTGAATAGTACACAGTGGGACATGGGTTTTTACTATTGAGTGCTGTTCTTAGATCTACCAGGCAGCTGTTATCTTGTGTTAGGGAGCTGTTATCTGGTTACCTTCCCATTGTTCTGTTAGGCTGCGGAGAGGGTGTGATATCACTCCAACTTGCAGTACAGCAGTAAATAGTGATTGAAGTTTATCAGAGCACAAGTCACATGACTTGGGGCAGCTGGGAAATTGACAAAATGTTTAGCCCCATGTCAGATTTCAAAATGAAATATAAAAAAATCTATTTGCTCTTTTGAGACATGGATTTCAATGCAGAATTCTGCTGGAGCAGCACTATTAATTGATGCATTTTGAAAAAAAAATGTTCCCATGACTGTATCCCTTTAAAGTTCTTGAGTGTCTCACACAAACATATAATAAGATTTGGGCTTATCCCTTCTACAGAAATCTCCCTACCTTTCTTGACCCAGCCATTGACCAATGTTCACAGATATATGCATGCATCTTCTCTCTGTACATTCTGTAATCTTTGGACAGTACTGAGAAATATAAATATTTAAAGGGGTGGTTTACCTTCAGGTTAACTTGTAGTATGTTATAGAATGGCCAATTCTAAGCAATGTTTCAATTGGTCTTCATTATTTATTTTTTTATAGTTTATGAATTATTTGACTTCTTCTCCTGACTTTCTAGCTTTCAGAAGGGCGTCACTGACACCCTCAAAAAACAAATCCTCTCTAAAGCTGCACATTTATTGTTATTGCTACTTTTTATTATTCATCTTTATTTCCTGACCCTATCCTGTTAATATTCCATATTCTCATTCAAATCCATGCATGGTTGCTAGGGTAAATTGGACCCAGCAACCAGATTGCTGACACTGCAAACTGGAAAGCTGCTAAATAAAAAGATAAATAACTCAAAATAATAAAAAATGAAAACCAATTACAAATTGTCTCAGAATTATACTAAAAGTCAACTCAGAGGTGAACAACCCCTTTAAGACGTTTACTTGGCATTTAAAAGGGAACCGGTCATTGAATTTTTTTACCCTGCACAAGAATTGTGGGCTAATAGTTTTTTTTTTTCATTGCCTCTTGTGAGCACCAAGCCATCTACACCAGGAGGGAGTTTCCAGGTGGCCGTCAGCTCACACGTCTGTTATGTAGGAGTGGTGGCCTCTCCCTGCAAACTTGTGTCACACACATACTGACGATCATTATGCGCATGAATGTGCTACAACATGGCTGTAATAAAACACTTGCCCCCATATGCAATAAAAGGCACTAAGTTTGCCCAGGAGCAGTAACCCATAGCAACCAATAGGTTCTTTGCTTTTAAACACGTGACTGCTACATTCTAGCTTCTGATTGGTTACTATGAGTTACTGCTCCTGGGCAAACTTAGTGCCTTTTCTACCTTGACATAGTGACAAAACCCACAGTAGTGTTTCTTTCACAGTAGTGTGTTATTAATTTATGTTGTAATAAAGAACTGTATTATTTTTATAACCTATTAAGCATATTTTCCCAACATATTTCCCTACCATAGGCAACCTTGCACATTGTAAGTAGTGCGAGAAGACCAGGTGAAATCTGTCCATAAAAAGAGGGTTTAGAGGAGAACCTACGAACAACTATAAGAAATGACTATTATAATTTTCATCTTTGTAAAAAGACTAAAATAGCATAAATTCAAAGATACATAATAAACTATCCTGTGATAATCCAGGCTTCCACATTTTGGATATAGTTGTTCCTATGTGCATTAAATAGCAATTCATATATGTTAAAACAAGGGATTTGAGACAATATCTTTTTTTCTGCTGCAAAAAGTATACAATATGATAAAA
>CM044445.1:51818271-51829170 GCA_024363595.1 Xenopus borealis
TTTGATCTTATTTATTAATTTAAAAACTCGAATCAATCGGATCAGGAAAATACCCTGTAAAATGAATCGCCTAATTTCTTGGGACTTTTTCCCCAGAATCACTCAATTTTTTCAGGGGTTTGCCTGAATTCCCCCAAATTTTTCAGATTTACTTTAACTAAAAAGTTAACTATTTCGTTCAACTGCGCATGTGTTTGCAACGGAAATTTGAAGCAAGAAGAAGCCGGAAGAGGATCGCTCTGTGGTGCTCAGTGTTATAACCCCAGGCTGGTGCAGTTTTCTTCTGATAACAGCCCGGGGTTTCAGGTAAGTCAAAACTATCACTTGGGGGTGCCTAACATTTGGCACCCCCACGTGCAGCAAGCCTTTCCTTCTCCTTTAAGACAGAAACAGCAGGACAGATAAATACAGAGACAGGAAAAATAAACTAATACAAAGAAATAGGACCACAGTACTGTAAAAACAGTATTAGACATAAAGTAAATAATAAACTGAATATTGCCTATAAAAAGTGAAAACAGCGGAAGTAGCTGTGCTTTAGCTTCCATTATTATACAGATTATACTGCATTAATCAACTGAGAGTATGTACTGCTCATGTGCAGGAGCTACAAGCTTTCCAAAATAGGTTGGACTGCCAAGACAGAGACAATAACATTGCAGCCAAAAAGCCGCCAGTTGGAGCAAAACTTACCTTTAAATTTTAAGGCAAACTCATAAGGGTTGTACAAGGTTAACACCTGCTTGTGTGTAGACTGATCATCGGCATAAAATATAAGCTCTGTTGGAAAGACAAAAACTGGAAGGTTTCCTTCCACTAGCTCTGGCTGCTGTTTTTGCTGCTGCATTGGCATAGAATCTGTGTTCCTCCTTCTGCAGCTCCTTTTGTCTGTCGAACTCCCACAACAGTTCTCTATGATACTGGGAAGACCTCTAGTGCATCTTGGCAGATCTGCAGGAGGAAGAGAATGCTGCTCTGTACACAGGGAATCATATGAATACAATGGTTGAACAAGTACAAAACACTGACAACGCTGGGTCACATGTCTGCATGTATTAGCACGCTCTCTATCCCCTTGTGCCCCAGGCACCGTTGAAAAACATTGTTTAGAAAATCTGGCAATGAGTAAAGGGTACTGCCATTATTAGTGGGGGAAGCCAAGCCTTCTAGTGCACAACTTAGCCAAGAATGCTTTACAAGATGGTCTTATTTAAACTCCCAGGATCTCTCAACCAATTGAGGAAGCAGGGGACTGCTAGGAAATGTAATGACCTGAGATTATCCATGGGCTGCTCCCAATTTAGGAGCCCTCCTGATATCCAGAAAACAGCCAATACATGACCAGCAATTTTGTGCATGGCATAATGATGAGAAATATAACAAGACGTGACAATTCTAGCCTGGCACCCAAAACTGCACTGCAAACTCAAAGTGAGCACAGATTCATGTAGGGAATACTGTTTTAGTATTTTAAAAAGCCATTTTTTTATATTTCCCTTTTGTACAGTGTACAAAATTTGTAAGTGTTTTGCTTCATTCACAGGGTTAGAATTCTATAAACATAAATGTTATTCTTACTAGAAAGGTATGATTATACGAGCCATAATTCTAACCCTTCTAAATGAAGGACATGATTCAAATAATTCTGAGTCACTGTGCATAATTGCATGCCTGCTGATGAATCACAATGAATTAATTAGAGCAACCAAAAAAAAACAACACTGTCTGGTATTGAGCCTGCCTTCAGGAAGAAACCCTCATATTCTGTAGTCTTATCACTAAAAATGACCCACATGGTATTATGATAAAGAATTTTAGACAATTAGCCTTTTTAAACGGTAAATAATCTGATTCACAGAGAGAACAATACATTATATGTAAATGAAAAGAATGAAATGATACAGATTGTTTTCTTCCCTAGGAGGTGAAAGGCGCACAGGAATATGGCTTCTACTGTGGCAATTCCATTTACCCACAGATTACATGCAAAAAATAGTAATTTTTTTGTATTGTGGGTAAGATTTGTTGACGTGTAGGCAGGCTGAGATATTCAAATTCTATGATATCACTTGTCTATGATGATGTCACATCTAGTTTAATGCTGCCAGTAGACAGCAGGTCAGGTTGCAGAAAAAGCAGCTGTGGGTTGAAATGGGCCCAAGCAGGTAAAAATGCAGGTGATGGAGTGGGTACATTTCTACCTGATTAGAACTTCACGTGTCCCTTACTCATAGTTAAGGAATCCTGCATTTATAATGTGTATCTTTATATACACAATACATAAATGAGTATCATAGTGGTATTTATATACTGTAGCTGTGAAAAGTAATTATATGCCTAAGGCATAGAGGAGTGTCAGACAATATTTGATTGACAGCTGAGATTTTTAAATGAGCTTAAAACAGCTATGAACGTTTGAATAAAAATTTGAAATTGGATTTCATGTTTAATTTGAAAAGGACTTTTATTATACAGATTTTTGTGTGGGTGACGGGTCCACTTTAAGGGACAAGCAAAGCCTGATTCATGGTCGGTACTAATATGTTAGGCACCTCCCAATTAATTCAATCACTCAATTTTTTAACTGAAGCTGGTGCTCCTTTTAGAAAAAAAATGTAAAAAACAAAGCACCATGTTCCCATGCTTTACTCAACAAGGAAAGCCACGTATTGTACACTGACATACCTTTAGAATCAGTAATTGGCTAGATAAACAAATCCCATATTTAAAAAACCCTACCCCCCTACCCTACATAGTACCCCCTCCCTGCTCCTCCCTCCCCCCGCCTAAGTGTAAACTCTAGTAATTGCCCCTAAGTCTTTACTTACCTCTCTTTGCAGATTCACCGCAGTGGAGCTCACAGGCGCCACCTTCAGCTCTTTGGTTTTTTTTCCGGTAAGAGCAGTATTGGTGCATGCACAGTTGGAGCAGTCCTCTGGTTTTGGCAACTGCGCATGCACCAAAGTGACAGAAATTGCAGAATGGAAGAAGACCCAAAGAAGAACAAAGTGCTGAAGGTGGCGCCTGTGAGCTCCACTGCACTGAATCTGCAAAGAGAGGTAAGTAAAGACTTAGGGGCAATTACCAGAGTTTACACATAGACACAGGCAGGGGGGAGCAGGGGGGCTATGTAGAGTAGGGGGGAAGGGGGTTTTAATAATAAGGGCTTTAGTTCTCCTTTAAGAAACTGAGCTTTCAGCACTGACACCATCATTCCAAATAAAACAGTTATTATTATTATTATTAATAACGTATTTCTATAGCGTCAGCATATTTCGTAGCACTGTGTTAAAATTAGGACTGCTTTTCTACAGTCACAGGCTGGAAAGTTGGAAATCCTTACCTGCTATAACATGGTGCTTCATTCCATGATTCAGTAGGTAATGTAACAAAAGAACATATTGTCCTCTCCAGCAGGATGCTGTCTATCACCATTCCAAATTACGTAGTGAATCATGCTGAACACACCAGGAAGAGATTACGTTGCTGTGTCTGCCAAACTGAACCATTGTAAGGCTGTGGTATGTAATAACTTTTTACACTGATGGTATTTTTGGCTGAGTTGTGAAATATATGACTGTGCCGAAATAATCTCCATCCTAATTGCTCAAATTACTTTGTGGTTGTGCTTTCCATATTTGTGTTTAATACTGCCCCCTTGTGTTTGCCATTATACAGTACAAAAATAACTGCCAAATGGGCCATACACAGAGATCTTAAAGGAACAATAACACCAAAAAATTAAAGGGTTTTAAAGTAAAGAAAATATCATGTAGTGTTGCCCTGCGCTGTTAAAACTGATGTGTTTGCTTCAGAAACACTACTATAGTTCATATAAACAAGCTGCTAAGTAGCAATGGCGGAAATTGAAAAAAGGCTACATGGCACAGGATAAGTAATGGATAACAGATAACATTATGTTCTAAAGAGCTTATCTGCCATCTGCTGTGTCACTTGAGCCTTTTCTCCTCTGACTAGTTGCCCCCATGGCTACACAACAGCTTATTTATATAAACAATAGTAGTTTTTCTGAAGCAAACACTGCAGTTTTACCAGTGCAGGGCAACACTGCATTATATTTTTATTACTTTAAAACATTTTCATTGTTTGATGTTACTGGTCATTTAAGAACAGCTTAAGGTGGCCAAACGAGTGGATCTCTCCCCAATATGCCCACATTGAGGTGGGCAATATCGGGCTGATGCTATCGTGGGCCATAGGGATGGCCCCACACATGGGATTCGGCCCCTGTATGGCCTGCTTCACAGAGTCATTTCAGATACTATAGGCGTAGGTGTAGATAATGCTACAGTTAATCCATCTTTGTTATATAATATTTTTTAATATGTGAACAATGGTTTTATATATTTATTCCAAAGAACATATAGTAGTGATGGATATATACATCATATAGCGTACCAGGCCTTAAGTCCATTTACACATAATCATTCCTACTAGAAATGGTTTCCTTTGACACTACATAAACCTCACCTTAATTCAGACTGTAACGTTATTGTTCAGACTAAAGTTCCATAAATCTGTGCCGGTCTTAAAGGGCACCTATGGGCCGACAAAAATTCCCCAAACCGAAGGTGTGTGCTAATAGAGCCCACATTCCGGTTTGGGGTTCTAGTAGTTTTTTTTTTTTTTTTAATTGCCCCCCTGCAGGCGCTGGCTTACTCGCACCAGGAGGGAGCTCCCGGTGCGAGCCGCCATGACAGTCCATGCGCAGTATGTGCATGTGACGTCATGCGCATAAGCCGAATGAAAAGCTGCCACAACTTTTTTAAGTATCAGACTTTCTGTTTTCAACATAAACCTCCAGGGCTAGGGCTTCCTCAGTTTGTTCCTCTCTCCCTTACCCCCTCCCTTCTCTGCTGTAATCTGAGCCCAGAACTATGAGGGAGCAGGAAGAGACTCAGACGGGAAGTGATGTCACAACAAGCTAATATGGCAGCTGCTACACAAACAGAGAGCTTCTAGAGTTGTTTACTCAGGTATAGTAAAAGCATTCTGTAGAATAAATATAGTGTTATAGCTTGCACAATTGTGGCTAATCGATTGGCAATAAACTGCTTCAGCAGCTTTCCTTCTCCTTTAATGAGTTACTCAAGCCCTGACAATATGCAACATCAGTGATTACTCAAGCCCTGACAATATGCAACATCAGTGATTACTCAAGCCCTGACAATATGCAACATCAGTGAATGCTTTTCATTGTTGGTGTCAGCTTCTGACTGTTTCCGGTGTGTAAGTCTACTCCCACCTCTATGGTGCCCTGAGACCTCCAGCCTCAGGACAAACATGCAGGGCCGGATCTACATAGCGGGCACCCCTAGGCCCACTGCCCTTCGTCGCCCCTATACTCTGCTCTTTATTTGCAAATTTTCATCATCAGGACTGGAGCAATGGGAAATTTTAAAAACTATTGTATCTCCTTTGTATCCCCAGTGTTTCTGAACCAATGTGGGTGTGGCAGCATGCTGCCCTGTAAAATCCTGCCACCCTAGGCCCGGGCCTAGGTAGCCTTTCCACAAATCCGGGCCTGCAAACATGTCTGAATCTTGTGCCTGCTTAACCAAAAGTAAGCTCCATAATTCAGGTGTCTTATCTAGCTGTACTTGTAAGTCTGACAGCCACAGTTCTCCCTTAGGACAAATTAAGGTGAAAACACCCGTGTGTGACTAGGGTTGCCACCAGTCTAGTTCTGAACTAGACAGCCCGGTTTTTCAGGGAGTTATCCTGTTCAAAACTTTTGACCCGGTTTTCAACATTTTGAAAACTGAGCAGTAATCCACCCAATCGTCTCTGAGTGACACATTATTCCAGCCCTTGACATTGCAGCTCTGCCATAAAAAAAAACAGCATTACTCCACTCCCAATGTCATCATGTCCACCCCTGACATCATTAGTGTGACTAAAGGTGGCCATAGACGCACAGATAATATCGTACGAAACGAATTTTCGTACGATATTCGGTGCGTGTATGGTGGGAAATGAGCCGACCGACATCGTCAGAGGATTAAGATATCGGTCGGCTGGTTGATCGGACTGGATGGAAAATTTTGATCGGATGCCTTTGAAATCACCCTGAACATCGGCCATTGTTAGTGCTGAATCGTCAGATACAAGTAGAATTCTATTGTTTCTACCTGTATATCTGACGATTCAGCTCTACACGTGTGTGTTGAAACGAACGATCTTTCTTGGAAAGATCTTTCCCGAGAAAGATCGTAATTGTTACGTCTATGGCCAGCTTAAGGCCTAAAACTACAAGCTGAGCTAGTAACTTCTTTCTAGAAACTAGGACAAAAAAGCAAGAGGAAAATAAATAAACATTTACCTATCAGTATTTCCATTAAACTCATCCAATGGTGATATAAAAATAATGAAACAAGAATGGGCTCCATACATGACAAATATAAACTCTATATAAGTAGGTCCTAAAAGGGACGTTTTGTTATTGCTCCATTGTATATCTCATCTTTCTACCCAGGCCCTCTCCTATTCATATTCCAGTCTCTTATTCAGATCAGTGCATTGTTGCTAGGGTAATTTGGACCCAAGCAATCAGATTTCTGAAATCGCAAACTGTAGAGTTGCTACAAAAAAGCTAAATACCCCAAAAACCTCATCATACTAAAAGTGAATTTATAGGTGAACAACCCCTTTATGTTAGTGGAACAGTATCAAAAACACTACTATAGTTTATATAAACAAGCTGCTGTGTACCAATGGGGGGCAGCCATTCAAATGAGAAAAGGTTAAATTTATATAGCAGATAGCAGATAAGCTATGTAGAACATGGTGTACAATGGTGATATCTGTTATCCACTATTTAACCTGTGCCATAAATCTTTTTTTCAATTTCCACCATTGCTACACATGACCTTGTTTATATGAAGTACAGTAGTGTTTCTGAAGCAAACACAAAACACAAGTTTTACCAGTGCAGGGCAACAGTACATGCTATTTTCATTACTCATTTTTTTGGTGTTACTGTTCCTTTAACTCGGTATGTATAGTATAGATTTTCGGAGGGGTCGGAGGGGCCAGTGTCCAATTCTAATCGCCAGCGTCCAATTCGGGTGAGCTGGATTAATTTTGCCAGCCCAGTTCAGGACTGACCGAGGACCGGCAGTTGGGGACCCTGGTTCTAAAGCAGCTCTGATGGGGAGGTTGCCGACCCCCCCAACTGTTCTAAATTGATACATTCAATGGATAAATTTCTTATCTTTGTCCCTGCTGAGCATAATGCCTGGATTTCATTACAGACAGCTGTTAGAATTGCTACAATAGTTGCTAATACTTCAGAGATGCTGCTGAGAAATGTATCAACTAAATGTTGCAAAATTGTAACAGTTTAGGGTCTGCACCTGAATTACTGAGCTGCCAGACACAAACATTCAACTTTAAACTTTAAACAGTAAAAAATAAATAATGGATAGTAATTGAAAAAAGTCTTTATTTCTGGGGAACAATCTGAAAACAACTGAACTGAAAAAAGTGTTTGGAAGGTGAATAACCCCTTTAACATCCTGTCCTGCCAGTGCCTTCACCCGGAACAATTGTGTGGCCCAGTCTGGTTGCATTAGAAGCTTTGATTTTGCTACGTTTCTTGTGTCAGCAGTAATGTAATTGTGACAAATGTGCAAACTGTAGCAATGTAAAATCTTATTTAGCACTGACTGAAAAGAGCTTAGAGTCCTCTTGTTCCCAGCAATGAACTAGTTAAACTGCTATCCAATCTATTTGTGCCTATTCACAGCATGGCTGTTTTGGATCCCTTGCTCCCTGCAACTAAAAATTCTCCTTTTCCAGCCCTCTGTGTTTCGCTTGCACAGCCCTCCTCCCCTTCCACCTCTGCCCCATCTCCACGTGGCTAGTCATGTGATCATGTTTACAGAGCTCTGCTGCAATCTGTCTGGGACAGGGTGATCATAATTATGCCTTGACTTTTCCCTTGTGCTCCAATCACTGAGCTGGATGGGCCACAAACACTGCTTGACGTCAGATCCCGGGCCCAGGCACATATACTGCAAGATGGGGCCCGCCCAGGTTCAGGGAAACAAAGACGTCCTATCTCTGATGAGAGAACAAAGGGAAAACAGATGCTGATATATTCCAGTTAAAAACAAACTTCATCCCAAATCCTTTTCCAGCTGGAATCCCTAAGGTATTGCCATCCCTCGCTCAAACAAATACATTTCAAAACACCACTACCATATTTATTAGCAGGATGTTATTTTATTTACTGTGCTAATATTTTGCACGACAGAAACAAATGGATTGTATGAGGACACAGCATGGAATAAAAACTGTGAGAACATTGATACCACAACAGCAAATATATATTTCCCCATCTAGATTCATAAGCTGTGTCTTTTGTCCTTCTGTACACTACAATATCCTTAATTCAAAATATAATAACCGCATAAATAAAAAGCCAAGCGCTATGTGAACTGCTAACTACAGTCTTTCTTCTACAAGGCAGCTTACCAAGCATGGTATTAGCCCCAGTGTGCAAGCAAATATCATCAGCCAAACAATAGCCAAATCCCCATGCACATACAAAGCCTGATATGCATCCCCAACTATTTGCACACAGCTAAAGGTGTCCATTCTTGAGCCGATAAAAGCTTGCCATGTATGGGGCCCTCCAACCGACATCTGTCGATCGGATGGGACTAAAAATCCTGTTGGATTGTGGCCGCATCTGTTTGTTGATGCAGTCCCGCGATCCGACTGTCCATATCTCCTCCGTTGTGATCTGATTGTTGGGCCCTAGGGCCCACATTGGGATCCGCCCGATATTGCTCACCTCAAGGTGGGCCTATCAGGGAGAGATCCGCTCGTTTGGCAACATTGCCAAATGAGCGCATCCCTCCGTATATGGCCACCGTAACCATGTAATTAAGGCTTAAGGCAGTGTTGGACTATGTGGGGTGGGGGATACAGGTTTTTTTTTTGCTAAAGGGTTAAATTCTCCTTTAAGAAACTCATGTCACAATGTTAAGGCAAGGGCAGATGGAGCATAGGCTCTGCCTCTCTCAGCCTGCTTATTTTATGCAACAATGATGCAGCATGACGGCATCAGGGCCTATGCTCAGTCTGCCCCTATGAGAGGTTAATGGAGACAATGGGACACCATAAAAAATAAACTCCTCAAACTGCAGGATGGTTCCTTAAAACACTTCTACTACAAGGCAAATATTAATCCCGCACAGTTCAAAGTACTTCTCTGAAACACAAACAGGCACAGCACCACACCAGACTCCTTTAAACTGTCCCAAATCATTTATCTGTCCCCACAAAAAAAAAGACCTCATGTGCTTGTATACATATATTATATGTAAATGGACAGGAGTATGTTGTGGTAGAAGGCTCACTATCTGCTAGTTTCTAATAATATTTTTCAGTGACCCTACAAGTTAGGCTGTTCTTTGAGACACATCATTAAGTGTGCCAGAGTAAATTAAATGTAAACATCCATAATAAGCATTTCTGAATCCCCCAGCCAAGTTATGGAACTGGCTCTCTGTGCTGACAAAACACACACCACATACTTGATTTGACCCACTGCACCTTCACTCCGAGGATAACAGCTGCTCCATGGTAAGGAGATCATGCTGATTCACAAGGGTTCTGCTGTCTGTATGAATGGCTCATTTAGAACTACCAAATGTGATATATTTTTAGTGATACTACAAACTCGGTAGGACGCTTTTGTTTATAAGCTGCTCATGAATAAACAATGTATATTATTAATCTGTCTGGAGTAGCCAGAAGTCTCTGGGCCCCACAACAAAGCCATGTAGAACCCCAATATATAGATGATTGTTTTTGCTGGTTTAAACTAGGGATGCACCGAATCCAGGATTCGGTTCGGGTTTCGGCCTTTTTCAGCAGGATTTGGATTCAGCGAATCCTTCTCCTCGGCCTAACCGAAGTTGAATTCTAATTTGCATATACAAATTATAGCTGTGAGGGAAATCACATGACTTTTTAATACAAAATAAGGAAAAAAAACAAGTTTTCCCCTTCCCACGCCTAATTTGCATATCGGTTCAGTATTCAGCAGAATCTTTTGCAAAGGATTCGGGGTTCGGCAGAATCCAAAATAGTGGATTCGGTGCATCCCTAGTTTAAACAAAGTATACAATCAGGTCTACATTCCCAAGTTGTTTTTCAGCGCATATTCCCCACAGTATTACTCAATAGTACCCATCAGATAATCGACTGACAATGTATATTTTAAGGAAATATTCGTACTCATGGTTCTGTAAAATATGATGACATGCTATAAATACACAGATTAATAATGAGAGCACAATGCCATGTGAAGTAGCCTATAGTGAGTCTATAGTGGCCTTTGGCTGCTGTTTCCCTGGTACCCAAGCTGTTCATTGCATGTCCTAGAACACTGGCCGCTCTTCATATATCAATGGTGGCTTATGTTGTGCCATTCATGAAGTGAGTACGTTAGTCTTGGCTTATAATATGACTGTAACCCGTATATGACGTGTTTATTTACATGTACCCTGATTGGTGTGTGTGTGTGTATGGATCTATATAACTGGTGGTTATGTTTTCTCTCCTGTAGCCTGGATAAAAGCAAAAGAATGGAATGATGAGGCGAGTGTTATGTGCAGTGCCCGGTGTCCCTACCTCTGTTCCGAGCCCCTCCGCTTTCCACAGTCCCTTTGTCAGCAGCAGCAGCAGCAGCTTGTGGCCGCAGAACCGCCCCGGAGCACACAACGCTGACGTCACAGCTCCTACTGCGGATGCTGAACTCAGGCTGTTGGTGCGCTGCTAACGCCACCGCCTTCTCTGTGTGGGATTTCCTAGGTACACGGCTCCCTTGGGGCCACAGCTCACATATATCAGCGTATTAATCTT
>CM044445.1:51829402-51840276 GCA_024363595.1 Xenopus borealis
GGAGCTGTGTGTGTAAGCAGCCAGTTAAAACTGGGCTGAGGAGGAGGGTGGGGGAATGTATGCAAGCAATGGGGCAGGAAGTTCGGGGGTGGGGCTAGTCATAACAAAGGTGTTTAAAGGAACAGGAACACCAAAAAATAAAAAAGGTTTTAAAGGAATGACAATATAATGTAGTGTTGCTCTTGGCTGTTTCAGAAACACTACTATAGTTTATATAAACAAGCTGTTGTGTAACCATGGGGGCAGCCATTCAAGCACAGGATACCCAGTAGATTAAGAGATACTTCTGAAGAATCCCATCCTACCTCCCAACTGTACCTTTTTGGAGAGGCAGTCCCTCTTTTGAGAGCTCAGTCCCACTGGAAAGTTCCTCTTTTCTCAGCCAGAAAAAGAAACAAAGTTTCTAACTTAATTGGCTTTTGGCAGAAAAAGCTAACAGGTGAAAGTTGTGCAACTAAGATACTTTGTAACAATTCTGAGATAAGAAAATAAGTAATTTAAATAATAAAACAGTTTAGATAAGGAGAAATATTTCCAAACTTTCATAACCTTCCAAATTTTGTAAAATGAACATGGTAATTAGGGGGTGTGGTCACAAAATTGGGCATGGTAAAAAAAATTAGTCACGCTACAAGAAAAACTATTTTTGTCCCTCTTTTTACTTACAAAATGTTGGGACGTATGATCCCATTGTATACTACAAAGCTTTTCTGTTATCTGCTGTGTATCCTGTGCCTTTTCTCCTTTTTCAGCTTTGAATGCCTGCCCCCCATGGCTACACAGCAGCTTTATATAAACTATAGTAGTTATTCTGAAGCAAACACACTGGTTTTACTAGTGCAGAGTAACAGTACATTACATATTCATTACTTTAAATTACTTAAATTTTTTTGGTGTTACTGTTCCTTTAAAGTGATAACATACAATGATAGACCACAACTAACCTGTGATTCTTCTTTCAGCTCACCTATGCTTCAGCCTATGCGTTTGGAGTTGCAGATGTCCAGAGGAATGGCCCATTTTCAGCAGCAGGACAGCATCAGCAGTGTCAAATAAAGGCGATACCATAGCAACAGTTTCCTGTTTGAGAAAAAGAGGGACAAAAAGATTTGCTGAAGGGTAAACCTATTTTCTGGTCACACCCCCAAAATACTACATACATTCTACCAAATTTGTCAGTTTATGGAAAGTTTGAACACATTTATGTGGGGTTTTTATGGTCAGGTTTTACGTGTTATTACAGTTTTGCTAATAAAGGTGAATTGCAATTTAAGCTGCTGCAAGTCAGTTTCCCCAAGTGATCTGCTTATTTAAAATTTACAATTGTATCTTTTCTTTTCTTATCATTAATTGTTACAAATGTATCAGGTGTTGTGTATTCTGGGTTCTCTGCCAAAAGTGTCTAATTTAAATAAGTTTTACAAACTTTGTATCTTTTTCTGGCTGATGAGTTGTCAAAATCAGGACTGAATCTACCTCTTCAACCAAGTGCAAGTGTACATAACCAAACCCATCGTGTGCCAGCACTGTCCCCAGGCTTAAAGGGGAATTCAACCTCTTATTATTAAAAAAAAACGTACCCTACATAGACCCCCACTCCCTACAGCCTAGCTGCTACCCCGAGAAAATGCACCTATGTAAGGTAGGGGTTAGGGTTTTTTTGTTTTTTTAATAAGTTGTTGAATTCTCCTTTAACCATTTGGATATTACTTTTTACTAATAAAATGCATAGAATGTCAAATAATGTTACAGGTGGTCTTATCCACTGCTGGCTGTTAAAAATGATGATTCCAATGTTATTAATAGGGATGAAAGATAACAATATAGGAAGGCCAGTATTTTTTTCCAGAAACAGTGTCAACCCTATCTATGAATGCTAGCCCTAGCTACGAAGTGCTAGCAAATGACAACTTCCATTAATGCCACAAGTGAAAATTATTTCGCTTACAATGGACAGAATACTTTTTGCTGGCCACCTGTCGGGGCTGCCTGGGGACCATGGGGCTCTCCATCACACCTGAGAGCACACTTGCAACAGCAGGGAATACTGCCAGAATGGAGTCTTTACCAGTAAAGGTGGGCACCGGCACAGACACACAAATATTATTGTACAAACTTTGTTGTGTACGGCTCCTTATTCAGGTAAGTTGGAAAAAAGGTGTCAACTACTGGCAAATGTTCACTGTTGAATCGTCTGATACAGGTAGAATTCTGTTGGTCACAGGAAAGATCTTAATTGTTACATCTATGCCCACCTTTAGTCAGGGTTCTGTTTGTCCCCTCCCTAATCCTGATTCCAGGTTCAATCCCTACAAAGGCAGTGATAGACACTTGGATCAGTACAGATCAGCAGCAACAGGACTCCAGTACAACTAAAGACAGGACCAGAATCATCTATTGAGGCAGATTCATCAAAGTAACAGAGTCCGCAGCAATACTAACACATTCATACAACATGGCACCCATTAGGCAGAACAGCAAGAGTTGCAGAGAGCCGTGTCAAACAACAGAGAGTTTACCACAGGTTTTATTAAAACTGTCCTGTGTAATGGTGAAGTGTCAGATTCAGAGGAAGGCATACCAGGGGAACTGGAAAGTTTAAAAAAATTATTAAAATCAATTTTCCACATAACCTGGCCATACACATAAGGATCCACTTGTTTGGTGAGGTTGCTTGGTACACAAGCAGGTCTTTGTCCAATTTTACTACCTACGTGCAGGTCCAAATCAGGCTGATCTTGTCATTCAGGCCAATAATTGCATCATAACCGAGGCAAATACAGACTTGCTGGGACATGGCCGCATCAACACAGCCAGAGAAGCTACTCACTTGGTCTAAAGGGGGTACTTTAACACTGGTGAATCTGCTGCAACAGTGGAAGAGGTTAAGTGGATCATGGTGGTAGCCACATTACAGCATATTAATTACACAAAGTTTAGCAAGCATTAATTTAGAATTTGCAAAGAATGCTAGACATAAAAGTAGAGTTAAAGATGCCTTGCATGTAATTTAAACATATTTGAGCATTTTGTTCTTGTTTTCATCCTGCAGTGGACTGCAAGAAGAATGAAGGGCAGAAGAGTAGTGTCAGTCCTCCCAATCGTCCTTTTGCCCATAGCTTCCAAAGGCTTCTGTCACCATATAAGGCAGCCAATTTCTTGTTTTCCTTCCAAAATAGCAAAAATTTGTCATTCATTCACCCGGGCACTTAACAGCAAGCTAGTCAAAAATGTATTCCTTGGTAAAACTCAGGGGCAATTTTTAAAGCACCATTTGAGTGCCTCATTTGTTCTGCCATGATCCACGTCATTTATTTACATTCCACCAGCAAATTGCGTATAGCTTTACATTAATTTATAACAAATAATGGCCTTACATTAACTTGAACAAGGTTGTACTGGATGGACGTGAGTCTTTTTTCAGCCTAACTAACTTACTATGTATATAATAGAAATTGAATCAGAGAGCCATTCTCACAAGAGAAGTCACAGCATAACCCTTTCTGTTTTTCTTGTGTAAAAGAAATATGGAGGAACTCTTCAAATAATGGTTTGTGTAATTCTGACAAACTGTACAGGCCCGGATTTGTGGAAAGGCCACCTAGGCATGGGCCTAGGGTGACAGGATTTTAGGGGGCGGCATGCTGCCCAGCCACACCCTCATTGGTTCAGAAACACTGAGGATACGCAGGAGATACTATAGTTTTTTAAATTTCTCATGTACTAATCCCCATTGCGCCAGTCCTGATGATGAAAATTTGTGAAAAAAGGGCAGAGTATGGGGGCAACGAAAGTCAGTGGGCCCAGGGGCGCCCACTATGTAAATTCAGCTAAGAAGCTGTAGCAATGTAAAATCATATTAAAGAAACTGTTCAGTGTAAGAAACTGTTCAGTGTACAAATAAAAACTGAATAAATAGATAGGCTGTGCAAAATAAAAAATGCAAACTATAAAGGCTGGAGTGACTGGATGTATAATATAATAGCCAGAATCCAACTTCCTGCTTTTCAGCTCTTTAACTTTGAGTTAGTCAGCGACTTGAAGGGGGGCCACATGGGACATATATGTTCAATGAGTTTGCCATTGACCCTTAGCATGCAGCTCAGATTCAAAAGCAACAGTTATGGCCCGTGTGGCCCTCGCTCAAGTATCTGATTCGTTACTGCCTGGTCACCAGGGTAACCAGTCAGTGGAAAACAAGAGAGCTGCAAAGCAGGAAGTTGGATTCTGGCTATTATGTTAGACATCCAGTCACTCCAGCCTTTATACATTACATTTTTGGCTAACTAACTATATTAGAAACATTTTTTATTTTGCACTGCCTATCTATTTACCAGTTTTTATTTTTATACTGAACAATTCCTTTAAGATCTTGACTGAGCATGGCTTCAATTCCTCCTTTCAGCAGGAAACAACTGGTTAAACTACCATTCCATCTGTTTGTGCTGTTCACTGCATTCACAACTTACTCCCTGCCCACTATCAGATTTCTCCAGCCCTATGTGTTTCGCTTGCACAGCCCTCCTCCCCTTCCACCTCTGCCCCATCTCCACGTGGCTAGTCATGTGATCATGTTTACAGAGCTCTGCTGCAATCTGTCTGGGACAGGGTGATCATAATTATGCCTTGATTTGTCACTTGCGCTTTAGTCACTGAGACAGTAACATTAGCAAAGTCAGATCCAAGGGCTGGCATTTTACCGGCTTGGCTGGTAAAAATTATGGTTGCTCCCAATGTTATTAATATGGAAAAAAGATGAGTATATAGGAAGGCCAGTATATTTTTCCAGAAAAGGTGGCAACCCTAAATGCAATACTGGGCCCACCCAGCTTCAGGGAAACAAAGAGGTCCTATCTGAGATCAAGGAACAAAAAGGAAAACAGATGCTGATATATCCAGTTAGGGCAGTGGCCAAAGGGAGAAAATGCATCTTCATAACTGAAATCGCAAGCGTTAAAACCAACATATCATGTAGCTGTCCAAAGTTGTCTCTGGAGGAAACATTAAGCGGCTTTGCAATATGTTGGTTTTTACCACCAGCAATTTCAGTTATTTCCTGTGGAAATTTGTTGCCTACAGTCGCACATAAATAATTGCAGGTGACAAATATCCCCATCAGCCATTGCCCTTAGAACCATTTTCACAATACTTTTCTTCTTGGTTTCCTAAAGTTTTCCCAGGCCTCACCTAAACAACAAACTTTATACTACACTTCATTATATTTTATCTGTTGTGTTTAGTTTTTTAATACAGAAAATGAATAGCATCATTAATAGCAAAATGACACAACGAGGATAAACAACTGTGAGACTAGTGTTAACATAGCAGTAAAAATACTATTTATTTAGAAGCACATACTTAGGATATATAGTTTTTTAATCTGGGTTTGTGTCCTTTGTGCTGATATAATTCAATATCCTATTAGTAGAATGTAATATTCCCAGTGTTCAGTGATACTGAGTATGATGCAGTAAAATGTCAAAAAAGCTCTTGGCTTTCTGTATTTAACTATTGTTGCTAGGGTTGACATATTTTCTGGAAAAAAAATACCGGCCTTTCTATATATTTATGTTTTTTGGATTCAACCATAATTTTTACCGGCCAGGCGGCAACCCTAAGTGTTGCTAATCATAGTTTTTCCCGGACTACCAAGCAGGTTTTCCAAGCTTAGTACACTAGGATGACATATAATGATGTTTCCTGGCCAAATCTCCTTGCACTGGCCTCATATCTTACAACATTCAAGACCTGATCTGGTTCGCCATCTATGCACACAGGAAACCATATAATTATGGCTTGGGATGCTGGAAACCAGAGGAACACAGCATTGCACTATTTTTGAATTATACAAATCTTCCTTTATCTGAGGCATGGCCCTGCTTTGTGGTAGAAGCACTTCTACCACAAGGCAAATATGAATTAATCCTGCACACAGTTCAAAGTACTTCTCTGAAACACAATCAGGCAAGGAACTGCAGCAACCTCCCCTAAACTGCCCAAATCATTAACCTGCCACTTTGTGAAAATGAAAAATTCATGCACGTACACATATAAATAGAAAGGGCCCCCCACTCAGGGCTACCATCAGGGGGGCACAGGGGGGTACACCTGTAACGGGCCTGGGCCTGAAGGGGGGCCCGGCTCTGCTGAGCCACTGAGCCATGCCAAAAAGCTGAGGTGCCGCACAGTCGAAGTCCTGATGTGGCGAAAATACCCGAAGTCCCAAAGTGGCGAAAAGACCCGAAGTCCCGAAGCAGTGAAAAGACCCGAAGTCCCGAAGCTGCGTCCTGAAGCAGCGAAAAGACCTGAAGTCACAAAAACAGCCGAAATTTAAGAAAATGTTAATAACTTGTAAGGGGGGCCCTGGTGCCAATGTTGTTTCAAAAAAATATTCTCTGGGGCCCAAATTTTTTTTACCGTGTAAGGGGGGCCCTAGCTGTAATGTTTTTTTTTATGTTCTCTGGGGCCCCAAATTTATTATAACTTGTAGGGGGACAATGACCACCAATTTAAAAAAAAAAAAAAAAACTTTTATGGGGGCGCTGGTGCCACAGTTTTTTTAAACTTATAAGGAGGTCCTGATCATCAATAGCTAATTTTATAACTTGTGTGTGTGGGGTTACCTTTTTAGCTGTATTGTCTGTGTGGTCTTTAACCTCTTGGTGTGCAGTGCGCGTGGTTGGTGGGGCCCAGGGGGCCCAAAAAATGTTGTTATACGGGGCCCCGTGATTTCTATTGGCGGCCATGCCCCCACTACAACCACATACTATATATCACCAACTGCATTCCACCTTCTTTCTGAGCAACAGCTGCTACATTGTATGGAGATCATGCTGATTCACAAGAGTACTGCTGTCTAAATGAATGGCTCATTTATACCCACCTCACATTGCCATTCCAAACCATGTTGGCAATTATTGGCCCATGTATAAGACCATTCTGATGGCCTGCCCATCAATGTATGGCTGAAAATATGCAAGCCAGGCAGGTTTGAAAATGAAACAAGGGACACATAGGTATATTAATGCATGGCCTGTAGTATGATCTTTTCTCTGATTGTGGGGCTGTTGTTTAAAAAAATAGGGTTAAGTGACAGTAATATAAAAATAACACCCCCAAATAAAATATATATGTGGAGGAAGATGTCATAGAAGTAAATCAGTGCCTCAGATAGAAGGTGAGATGAATTGAGATTGTGTATTGTATCACCTAAGGCATTGGGACACTTGGTGGCAGCTGTGTGAGTACCATGGAGTCTGTGCAGATGGCTGATGGGCAATAAAAGGCATGTGTACATGCACATGGCCAACACACTGGAATTTTAATCCCAGGACCTCTCCCAAGGTACTATGTTATACATATTATATAAACAGTATTGATGTTATCTGTTTAAAACTGCTAATGTTCAAGCCTACATTATGTTTTTGATCATGTTAGTGGACCAATTTCAAGTTAAAACCATGATTATCCTAAAGATCCAATTGTGTCTGTCTAATTCTTTAGGAGGAAAGGCAATGCAGGGAGTGCTGTTTTGTTCTCCTTTAAATAATGTGTTATTCTAAGACTGTAATTGGTTTTCATTCTTTTATTTATTTTTTAAATGATTTAAAAGTTTTTGTTCTATGTAATAATTACATAGTCATAAAGGTTTAGCAAAATCTCAAAACAGAAAGCCATAGACATCACATTCACATCAAATGCTCTGGAACATGGGAAAGGTGTGGCGTTCAATCTGGTATTACAACCATAAATAATGACAGACAAGTAATTGGGTGGAGAAAATGACTGCATCATTTTATTTATTTGCATCATTCCTTGGGTTTATGCGTGGGTGCAATCCTCGACAGCATGACTGATGATGCCTTAAAGTAACAGTTCAGTATAAAAATGAACACTGGATTAATAAAAATTCTAATTATAGTTAGTTAGCCAAAAATTTAATATAAATAAAGGCTGAAGTGACTGGATGTCTAACATGAATGTCTAACATAAAAGAACACTACTTCCTACTTCGGAGTTAGTCAGTGACTTTAAGGAGGGCCACATGGGACATAACTGCTCATTGAGTTTGCAATTCATCCTTAGCATTCAGCTCAGATTCAAAAGCAACAGTTTTGACTCATGTGGACCCACCTCAAGCCACTGATTGTTTACTGCTGGTAACCAGCTAGTGGAAGCCAAGGGAGCTGAAATGCTAAGGATCAATTGCAAACTCACTGAACAGTTATGTCCCATGTCGCCCTCCTTAAAGTGACTGACTAAAGTTGGCCGTAGATGTAACAATTAGAATCTTTCTTGGAAAAGATCTTTCCAAGAAAGATTGTTCTTTACAGTACATACATAGAGTTGAATCGTCAGATATACAGGTAGAAACAATAGAATTCTACCTGTATATGATGATTCAGCACTAACCATGGCCGATGTTCAGGTGCCTTCAAAGGTACCCGATCAAAATTTTCTGTCCAGCCCAATTGACGAGCCGACCAATATCCAAGTCTTCTGCCTACATCGGTCGGCTCGTTTCCCACTGTCTGTAGCAGATGCTACAGTGCAGATTATTAAATTCTAATGCTAATAGCACCAGTTTCAGAGCTGTTCTTTATTAATAATCTGAGAGCTACTGGGGACATATTTCTAGACACAGAACTTCACTTCTGTGGTTGCCTTGGGCTGGTACATAACCCCAAAAAATAATGTACTACATTTCTGCCCTACTTTTTTAGTTAAGCTTTAGTTCTCCTTTAAGATACCCGATAATCTGCAAATACAACACACATCTTTCCCTGTGCCAATGCCCTTAGGCTGTGACATTTCATTCTCTTTGAGAAAAAACACTGTCAGACAAGGAACCACTAACTACCTCTTCCCATATAGATGGGTGGGAAACACAGTGCCTATGGAAAATACTTGAGGAGACAGGTGGATCACCTTTCAAGTAAAAGTAAAGCAAAAGTAACTTTTGTTCTTCAAATTCAATAATCATTTACTAAAACTATAAATTACTGTTAATGTTAAAGTGCTGTGTAGGAGTACGTTTTTTAAAAGGAGAATTCACCACTCATGTTCCTTCAGCATCTGTTCTGTCTGCTTTCATGGCAGTGGATGGCAGATGTAACCACAATGTGAAGGATACTTTATCTCAATGTGTGTAGCTCTACTTATACTGGCGACTAGACTGCAGTTGTCACTATTATGGGTGGTAAAGGACATAGGGGATTAAAGTTCCAATTTATTCCATTGTGTGATTTGCATAGCATTATCGGATAGTGGTCAAGAACCTAGTCTACAGCCACGAGTTCATGTTTTTTGCTTTGCAGACTCCTGATTCAGAAATGATGCAGAGTTTGTATTGGATCTCTGGCCACTGGGTCATTTTGAAACTAGAATCTGGCCTAAAAACACATGTAGTGTTTAAAGTATAAAAAATATTTGACTATCACCTGAGAATACAGCATGTGCATTGTTTTATGATTGTGCTCCTGCCCAACGGCCACATTTGGAATGCAAAAATCCTACAACAGATGCCAGCCATAGTCTCCCCTTTCATAGGAAAACAGTTTTCCTAAGGCCTAGGATTAAAGGAGTTCTAATGCCAAAACCCCTTCTTGATTTAAAATGAAACATATGTTGTGAAATTCCTGGGCTTAGTGCTAGTTTTTGCATGGAGGTTCCCTTTTAAACTGTTATCACTTTATTAAGGTGTGTGAAAAGCTGACACATGAAACATGTTGAGAGGTAGCCCACTGCAACTGAGAGAACAAAGGAGTGACAGTGACACTTACATATACTTTGGGAACTCTCGAATTGTTCGGGGATCTGAATCTGCAATATGTTTACATAGCCTTTCAAATGGACTGTTGTAAGTGAGGCTCTTTCTTTTGTTTTTATTCAATAACTAGTATTGCACTATTGGCTTCTCATTACCTTGCATTGAGTGGAAAGAATAATTGATTGCTGGTAAAATCATCTAAAGCATTTGATACAGTGCCACACAGAAGGTTACTGGTTAAATGAAGGAATGTTGGCCTGGAACATTGTATTCATAACTGGAGAGAGAAATGGCTAAAATATAGATACAAAGAGTGGTGTTAAAATGAACATTTTCTAATTGGCCTATTGTTTTTAGTGTATTACCACAGGACTTTGTACTGGGTCCTTTGCTTTTCAACTTGTTTATTAATGACCTAGACATTGAAATTACTGTTTCTATTTTTGCAGATGATACTGTACTAAATTGTGCAGAAATATAGGTTCCATGCAGGATGCTGCCACTTTGCAGAGTGATTTGACTAAATCTCCCCATAGACACAACTATCTTTCCCTGCCGAACGACCGATCTTAGGGAAGTCCGACCAATCTGTCAAATTATCGTGCGGTTAGTGGGATACAAACGATCGTACATCTTACGATTTTTCGGCCGACATCGGTCTGATGATTGATCGGCCAGGTTAGAAAATCTTTATCGGTCCCCATGCAATCTACCTATGTTTGCAGGGCCAAGCAGGCAGCGACCCTTCAGTTTTGCTGGCCATATCGCCTGAAATGTTTTTTTTAGTTGATGGACACATTGGACATTTAAACGATCGTTTTAAGACAATTGTGGTCTCACGATAACCATTGGATCTTTCAAAAATCTTTACGTCTATGGCCAGCTTTAGTTGGAGAACTGGGCAGCAAACTGGAAAATGAGGTTCAGTGTTGAAAAATGCAAAGTTATGCACTTTGGCAGAAATAATATAAATGCAAGTTACTCAAAATTAACACATGGGACTTATACCACCCAGTTGCAAATGTCCAGTACCCAGAAATGATCTCATATGTAAATCTAAATAAAGTTGTGTAAAAGGCAATATTTATTCACCACCATGCCAATA
>CM044445.1:51843208-51856847 GCA_024363595.1 Xenopus borealis
TTGTCAGATCCGTGAATCTAGGTAATAACTGTTTTATTTGAGTCCAATACGTTTGTAGATCAGGGCAATACCACATAATGTGGCTGAGAGTTCCACTGGATTGACCACATCTCCAGCAGGTGTCAGGAATAGTTGGGATTATTTTAGCTAGTACACTCGGTACCCTGTACCATTGTGAAAGTAATTTATAGTTATTCTCCTGTAGCCTGGCACATAAAGTAGATCTGTGTGAGTTTGTAACGACATTCTTCCATTCTGAGTCTGTAAAGGTGCATTGCAACTCTCTTTCCCACTTTCGTTTGAAATCATTTGCTGGTGTTGAGGAGCGTTTGAGCAATAGTTTATAGATTATCGCAATTGCATGCAGTAACAGTGTTTTTAAACAACAAAGCAACTAAAAGGCATTGGGGTCATTTATTAACACTGGGCAAATTTGCCTAAGGGCAGTTACCCATGGCAACCAATCAAAAGGCTGCATTCATTGTTCCACTTGCAGCTGGCTTTAAAAAGCTAATCACTGATTGGTTGCTATAGGTAACTGCCCATGGGCAAATTTGCCCAGTGTTGATAAATGAGCCCCATTATGTTCTCTTCCTACAGTGGGATAGGTTTTCCATGTAATCCACTAAAGTCCACTGGATATAAATGTGTGGTGCTTTTTTATGGATTGACCTGCTTGATAGTATCTATTGAATTTTAAGTGAGAAGGTAATATTAGCACCAGGCCAACAGATGGAGCTAGTGTGTTATGTCACATGACTCGGTATTGCGTGTGGGTTTATGTCTTTAAAAGGCCTCACTATCTATTGTTCTGTAAACTTCAACCGAGGAAACATCTAGTGCTATGCATCTTTAAATATATTTTCTTTTGAATACACATATTTAGCCCTCCAGCAGACTTTGATAGATTATAATTGTAGCAGTGCTAGAGTGAAGATTCATTGCATGCATTTTAGGCCTAGTAAAGAAAAAAAAATAACTAAAATCAAAACCCAAAACACATACTTATATACGCTTCTTCAATGAGTTCTGTTGGATAAAATCTGTGCATACTGAATGCATGAGCATGCATAGTTCTCCACTGCCTATACCTAGGATTGCCACCTTTTCTGGTAAAAAATACCGGCCTTCCTATATATTTATAATTTTTCCCTATTAATAACATTGATAACATAATTTTTACTGACTAGGCTGGTAAAATACTGGCCAGGTGGCAACCCTACCTATACCAGACGCTCTTCAACCTTCTTTAACCATGGGCCACATTCAAATGTAAAAAGAATCTGGGCACAAAACAGGCATGAAAAAAGTCCCTAGTACTGTGTGGATTGGCAGCCTACAGGAAGCTCTGTTTGGCAGTAAACCTGGTTTTTAATACAACCAAATGTTGCCTCCATGTAGGGTTGCCTTGCCACCTTTTAAAAACAAAATACCGGCCAGTGGTGGGGGTGGGAACAAAAGGGGCGGGTAGTGATGCAAAAGAGGCGGAGCTACTGAAACACTTGCAAACGGGCAGAGTCGTGACACAAAAGGGGTGGGGATATAGCAGTGGCGTAACTACTCTCTGGTGGGCCCCGGTACAGGATAGGCACCTGGGCCCCCCTATCGGGCCCTTACCTCTATAAATCCCATGCTGGAATGTTGATTGCATGTTTTCTGTAAAATTTTCCCCTAGATAACCTGCCATAACCATTATCATGGCTCCGATGGGCCCCAAGGGGTTGGGGGCCCTGGTGCAATTGCACCCTCTGTACCCCTGATAGTTACGCCACTGGGATATAGCACGCGTCTGAGAAAAAGTAAGTTTAAAGTGAAGGGCCAAGGGCACCTACATTGCCGGTAAATTTGTAATACCGGCCTTGGCAGGTATTTTACCGGCAATTCAAAAATAAGCAGCTGCTTTGCGACCACTGGGAGCAACATCCAAGGGGTTGGTGAGCAACAGGTTACTCACAAGCCATTGGCCTATACAATTAGACTCTTCGTAAATATGTCAGCGCTGCACCTGTAGCTGCACACGCATGTGGGTCTGCCCTCTTTAACTAAAGATTTGATGGAGTGAAATATAATACAGTATGTTTTTTTATTTGAACTGTGTTAGTTTAAATGTTGTTTGGTTTTCTCTAAGCGATGTTCTGGTCTCTTCAGGACACAAAAATCTAATTTCTACATCTCTAAGCTATTGCAATGTAATTTTACTGTCAACAGAATGCATGGAAATTACACTCCTTATATGAACACATGCTGAAATGCACACTGTTCTTGTATGGAAGAGCTCATTGTGCAATGGTGGAAAGTCTCAAAGCAGCAAGAAGCGATACAAAAGGAACTGTGAGCAATCCACAAAAAACACTAACAGTTAGTCAGTTACAGGCACAGCGTGTTCAATATGCCTTTTGCAAGGCTCTCTGGCTGTTAGGGACAAAGAAGCTGAGGGGTTTGTACTATTCTATATCATTTCTCAGTGGTTAGATATTTGCCTCATTCCTCTGTAGTGCTAAATGACCAATTATATATATGCTGAAGCAATACCAAACAAATAATCTGCAATGTATTCTTTATGAACATCAAATGTTTATCTTATTCATAGATATGGGGGATATAGCGTTAATTCGCAGGGACTTTGCCAATTTACTAATGGGCAAAGGCGTCACTTCAGAGGTAGAGGCTAGCATTGCTTTGCACTCTAACACCAGGCGAATTTTCGCTCTGGCGAATGGACGTATCTCTGCAAATTCAGTAAGATGCAGATTTTATTGAAGGTTACCTATCACTAGACTTGCCTTTGCCAGCTCTGACCAGGCGAAGTGCATTGGAGTACATAGAACATCCTCAATCTTCAGCTACATAAATATTACATATAAAACGCTGGCGTCTTTTCATTAGTTTGCAAAAGGCATACATTTTTTTTACTGGTACCTGGTTTCCCCCCATGCATTTTCTACCATACAACACATTATTTAACAGTGGGCTCATGTGCAGGGCATTAAAACAACTCTATTGACTTTATGAAGGTTCCCTTAGCTTGGCTAGTTATCAGTGTGAAGGTCCATTTCACTTTAAATTGCCCGCCGTATGCAAATTAACCTGAGCACAAAAATTCTAGTGAAGTTGCGCTAGCCAGAATTGAATACTAGAGCATTTCGCTTTGATACCCTCACTTCGCCGAAGTACTGTTAGCGAAAATTTGCAAGCTTTAAAGCAATGGCAAACAGTGAAATTTCTTGAGATGCTAAAAATCACATGTGACAAATGTTGTGTTTGGTAGCCGAGGATGAGGAGGGTATAATAGTGCTTTATAAGTTGCTAAAATCAACTTGCGTGACATTGTCATTAAAAGGACGTTTTGCTCTTATTTATCAACATTCTCATTTTAGTGGACTGAGGTTTTTGAAACCAAGGATAAACTTTTTTTTTTCTCTACAACCACGAATGCCATGTCATTTATTAAAAGATCCAAATATAAAAGCACAAATGGAAAGCACTAAACCAAGCACTAAAACATTCTTTAAGGGAGAACTAAACCCTTATAATGAATAGGGCTAAAATGTTTTATATACTGAACTTATTGCAGCAGCCTAAAGTTTCAGCTTGTCAATAGCAGCAATGATCCAGGACTTCAAACTTGTCACAGGGGGTCACCATCTTGGAAAGTGTCTGTGACACTCACATGTTCAGTGGGCTCTGAGCAGCAGTTGAGAAGCTAAGCTTAGGGGTTGTTGCAGAAAATCTGTAATATAAGATGATGCTGCAGGGCTGATTATTCAATTCTGATGCTAGTTTCACTGGTTTATGTGCTGCCATGTAGTAATTATCGGTATTAATTACTAATCAGACTTAAACTAGAAATTTTGTAAATTATGTACATGCTCTGTGCTGCTGTCACTTACTGAGCTTAGGGACTCACTAACAATATACAGTGCACATAGAATAGAAATGTCACTATATAAGGCTGATTAGTCATTAATACAGATAATAATTACTACATGGCAGCACAGAAACCAGTGCAATTAGCATCAGAATGTAATAATCAGCCCTGCAGCATCAGCTTATATTATAGGCCAACTTCCTTTTCTGCTTGATAATTTGTGACAAACGCTAAGCTTAGCTTCTCAACAGCTGCTCAGAGCCCACTGAGCATGCGAGTGTCACTGACACTTTCCAAGATGGTGACCTCCTGTGACAAGTCCTGGACCATTGCTGCTATTGATATACTGAAACCATAGGCTGGTGCAATAAGTGCAGTATATAAAATATGGCATTTATAGCCACATTCATTTTTAGGGTTTAGTTCTCCTTTAAAAGCCTGAAAAGGTCCAATAGGATCAGCACAGCTCCCATTTACTTCTATAGGACCTCAATGCTTTTACTTGGTGAAGTTTTGTCATTTGTTTTTAAACTTTCTAAATGAAATTTTTTTGAGTTTTATAGAAATAAATAAACCACAAATTCTTTGAGAAGAAATTTGATTAATGAAAAAAAAAGAATTTGACTATTAGTAAATACACTCCTTAGCTTTCTTACCTTAACAACTTCAGCAAAACCCTGATTTTAAGTTTTCCCACATTTCACACGACTGTTGTCCACGACCATTGTACCAGCAGTTTAGAATTCATAATACATTCCCCTGATTTGACATTTTTCCAGATTTTACACCATTTTTTGTGAAAAGCTTTGAATGGGGGTGCTTCTATAAATAAATACTCTTTAGGTAGGATTGTAAAATTATTGGTGCTGAGGACTGTTGCTTAAAGAAAGAAGTGTGACCAGTACATGTGCAACAGGATATAAACTTTCCAACTGAAACTAAAACAAACCAATTGAAAACAGTATTATATTTGTATAAACATGTCTCTTCATGTTGTTGATTCAGAGGAAGTCACAGGAAATTACAAACATCTTTACATGCATTGTGGTGAGTTCAAGGAAAAGCATTAGCAGTACAAAATTGCAAATATACATATATTTAAAGAGAAAGGGCTCACTGTGCACTTTAAATTTATGTTTTATCAGTGTAGTCAGTGCAATGGAACTGGTGCTATGAATAATACTGAAAGCTGTAGTTAAACAGAAGCAAAAGAACAACTTTGAACTGAAAAATGTCTTTCACTGAATTCTCTGGAGTTTTTGAACCTGCACAATTTTCAGCACCAGCATTCAAAAGCATATTTACTAGACACAGGGGTAAGTATTCTAATGTGTAGAGATGCTCTTTGATTAGTGTGCCTTGGCATGCAACAGTTTTTCTTCACAACAGGGGTAATTTAGGACCTTTAAGACAGTGTGTATAGTACACACGACAAGTCAGGGAGTGGCAGTTGATGCAGGCCACAAGGGGGCCATTTCTCTTACTGCCTGCCCTATGACAGGGCTGCCGCACCTTCTGATGCTGCTGTCTGCTTCTTGCGTTGGATCTTCAGTCTGGTCTGAGGAGTGCAGCTTTCACTGGTGGGTGCAGCATTCTTATGGGTACAAGTGTTTGTTATGAGAGGTGCACTCTTGTGTTCCGTAGAACTCTAGTATTCTGAAAAGTAAATTATCTCTGTTTTCATCCCTTGCTAGTTTAAGGCCCAAAAGCCTAGTTTTGCCCCAAAGTTTGTAAGGAAGAAAAGCTATAGGTATTAACAAATAACTATAATGTTTCTCTTTGTCTGGGGCTCTAGTATCCATATATTTTACTAGCACTATTTGTCACATTGTAGAGTATATGCAATCGAATACAACCTCCCTTTCGTATTTAACACATTACACAACTTTTCTCAGTGATTATAGCAGACTCAAAGTTGAGCGGAGAGACATGATTTTGTCTGTTAAAAACAGCTCACCACAAAGGCAGCTTTTTCAGATCCATACATTAAAGTATGAGGCCATTAGTATTGCTTTTTACCCGCTTGTCCAATAAGTGAGAAAACCAAACATAATCAGTCCTGCTTGCATTGTACCATTCCACCAAACTGTCCCAAATGTGCAATATGTGCATCCTAAAGTAGATCTGCTAGGCTAAGCCTATCTAGTCAATTCATCAATTGATTGATGTTAGAACTGATCCACAAGAGGGCAGCAACCCCTACAGGGCTTGGTTTGGAGCGTACCAGAAGTGTTTTGAGAGAGGACCTTCTAGAGGACCAAGAATCTATAAAATAGTGTTAGGAAACAGAAAAGGGATCATGGGCCTACTATAAACCTTTAGATGGACATTACAGTTAAAATAAGAAAAGGAGGTCATTCATCATTTTGATGCCAATTGTCAGAAGTGATGTCAGCCGTAAGATGAGTGCTTGAGCATGTGCACAGAGGCCAGCGCACACATCAAATTGTGGTGTGCACAAAATTTTGCATTTATTTTGACCTGACCACACAGTTTTTAAAAATGCACATAAATTTTAAATGTGCGTACAAAGACATTTTTTGTGCACTTTTAACCAAGAAGGAAAGATTGGTTGGAAGTGACGACCACCTGATACCATTCTGCCTGATTCACATTAAAACAAAATTCTGTTGTACGTGCTTTGTTGCACATGCTACGCTTGCAAGAGCCCTAAAGTATTTTCTAAGGCAGCTATCTCAAATATTTCCTCATGGAAGCAGCTCAGCAATGTTTTGCATGTCACTCTAAAGCATGACTAAGGTAACTGAGGTGCAGTTTACTTGGACTTTACTTTGGGAGCACAGTATAGACTGACACTACAGCAACCAATTTACTGTTTCAGCTCTCAAAAATCCAGCTCCAATACTGACATTCAAATCAACATCAGCAGCTTAGCCCCTGCCCTTTTCCCTCAGAAGGTAAAAGAGCAGCAACCAATAGCTGCTAGCTAACTGCTATATGCTCACAAAAGCACAAGTTTGAGGATAGTGGCAAAAAAACAACAAAGTTAAGGTCATGCAGTCCATCTGCAACCACTGTGTATTCCGGTACATACATAAATGCAAGGTGTCACTGGGGAACCCCATAGGTGAACCCTTTGAAGATAGGTTTAGGAGCAGAATTCATTGCTCCTACATTCTGGTGCCAGGGAGGACATCCTATCACAAAATCTCTTCACTTTACCTCCTGAGTAAAATAGTGAGGAGCCAAGCCGTCATGGGTCATTGAAAAATTCCAATGGTCCCTAAGGAAGCAAAGAAGTACAGTATATCTATATCTGTGGCCTGGAACTCTCTTAAAGAGGAATTCAACCCCTCCCGCGCTAACCCCCTGTAGGCCACCCTCCCCCTGGCCTACCTCTCCCCCGTGGCAAATTCCCCTAAGTCGTTACTTACCCCTCCATGTAGGTCCCTTCCAGTCAGGTTCCCAGGCACCATCTTCTATACAGTAACGTCTTCTTTCTTCTTCCATCAGCACTTGGAGGCGCATGCACAATAGGACACATTTGCTGGTTTGTACTACTACGCATGGGCCGAAACTTCACGAGGTTTGCCTATTGAACGGGGGTGGGGGTCAGCAGGGGAGGGGTTGAATTCTCCTTTAAGGACCCTATGGGACATGGAGAAATTTATCTGTTAGTGGTAATAATCTTCAATCCACCACATAGCTGGGATATATAGTCAAAATCTGTCAAACTACCAAAACATCATAAGGTGGCAATAGATGTAACAATTACGATCTTTCTTGGAAAAGATCTTTCCGAGAAAGATTGTTAGTTTCAATACACACATGTAGACATGAATTGTCAGATATACAGGTAGAAAAAATAGAATTCTACCTGTATCTGATGATTCATCATTAACAATGGCCAATCTTTGGGTGCCGATTCCCACCATACATGCACCAAATATCATACAAAATTTTGTTTTGTACGATATTATCTGTGTGTCTATGCGCACCTTTAGCATGTATGGCAAGTCATGGTTCTATAAGGTTTGTTTGCCAAATGACCTGGCTCCCCACCAGATCAAAATATAAATACATATTCTTTATTCAAATAAAACCTCCAACCATCCAAGGAAAAATACTGACATTTCTGCACCTTATTGTAGGCTCCTTAGCAGCCGGGATGGTTTGACAATATTAGAGGAGTGGTAGGGTTGGGCAATTACTTTAGGTATGCAAAATAATGATTATGTAAGGATTAAGAAGTATTTTATATGGAACATTTTAGCTTTCTCTTTGCCTTTCATTTGGCTTTAATATTTAAAACCACTCAATCTATACAATACAGGTATGAGAGGCGTTATCTAGAAGCCCGTTATCCATAAAGCTCAGAATTACAGGAAGACCATCTCCCATAGGCTCCATAATAAACAAATAGCTTAGATTTACTTTTTCACTGTAAAAAGAAAGTAGTAGCCTACACTTATTTAATATTTATCTCATATTTAAGTATATTATTAGACCTTAGGTATAGAGATCCACATTATGGTAAGATTGCTTATTTGGAAAAGTCCAAGTCCCAAGCATTCTGCATAACAGGTCTCATACCTGGACTAGCAGAATTCTTTGTGTTGGTCCATATAGATCAATCCCAAACCAAAGAGATAGGGAAAAGTGCTTTGGTATCTGTATTTCACCAATACAAATCAATAGCATAAATACTTACAATGTCAGTAAATGTAAAGCATTCACAAGCAACTATCACCATGTATCACCAATGTATGAAACAAGTTTCTAACAAAACCTAGCCCCAAACCAAGGACTGGCCCAGAATCAGGCCACACACTGATGCTAATCAGTGTTTGAAGCCTTGGCATTATTAATCATCAAGCAATGTACAGTCCCAGATGTATTGTCAGAGGAAGTATTTGATACTCATCAAGCTTCTGATAATTCTTGGCTAACAAGACTGGGGAGTGGCAGCATTATATTGGTCCATAGTTATAGCCACATAGGCTATATTGGGCATTATTCATATATCTATTGGTTTACCATCTGACCTCTGAGGCCTCACATTACGATGGCTGTGCAGGAATAAATTGTTCTGTATTATAAATATTTATTGAGATTGCCACATAATAACAATTATAATGAAGGTTGCTTCTCATAAGGAGTGTGTGGGTGTGTGTTGCCTAGCTTCCTGAAAAGTTGACATAATACTAGGCTACATTCAATTAGATAGGGACTTTTCTTAGTCAAATTCCAGATTTCCTCACAGATGGCAACAGAATGTATACAGTATGAGACACAATAAGGGATCACAGAATTTATTTTAGCCTATGATTCGCTATATCACTGTTATTTTCTATAAACTGATGTACCGTATTTGCCGGCGTATAAGACGACTGGGCGTATAAGACGACCCCCCAACATTTCCACTTAAAATGTACAATTTGTTATATACTCACTGTATAAGACTACCCCTCTTCCGCACACCTTCTGCACACCGTCTGTGCCCCTGCTTGCTGCTGTTGGCCCTCCTTCTGTGTCACTGTTGCTGTCAGCCCCCCTTCTGTGTCCCTGCTTGCTGCTTTTCGACCGCCTTCTGTGTCACTGTGTCCATGTTTCCCTGTGTCCCAGTTAGGTGCTTAGCCCTACCTTCTACGTCTTGCTGCTCAAACTCCCCTTCTACCTTCTACGTCCTGTTTTCTCTGCCTCCCCGCACTCTTTTCGCAGAACTCACTGCTGCCTGGTTGCGCGTCTAGTCTCGTCTCGCGAGACTTCTGACGTCACAACCAGGAAGTGCGGCTGGAGCAGCGGGGCAGATCGCGATCGGCGTCGGATGAGGTAAGATTAAGTAGTACCCGGCGTATAAGACGACCCCCACTTCAGGGCATATTTTTCTGGGGCAAAAAGTCGTCTTATACGCCAGCAAATACGGTATATAAAATTATTTCGGAAGTTCCTATGCAACACTGTAATGTTGCTGTGCACTTGTGTAAATGCTGAACAATGCTGACTATGCTTTTCTGGGCATAGATACAGAGTTTATAATCTTTTTTTCTCGGGGGACCCAAAAAATGAGTTTAGAACCTATTATGCACCTAAGTTTCATTACTAATGTTATTGTAGAAAGAATAATTAAAGGGGTGTTTCACCATTTAGTGTGTTATAGAATAGTTAATTCTGAGTGTCTTTTCAATTGGAGTTTTTTTGTATAATTTTTTGAATTATTGGCCTTGGGCATGGGCATGCATGGGTTCCAATTTTACTTGAAGGCAGGGCCCAACAGAGGGCCAGTGGGCTAGTAACTGAGGCCCCTGGGGGGTAAGCCTTGCTAACCAGGTTGTATGGTTTCTGATGGCAACCCTGCCATAGATATGCTCATTTCTCTTACTGGCTTTTATTATAGTTACAGAACTAAGAATGCCTGGTGCATTTTTGCACAATGTCCCTAGACCAGTGTGGCCATGAGGGGGGTCAGGGCAGTGTTGTCAGGGGCTCTGTAGAACAGGGGAGCCCTGAGATGGAAAAGTGTTATTTATGGGTTGTGCAAAGGTTATGGTTTGTGCAAAATGGGCAGTGGGTGGGATCTGACATAACTGAGGAGTGACAGGGGGATATAATGGTGTGGTGTTGTGGTCTTACATGGAAGGTAGATTTTTTTCTGTAGGGGCTCCATTTTACTAAACGGCAGCGCCCGACAACCAGGGGCCAATGAACTTATAATTGGGCCTTCCTGGGGGTGGGCCCCATGATTACTGAAGGTAGCCCTGCTCCAGATAATAAGTCCCATCTCTTGTTGGCATTTATTACAGTTGTATTTCTGCTACACCTGCTTTGCTTTCAGAGCAGTAAATGCAGTAGCTATGGCAGATGCAGGGAATGTCAGCTGGGGATTATTTGATAATGCTTATATGAGCATAGCTGAGAGGTTCTCACCTAACAGCACAAGTCTCATTTTATATTCTTGAGATGGGAAATACCCACACGCAAGCAAGAACATTCTTTCATTTTGACACTTCTCTCTGAGAATACTGCAGTGGTCAGAACACCATAGGTCTTGCAGCATGAAACTAGAAGAAAGCAAGGAAAGAGGAAAGAAATTATAAATGTGCCTCTTAAAATAGTAGTCTTATAATAGGGATGCCCAAAAGGGAAATATATATTAATAGTGCTTGAGTTAATGTATATGTCAAGAGCACTCCAGTTAGGATGTCAAGCTGGTGTGTGATGTCATCCCGTCACCCCATGTTTCAGACTAAAAATTTGAAGGAAATACACACCAGAGGCCCAAATTCACTAATGCGCGAAGCGTCTAACGCTAGCGCTAATTCGTCAGCGTGACGTAATTTCGTAATGTCAGAAATTCACTAACACCGACAGCGAACAATGAAGTAGATAGACTTGCGCAACTTCGCACCCTTACGCCAGGCGAAGTTACGCACTGATGAAGGATCATAATTACGCAAATTCACTAAGATCAACTTTTTCCTGAACGTTACCACTTACGTTAGACTTTAAGTCCCAAAAAAACGCTGGCGTGTTTTACCATTGTAGGGTGATAGTCTGAAAAAGTTCAATATTTTTTTTGGGAGGGTTACCCTCCTTCCCCCCAACATTACCTAACATATGGCAACACAACTATACAGGGGCACATGTAGGGCAATAGGACAACTTTATTTAATTTATTAAAGGTTTCCTGGGCTTGTGTAGTGGAATGTAGTGGCTGTAACATATACTTCTATTATACATTCCCACCGTATGCAAATTAGGCTTTGCTAGCGTAACTGCACTTTGCCTGACGAAGTAACACTAGCGCAGCTACACTACTGTTCGCCGACCTGAGCGTAACTTCGCACTTTAGTGAATTTGTGTAGTGCTGGCGAAAATTCGCTGGGCGAAGTGCGGCGAACGCTAGCGAATTTGCGCATCTTAGTGAATTTGCCCCTGAGGTTCAATGCCTGTATATAGGTCTTACTACAGTGAGTTTATGGGTGTGCCATAATTATTTTCCTGACGGATTCTTGGTTCCTGACCCTTCTGCTTGTTCTGACTACATAGACTTGCTGCTTGCCCTGATCCTTTTGCCTGGAGCACATATTGGACTTTTCCCTACCACCCTTTACTACCATATATACTCGAGTATAAGCTGAGTTACCTAATTTTACGTACGAAAACTGGGAAAACTTATTGACTCTAGTATAAGCCTAGGGTGAGAAATGAAGCAGCTACTGGTAGATTTCAATAATCAAAATAAATATTACATTAATTTAGGCATGAGTGGGTTAAATGTTTTTGAATATTTATTTCCCCAATAGACTTTCTGGTTTAGTGTTGCCAAAAATATGGGTTGGATGTAATGAGGAAGGTGACATTGTAAAGTTGGTACAGTTTTGGTTGGATCAGGAGATTGGTATTTGAACTAAATAAAATTGTGGTTACCGATAACTACTATACTGTCGTAATTTCCCACCGTCACTCACGTCATGTTTGGGGGCGGAGCAAGTCACGTGACGACAAAGGTGCAGGAGGGACTCCGGTCAGAAGTCCAGCCATCCGCTTCAAGAGGCACGCCGCATCAGAATGCTTGCAGCTCAGTAGTCGCGTTGATCAGCTAGGTAAGTTTATACTGACTCGAGTATAAGCCGAGGTAGACTTTTTCAGCACATTTTGGGTACTGCTTCTTCATGGTCCTTACTCCGAAATGGTCAAGACAGGGTAGCAGATCCCAGCAATTCAACACAAAGCTCAATAAGACGATTACCAAGTATGTTGTAAAACATTTACTTGGGAAGCAGGTGTTGTTTTATTAAATGCATCATATTTATATTGTAATTCAAAAAGTTCCATTTGCCATTGCAATGTAAAACTTGAGTTAGCAGAGCCCAATGTAATAACTACATAATTAGTGTGAGCACCACTACCCTAAAATAAAAAGTGATGCAGCTGATGTGTGTGTGTTAAGGGGGTAGGTAAGTTCCTCTTTCATTTTATTTAGGAATAAAAGTATTTGTAAAAACACATTTATAAAGGTTACTGTAAATTTTCATAAAACAGTACCATGTATTAGTATAATTATATCTCACTTGTAACCATGAACAGGGAGGATAATAGCAGAATAGATGCTGACAAACTTGTTTTACTGGACCTAGGCACCAAGTGGCAATGTTTTTTTAACATCAAGGTAATGAGTAAGGCATTTTGCATATTTTATAAAGTTTAAGTATGTAGCACTCTTTATGAACCGAACTAGAATAAATTTGGTTCATGACAGTAACAAAATACTATGAATTTGTATGTTTCTTGTGTAGTAATTGTACAGGTTGTTCTATATTGATACTTAAGTGTTATTTAGTGATAGTTATAATAATGACATTTTAAAATAATCAATAATGAATATCTAATTCATAATATCGCTTAGATAAATTTCATTACTTTTTGATAAAAATATTAGTACCCTTTTAAATAAAGGTATAAATCTGAATGTATATTGAAAATGTACATTTATACTTCTTTTTTCTACTAACCGTCACATTGTAATGTATTAATGTATTCTATGTTTACATTTTACCAGACAGTAACAATAGAAATTGGATGCTTTCAGATTTACCAGGTTTCAAGAAACAATGACCCATGCATTTTATGCCTGCTTTCTCTATATGTGCTCCTCACAAATGGACCTATGTATACAGGCTGGCCATCGGGGGGGACAAGTGTCCCGTGCCCGGAGCTGAAGGGGGGCCCGGCAGCGCTGCAATTTTCAAAGAGCCCCCTTACGAGCGTAGTAGCGAGCTCTCGCCTCGCTGAAGTCCTGCGCAGAAT
>CM044445.1:51897818-51911186 GCA_024363595.1 Xenopus borealis
ATTCCATCCTACTTGTGTGCCCTGTTGCATTGAATATTTTATAGTTCTGGTTATGTGCTGATTTAATAGGTGTTCAGCTTCTGGACTTGTAGAAATGTTCCATTACAAAAGAATCCTAACATTTGACTGCAGTTTCAGTCTGATTGTTGCTCTTATTTTTATCCACATCTTCTGTGGTTACCTGATTTTTATTTTCAAAGAGTTTCAAGTAATTTATTCAGTATATTATTAAGCATAAGCAGATATGCTTATATGGGTTGTTTGGCAAATAACAGTATTGTTACATTTTCTGTGTTTTAAAAGTAAAATTAAAACCGCAGTAAAAATGTATAAAAACAGTCACGTGGCTTGATTTGTTTTTTTTTTTTTATTCTTCCAAAAGAGAATGGGGTAACATGAATTTTCTGACATGTTTTCTTTAAATTGAAAATTTACAACTTGCTTACCTAATTGCTAGTTAGCAAAGAGTTGCATATTTTTTAATGCCCTAAGACACAAACCTTATAGCTTAATGGCTGAACTCCACAGATGTTTTCCATGCGTTTACTTTGGATTCAGCGCTCATCAACAAAACACCCGCGTCAAGTTGTTTGCAACGGGAGACAAGTCTGGTGTTGCAACATGCATCCAACACAAAACAACTGATGCAGAAGCAGCTTGCAGTGTTTGCATCCGAAAGTCGTGTTGGATGCACTCTGCAACACCATCCGACTTTTGTATTACTTTACCTTGTTTCCCGTCGCATTCAACTTCACTCGTGCGTTTTGTCACTGAGCGTCAGATGCAATAGAGACGCACGGAAATCATCTGGAATTCGCCATTAGTCGCTAACTTTTAACAACCGTGCAAGGGGGCTGGATGTCAGAATGTCCTATAACCAAGATAAAGGCTGAATGAAAAGAGAAGTCCTCAGCATCATAATAAACGTTGCAGTCACTCTCCTTTTATTACTGTGTTTGCTGACAGTTTGGAATTCACTGCAGAGTTGCCTAGATTGTATCCATGTGCAGTGCAGTAAACAGCCCTTAAAAATATTAACATATAAATATATATGTTTGGATATATTTTCATGATCATGAAGGTCCTAAGTTACCTAATTTTGAAGAAGACACTATGTGAAAAAACAGTCTTTAAAAAATGTTAGACTTTCTAAATGTGTACATAATTGCATTCAGGCAGTCAAGCAGTAATAATATGGTATTTGTCTAGAAATTGAGCCCTAAACGTGTTTAATGTTTTCCTTATGTATAGACTTGTACTCGTGACTTTGATCTGGTCTATCTTTCCATTTCTTTTTTGAATGTTAGCAGATTTATTCTTGCTGAGCACCCCAGGATTTACTAAATCATAATACATTACTTTATATCTTTATATCTTTTTATTGTGATGGCTGCTGAGATTAGATTACAGAACAAAAGGCAACTATTGCAGTTAATAAAGCCACTCTCTCAATATATTTTTCCCCATTTACACTGTAGATGTGCTCGCTGATTCACTCAGACCTATTAATTCTTTTGCACCGCAAGCGTGGCATAGTTGCCATAAGCTTATATATGTGCGTCCTAATCCAAAAACTGGCGTTCCTGTTGGACATTGGCCAATTCCAGAGTCTTTCTGGCCTGATCAGAACTCTCCAACATTAGTAAGTGAATATTTGTTTTTTTTGTTGCAAAATGCTAAATTTGCCTTTGTCATTTATAAATATTGCATGTTTGGAATGAAAGTAAGCAAGTAATACATGCATTTTTGAAAACAAGTTCTTCCTTTTGCTAGATAGTTACGTGCTTCAACATTTCCCTGGTTTTAAAAAAATAATTTTGAAAGTTGTTGGATATGTATACAATCATTTACGGCAGGGTGTCCCAACCTGTGGCCCAGGATGGAAATTAATGCGGCCCAGCGTGAAAGGCTTTCATTCCCGAGGAAACGTTGTGTTGCAAAGGAAATGCGGGGGAGGGGGGTGGGGGACTCTGCCCATTGCCCAGTTAGTAGTAATAATAATATAATAATAAGTCTATTTAAAATCCAGATGTCCCATATTCCAGTGTATAATTCCAACTGGTATTGTAGTTCTTTTCTGTGCATTTTCTTTACAAAAGTGTTTGTGTATTTCATATGTTGCCCCAGACAATTTTTCTTTTTCCAATGTGGCCCAGGGAAGCCAAAAGGTTGGACACCCCTGATATATACAGTGTATGTAGTTTTACAGGAGAATTGTCTGTGGCCAGTATCACTCTATATATTGTTATGGATACTTTGCTGTTCCCTGCTGCTAGCCATACATTATTTATATAGCACCAGCAAGTTACAAGTTTGTTCTCTCATTCCATCCATATGGAATTGTGTCTACCCTCCTTTGCAATGGGAGCTTCTCAGTATGCATTGTTGGAATTCAGGAAAGTGCATATATAAAGGGGGTGGGGCCTTCTTTGGGAAAAAGTCCCAAAGATATCATGACCTCTGCTGGGTTTTGTGCAAAACTTTAAGATATTGTGGTTTTCAGGCAAGAATCAGAAAAAATCTTTGAGTTTTCCGGTGGAAAAATCTGAAAATTCCAATCTTCATACGATTTTCACTTTTTTTTTAATTCCCGCACTAAAATGTTTCATGAAAATGTATTGTTGAATAAGAGAAAATAACCTGTGTGGATTTGTTCGTAGTATATTTTAAAAAATTAGAAATTCAGATTTTGATATAACCCCCTATGTGTGAGTAAGCTGGAAGTGTGTGCACTTGAACTAAAGCCTTCTTTTCAAATTTAGTGGGTTCAGGGCCCTCAATTGGTCAAAACCTGATTACATTGGGTTTCACATGATATACTACAGACAAAACTGCAAGCCTTTCAAGTCTAAAGCTGGCCATAGATGTGGAACAAACTATTGTGCAGTGCAATCTCATGACCTAACACTAACCATTCAGATTAAATAAAGTGGTAAAAAGAACAAATCCGATGATGTTCTGGGCATCAATTGACACACCACAATCGTATGATAGTTATGCTCAACAAATAGTAGTGACAGTTACCCACTGATGTTGTCAGATAGACCATACATAAAAACATACATACATACATGGAAAATGTACAGAATTCTTAAAAAAACAGTAGTCTTTATGACTTTCTTTGCGTCTGTGGCCAGCTTAACTTGTGATTTAACCTAGCATGTTTGTGTGTGAGCACAGTGAATCGTACGTGGATGGCCTTTACCGCTTGAAATGGCAACTTTGTATTTAGGATTATCCAATGACACATACTTCTAGAAAGGAGGCCGTTTAGTGTTTTACATATGGGCTGTTTTATGCAATATATTTCATAGAGACTCCCAATATTGAGGGGTATAGTATTCTATTAACACCCATCTCTTTTCCTTTGCAGCCGCCTCGCACAGCTCACCCTGTGGTGAGATTCTCATGTTTGGACTGTGAACCCATGGTTATTGACAAGCTTCCTTTTGACAAGTATGAACTTGAACCATCCCCACTAACACAGTTCATCCTAGAAAGGAAGTCTCCTCATACCTGCTGGCAGGTGTGTTCTGTTAAGAGAATATATATCATTCTGTACATTCTAAAGAGGGATTAACATTGCCTTCAAAAACAATTCATTATCACTTGATACATTAGGAAGGTATAAGACTGTAATAGTTGCTTACCCAACATAATGCCTGTTTTAGTTTTGAAAAAGCATCATTTAGATGCTCGGTGGGGGTAGAAGGCAAGTGGTAGATGAGCACCTGTAATGTCATTGCTGATGTTTTGGGAAGACTGGCAGATGTAGCTGCCCCTCTAAGTATTACTATACAGCAGGGGTGCCCGAGGATTGGGATCTACCAGTAGACCTTTAGCTGGTGATCTCAAGACACTGTCAACAAACAGCTCGTCTAAATCACCCTCCAGTTTCATGCTTTATTTAAGATATGTATGTTAAGGTTACATAAAAAATATAGCAATATGAATTCTCTCCTAAATCAATATATTGGACTATTTTCCATGGAGCAGAATGCTAACAATGATTTTATGGATGTAGATCATAATGGGACAACATTACTAAAAGTAGACCTCACATTAGTAGTTCTTTGATGCTTAGCTGTGACCTTAAACTATAAGACATAGGTTAATACAGTGTTCCCTGATCATCAGGCTAAATTTTCTTAGAGACTACTTTGTGTTGTACCCTTGAAAATGTTTCTGCCATAGTGAGACCTTTGTATACTTTTCATATGTGTAATATATTTTTTCTTGTCCGTTTGAAAAGGGCTTTATGGGAAAATGTTGAAAGTAATAATTAAATGCAGAATGTTGTGAGAGTGATCACCTTCAGATAAACCTTGCAGAAACCACCCTCTCTCCACGGCAATTTAACCATTTTCAACCACAGTACTGAATTCAAAAGTTCCAAAGAGTAAATAGGCAGAATTTGAATCAATCACGGTGCTCAAGTATGCCATTATAAGATGATTTTAAAATAGGTGGCATTTCTAAACCACAGTGCTGGACTGTGCAGCCTCCAAGGAACCTTATAGTTGAAATATGCATACAAAGGGAGATTAGGCCAGAATTCAAACGTTTTTAAAAATACTCTCACTAATGTCCAATTATCAGTATAACTCTTGTGAGGGAAGCTTATTTAGTCATATTTATGGCAGAGTTACTCATATCCTACTTCCATTCTGAAGTTGTATAAATAAATATCACCCATGTCCCTACTGTGTGACCAGTAGGGATGCACTAAATCCGCTATTTGGGATTCAGCCGAATGCTTTGTGAAAGATTTGTCCGTATCCTAATTTGCATATGCAAATTGGGTATGGTAAAGGGAAAAGTGTATACATTTTTTTTAACTTATTTTGTGAATATAGTCACGTGATTTCACATCCCACCCCTAATTTACATATGCAAACTAGGGTTCGACCAGGCACAAGGATTCAGCCTGAATCCTGCTGAAAAAGAACAAATCCTGTCCACTCCTGAATTCAGTGCATCCTTAGTGACCAGTATATTAAGTTATTTTTATCTGGTTCTGTCTGGCTGTCAGTTCACTGGAATACTGGCTATCACCGTATATTTGTTGTGCCGTTTGATGGATTACATAATATGATACCATACAATCCGCCTCCTCAATATTCATTGAAGGGGCCCCGCATCTCTTCCTGAACAAACACCCTGACAGCTGTTTCACCACCAAATGGGGCTTTCTCAGGGGTTGTGTGTCACAGGAAGCAACCTCCTTATTAGGAAAACCTGTTCCTCACCATAGCAACCCATTCCAAATTGTCTATATGCAAATTTATATTAAGGTTGCTGCAAAACTGCAAGGAGGGTTCACTTCCCATGAATCCAAATGTCCAACCATAGTAAACTCCTACTAAACACATACTGTGTTGGGGCCCAAGGATTATTAAATAAAACTGTTCAAAATCAACAATAATAGTTTGTGCTAATCATCATATAACCCTTTCTTATAAATAATATACATAGGCGAATAACTAATGTAAATATATCACCATGATGTGCTATCACTACAGAGCACTTTCAGACAAGCAAGCTGCAAGAATCTATTTTTACATGTATCACCTATTATAACCTCATTCAAGGAAGGATTCTACATTTACACTTTCATTCAAGCCAAACTCCTTCTTTTGGGTCCCCAGTGTATAAATCCCCTTTGGTTCATAAGTGTTATACACAAAGCTGTAAGGCTTGTGTGTAGGCACAAGATGAACAGAGGGCCTGTTTGACATCAGTGTTTCAGACTGGTGCTTCATTATTTGAGTGGCAGCTGCCACATTCAAATACTTTATTTCCAACATCTTTCCCTGGCTGTTTATCATTAAATAAGTTATAATAATTGATAATAGTGATTGATTTTAATGAACAAAAACTTGAACTTTGCCATGTTTTTGTTCAGCAATAAAGCTGTCATAAAATAGGCTTTACTAATAAAAGCAATTGCACATTTAATAGTTTCAGGAGATTTGTCACTTGAGTAATTGATATCTCCATGGGCACTTTGATTTAAATAGCAACCATCAAGAATTTTGGGTGCACCTGATTGCCAGGTGATTATCACTGGGAAGTGTGGCAGGAACTGTTAACTTACATGCAGGTGCTACTTTTTCAAGTAATGTGTAGTAAAAAATTTTTTTTTTTTTTGTCATAGGTATTTGTGAACAGTAGTGGAAAATACAGTGAGGTTGGTCAGCCATTTGGTTATTTAAAAGCAAGCACCACTTTAACCTGTGTCAATCTCTTTGTCATGCCCTACAACTACCCTGTATTACTTCCTTTACTTGGTAAGTCAGATATCATAAGAGTTATAAACAATTTCTGCATAACACTTGTGTGGATTTGGTATACCAGTGCAATATTTTCATTTACACTGAATTTAGGGTTGTCAATATGAATCGGCAATATTGTTTGCTTGTTTCAGATTTAAGCAGGATTGGCTTTAAATACATTTAAATCTCAAAGTTGCTATTCTGCATCTTAGCAGTCAGAATTATATTTGTTTATTTGCTTTAACTCCATTTTAATTACTATTTAATATGTGTACAGTTCAAAAAGCAACATAATCCATACCTTCCTAATCCAAGGTTTATGGCTAATGGCAAAGATTTCTGCTCAGAGCTGGAAACTGGCATCTTGAAAAATGTTCTATATATGTCAATGCTGCTTTTACAATAGCAGTAACCATTCTGAAAAAAAAACTTTTTTCTGTGGATTTTGTACTAAGATGACTTTTAGGAAATGCTGCAAAGAAAAAAGGCATTTATGCTATAAGCCTAAAATTTAATATGCCTGATCTTTATGAAAGCCATTAAAGGTCATTTTCCTTTTGATTTCTTCAATTCCTGTGTGGATAGTTACCATCTGAACAAGTAGAATTTGACAGGATGGTCGCAACCTCTGGAAGTTAAATTCATGTATCCTTCGTTTACTCTCCAAAAATTCTATTAATTCAGAGTAATAGTTCAGGTGCTCAGTGGGCCTTTTAAATAAAACAGAGGTATGTTCTATGACATGCATTTTGGTCAACTTTCCTTCCTCAGTCATACAAATGCATACTTACGGATGTCAGCAGTTTACAGGTTAGACACTAAATCACTTAGGAGTCAAACTGCCGTTGTTCACTGTGTCCAAAAGATTTCAGTCTGTGTGCTTCACTATATAAATGAGGCTCTTGGGAGTAATATCGCTTAAAATGACAACTAAAATGTTGAAGATAACATGTTTAGCAAAATTATGAATGAATGTGATGTTTGTACCCCTCTTTGCTCAATGCATTTTGATTTTTTTTTTTCTTGCAGATGATTTGTTCAAGGTGCACAAACTAAAGCCAACTCTGAAGTGGCGTCAGACCTTTGAAAATTACTTGAAGACAATGCCCCCTTATTTTTTAATGGTATGTGCTTATGAATTTGTTTCTTTGAACTATTTATTGTTTTGTTTACTTGTATTAAAGTGTGCCAAAATACCAGAAATTATGGTGGTGCATTTTTTTTTGGGTTTGCCCAACACTAGAGAGAGTCTGAAGGAGGGTTGATACCTTGGCTAAATGAGCTCAAGGGAGCACATTTGAGGACTCCTTTTCCTGTATATTGTGCCTAGTGCTTTCTTCCCCTTTGCTGTGTTTACCAATTTTGACTGGTTAATCAATTCCTTTGAGCCATGCATGCCTATTTACGAGGTTATGCTAGAAAGAGAAGAATAAAAAACTATTAACTTTTGTTACCTTAAGGACAGATGAGCATTTCTTCATGTCCTTGTTTGTGGTGCATTCCACCACAATGAACCACATGAAGAAATGCAGCCTGATCTCTTCCTTGAGATTATAAGCAGAGGTGCGCCAAATGCAGGTAAAACAGTGCATCCCATTTGCGTTCAGCACTTTCCTGTGAAAGTAAGTACAGACTTTTTAAAAAGAACAAGCTACCACCTGCTGTCCCTCAGTGGGACAGATGAAAAAATCCACTGCTTTTCCACTCCTTGAAAAACTTGAGTTTTCTAGGGTATTTTTGTGGCAAAATCTTTCTTTAATTATACAAGATTTATTATACCCCAACCCTGGAAATAGTTTGAATCCAAAAATACACCACCTTAAACCAGTTGAGCTCAATGGCAGAAGCCCCTTGAACTTTTGAAGATGTTAATAGCCTTCATGATCGCGGTTTATTCGGTCAGTTTTGCTTGAAATCTCAATGAATTGAAAGATTTTCTTGCAGAAAACGAGATCAATTTAAGTTTTCCCGATGTTAACCCTGAATTCACTGAAGTTAATTTTAAATTTGCATTTTTTTCTTAAATTAGAAACCATTTGAGTTGTGAGTTCATTCAAGGTCTAAAAAAAAGCTCACAAAGTTCTAAAATTCAACCTTTGATAAATAACCCCCTAGAAATGCTCATCTTTAAAGGGAATTAAAGCCCCTGTGTGTGTAATCAGAGTGGCACTTTGGTAATTTACTTAAATATTTTATTTTACGTGGATGCTGAGATATAAGCAGTTTTTTTAAACTGTTAAATAGGATAGACGGTTTTATACAGAAAAGTAATAATCATTTTTTCATATTTAATGTTTGGTTTTTCTCATTGTAGCCACTAAAGAAAGCACTGCGAATGATGGGAGCACCAAATTTGATATCTGAGAATTTGGACTGTGGTCTTAGTTACAGTGTTATTTCATATCTTAAAAAGCTCAGCCAGCAGGTACTTTCTTTTTAATTTAACATTATTCATTGCAAGCTTGTACAAAAATATACTTGACTTAAATGAAGGCTGTTTTTTTGCATTGCTTTGTTCAGCTAATGGCAACCTCAAAGGCCTGCTATATCAGATCATGTATAAATTAAGGCATTCGCTTCACATTTGAACACATATTTTTAAATTCATACATTTTACATAAAAAGGTATTCACATGCCTCATTCTATGCACTTAGCCTAAACTCTAGTCTAGTGGTTTTAACCCTCACTTGTTATCAAATTTTTCCAACTATGCCTGTAAAACCACTGCTTTTTGGAAACCACCATAAAATTCACAGCTATAAATCAAAACTTGTATTTGACTGGTGTCCGTTTTTACTTAAACCTCTTCCAATTTCTTTTTTCTTTTCAGACAAAAATTGAATCTGAGAGAATAATCACATCTGTAGGAAAGAAAGCCCCACAGGAGACAGGAATAAAAGTAAAGAATAACTCCACCAGGCTGTCTTTGGTTCACAACAGAGATTTTAAACAGTTGCTACAAAGGTTTTGCAACGATTCGTCTATCCGAATGTCTGAAATAAATGTTAAAGAATTTCCTGGCTTTCAAGTTGGGCTTTTAAATAAGGTATGTTGCATGCTTTAATGCAGTGATCCCCAACCAGTAGCTCGCTAGCAACATGTTGCTCTCCAACCCCTTGGATATTGCTCCCAGTGGCCTCAAAGCAGGTGCTTATTTTTGAATTACTGGCTTAGAGGCAAGTTTTGGTTGTATAAAAAACAGGTGTCCTGCCAAACATTCTCTCCGTAGGCTGCCAGTCCATATAGGGGTTACCAAAAAGCCAATCAGAGCTCTTATTTGACATCCACATGGACTTTTTCATGCTTGTGTTGCTCTCCAACTCTTTTTTAAATTTAAATGTGGCTCACGAGCAAAAAAGGTTGGGGACCCCTGCTTTAATGGAATCCTAGTTTGATATACAGGGTAATTTATTTTTGTTATTACTGAAATTATCAGGGACACATTCAGAATGATTATATGTGATGATGGTAGAAGTTTTTTTGCTTTACAGTCCTATGTCTGTTAGCATTCTGCATTGTTGCATGTAAGACACTGCAGAAAATGAAGAGTTCATAAACATTGCTGCTTCGTTTATTTTAAAAATCTGGCCTTGAACCATAATTTTTATCTTTTACATCATATCCTGCTCTGTTTAAAGTCTTGATTTTTCCAGTTTTCACTTTTATATTTGCAGTAAAAGCTACTATGCTGGTCCAATTTACATTGACAAGAAACATTTGTTACATTCTATTCTATACATTTTTAGGATCTGAAGCCACAGACCTACCGAAATGCATATGACATTCCACGTCGAAACCTACTAGATCAGCTGACTAGGATGAGGACCAATTTATTGAAAACCCATAAGCTCATTGTTGGACAGGATGAAGGTAAATGTAATTTGACGATCCTGAGTAGTGAAATGTCTTCAGTGATTATTTGGCAAGTTCAGTTGTTTTAGAATTATTTATATTGGTTCTGCCATGACCTGGATGAATGAAAATCTTCATTCTTATGATGATAATTTTACTGGAAAGACACAGACCTTAAATGCTTGCCCTAGTGAGCCAACATCTCTTCCCATCATCCGTGTATTGGGAAATAACTTTTTTTTTTTTTTTAAAGATTGTCTTCACAGTGTTCCAGTAGCTCAGATGGGCAACTACCAAGAATATCTGAAATCTATGCCCTCTCCCCTTCGAGAGATTGATCCAGATCAACCAAAAAGACTGCATACCTTTGGAAACCCTTTTAAGCAGGATAAGAAGGTACACACACGTTTAATTATCCATAATATGAGAAAAAAGCCAAAAGGTCTATTGTTCATTCACAACTCACTAATTTATTCTACTAGACTATCTTTCTTGCTAGGATGGTAGCTTGCGATTTTTGATCACATGATCACGCATCAAACAGTTTGGTTAGACTCTGACAATTGAGTATGATGTACTCTAGATGATGAAAGGGGCAGTATACAGCTAAATATACCTGCAACAAATGAGTATAATAGATTGAAATTGTATTCTGCCTATTTTTATAAAAAATAAATTTTTAAATGTTATCACTACTACCTCATCCTCAATAAACAGGGTTATTTGTTCAAAGGGAGATAAGCTCTGTAGAAACTAACTCCTCTCTTCCCTAAGCTGGAGCAGATAATTGTTCAGTGGACTTATTTGTGGACTGGTAATGTGTTAGAGTTGTCATAGTTGTTTTTTTTTGTAATTTTAGGGTATGATGATTGATGAAGCAGATGAGTTTGTTGCTGGGCCTCAGAATAAAATCAAGCGCCCAGGAGATGCCAACACTCCAGCGTCTCTAAAGAGAAGGAGGAGTATGTCTCCACTGTTGCTCCGCAGGCCCCAGACGCCACCTATTATCACTAACCATGTTGGAGGGAAGGGATCCCCTACTTCTCCTGGAGGCTCCATTACACAAAACCTAATCAAGCCAATTCCTGTGCATAAAGGTGAGACAAAATAAATGGTGTTTATGCAGCGTAAAGAGGCACAGTCTTGTTTAATGGAATTGGTTGAACGTGGGGGGTTGTTGTAGCTATTATGGTATCTTTGGGGATGTGCATATCTGTGAAGGGAAATTATTTTGTGTAAAAGAAAGTGACCATCTACTTGCCCCATTTAAGTTGAGTTTCTAACATAATAAAACATGGACGAAATGTTTGATTTTTTTTTATTTCTTAGTACATAATTGCAGTTTTTGTGTTTTATTCTCCATTATATTCCATCCTTCAGGAAAAAAAATGTGATAATGTGAGAGATAATGTTGGCATATCAGAGGGGGAACGCAACATAGTGACGACAACAATGACACCGATACCATTATGTAATTCTCGCGAGACACAGTGACGTCAGATGCGGAAGTCCTTTATAGGACGCCACGGAGACAAATGGCCCTTTTCTGCCTTGATAAAGCATATGCGAAACGCGCGTCGGCAGGCAAAAGATTTTATCCGGATTAATTTTAATGAACTTTAGCGATCTTAACTTATAAATTCTTGTGGCTCAAATTAATCCTGTGATTCAGCGGTTCCAGTCAAGCGACAATTCATTCTTTTATCTCTTTCACTCCAAGGCACCGGGGATTTGCAGTTCTTTAGATAGCTCTCCTAACGAAAAGTGCAGTTAAATTATCGAGACCGCAGTCCCCGGTGTCCTGCCTTTCTCCCCGTGTGGGGTCCCTACCAAGGGGCTTCTCCACCTCTAGTCTTCTAATTTCCTATTTCATAACAATTTTTTCATGAATTGTGCACTAAATGATTTATATTAACCTTTATACTTAATGTACTATATTTATTAAGGGGATACATTTAATTTTGATCTAAAAACTTTTCAACTATTTATTAAGTTATAATCAAGTTTATTCACTATCAATTATTCTAATGAATTCTCCTTCTATGAATTTTTATTGATTAATCTGATTAAATCATGTATTAATACAATTGATAGGCTAATGAATTCAACTTATGAATGAATTGTGAAGTCAAGACACTAATTTATTAAGCACTCTATTCACTTTAATGAGCACCAGCACTTTAGAATAATTTAATTGCTTCTCAAGAACCGCCTTTTTAAGATACAGGAAAACCTTTCTCTCTGTTTTAATACGGAGAATTAGTCCTTCAGTTAATAAAGTTGTAACTTATAGTATCGATCGATAAGTAATTTTTTAATCTTAGCACTAAGATCCAAGTGGGGGTTATTATTTATCTTTTCTTTCCCTTTTTGTAAAAATTGCAACAGTAATTTGACCTCACACGAGGACTTTAAACTAATTAAACCTTGTTTGTTTAATGTGAGACATTTGGCACAGAATTACTGATTGAAACATATTGGTAATCCAACTTTATGTGTTTACAAATACATTTAAAATGTGTGTGTATAAGTACAGGCATGCTTGTAATACGAAAAGTCCAAAATTTTGTGTAAAATGCGTGGTGCTCCTTCTGGAAACTCTGCTGCTAAAAGTTTCAGAAATCAATATATAACAGAAAAAAATCAGATGGCACTCACAAAAGCATATGTGCCAATTCTTTTTTGTGTTTTGAGATTTCCACATGTACAGGTATGAGCTAGGACTGGTATATATTAACATGTGTAGCCACCTTAGCTATGATACAGGTGGGGCTGCCAAACAAGCAAATCTCTTCCTGATGTGCCACCAATGTACAGGTCCAAAGCAGGATGATTGAATAATTTAGCAAATTCTAATATGGGCCTTTGTCAAATAGATATTTTGCAGATTTCAGCCAGATATCATGAGGGCCAAATACATGCCAATTAGCTGCCAGCTCATTCTTAAAGGGCCATATCAGACTGTGTATAGCCAGTTTTAAAACATTTTCCACTTTTTCCAATATGGCCAGTAATGCACATAACCAAAGCAGGCTGATTCAATCATTAGGTTAGTTATTAGATTATGTTTTGGGCCTAGGCCAGTCCATTGGGAGTGGACAAAACCCACTTGATAGCAGATTTTTGGCCAGATATTGGTTGGGCTGGCTCGTTACATGCCAATAAACTGTAGATACTGTCGTCAGGGGCCTAATTGACATAACACAACCGGTTTAAATCATATTAGTATGGAACACATAA
>CM044445.1:51920384-51937169 GCA_024363595.1 Xenopus borealis
GGGGGGGGGGGTCATCTGGGGGTTGGTGGCCAAATGTCAATTGGACAGGTTTGATTTTTCCTGTCAAAATGGGGACCACATTGGTTTGTTGATCAACTGCTCATACTGGCAGTTGTAATCTAAATGTTTGGCACTAGGTATTGAAGCCGGATCTAGTCCTCCTTCGGTGGGTATTTCTGGGAAAGGTCTGCTTTATTGGCAGTTTATCTCAACAACCCAATGCCAGTGGTTATATTTTCACAAGCAAACTGTTTCTCTAAACCAATTGAATACTTAAAGTGATATGGTCTTGGGAATTTTTTTTTTTATAAAACGCATTAGTTAATAGTGCTGCTCCAGCAGAATTCTGCAATGAAATCCATGTTTCAAAAGAGAAAATAAATTTTTTTAAATTTAATTTTGAAGTCTGACATGACAATAGACATATCGTCAGTTTCCCAGGTGCCCCCAATCATGTGATGTGTGTGCTGATAAGCTTCAGTCGTTCCTGTACTGCAAATTTGGATGAGATCAACCCCCCAGCAGCCTAACAACCAATCAATGGGAAGGTAACCAAATAACAGTTCCCTGGTAAGATCTAAGAACAGCACTACGTAGTAAAATCCAGGTTCCAGTATGACACATTGAGTAGTAGGAACAATAGTCTGAAAGCAGTTCCATAGTACAGCATCGTCTTTCTGAAAGCACATGACCAGGCTAACTGATCTGAGATGGCTGCCTACATAACAAAATTACAACTAAACTTATAAAATTTCATTCCTGAATCAATATGGTAGTGTGATTTATTTGCAGTGTAAATGGTGTAATTTAGTAATTAAAGCAACACCATAAAATTAGACTATGCGTAATAGGAGCTATCCTCTCCCACAGGAAATTCCATTTTTAGTATGCCATGAGCACTTGTAAAAACTGCCCTGTAGATGAATATAGTTTCATGTTAATTTTTATTATAAAACAAGACACAATTCCAGAAATGAAAGATTAAAAATCACAGAGCAAGTTGCGTGTTTCTCAAAGTGCACAACTTCCAAAGTATCCCAATGTCAGACTGGCCCACCAGTAAACCAGAAAAACACCCAGCATGCCCTCTTGATCATCCAACTATTTAGCATTTTATGCCCAGACCATGGTATTATCTAATCTGTGAATTATAGAGTAGAGAAATCATGGAGATAAATAAAAACAAAAGGCAGGAAACCGTGTGAAGGGCAACCCACAGGCACCCCAGTCAGATCATGTAGTGTACATTACTTTTGTAAAGGATTTAGGGGCATGTTTACTAACTGAAGATAAATACCTCTGGAGATGTTGCCCATAGCAACCAATCAGATCTTTGCATGTTTTCCAACTTGTGATTGTTGGAATATGTTTGCCGATTGGTTGCTATGGGCAACATCTCCACAGATTTTTATCTTCAATGTTTGTAAACATGCCCCAGAGAGGGAATATTTCAGTGGGGCTCTGTAGATGTATCATTTTCATTTTTTTAGATTTAACGGTTTTAAAATATTTTCTGTAAATATTTTGCTTTAATTCAGTAAGCAATATCTAGCCCTTGCAATTTGAAAAGGTTCTTACAGGAGCACCTTAACTATCAGAAAAGTTTAAATAAATGTAATACAGTGGTCATTTGTTCTAGAAAAAGACACTCATTTTTTTTTTTTCATGAGCCACATTTAAATGTAAAGTGTTCGGGAGCAGAAAGAGAGAAATTCCTTGGGTTCCAAATAAGTGATGTGACTGGCAGCCTATAGCAGGCTCTGTTTGGCCGTACACCTGGTTATACAACTGAAACTTGCCTCCAAGCCAGGGATTCAAAATTAAGCACCTGCTTTGAAGTTATTGAGAGCAATATCCAAGGAGTTGGAGAGCAAGACATTTTATGGTCGCCCCCCCCCAAAACCACTCAAGTTCCACTGCTTGAATGTCTACATTTTATTATCTAGCTCTCCAACTTCTAATAAAATGATTGTTCCTTATTTCAAAATAGTAAGCTCCCCTTTAATAACGGTCATGCAAGTGATTTAGCAATGCATTTCTACTTCAGTTAAGTATAACTCTTTGCCCAGGTCTTAAATATGAAAAACGCCCATGCGAGTGACACTGCTATATTAAAACAGAAAAGAAAATTTGGTATATTTTAGTATTAATCGTTGTTTGAATTACTTATTGTGTCTCCTAATATCTAAATTAAATACATTGAAAAGTCTATCACTGCTTGAAAAGACCAGATTATTTTTGAGTGATGTTCCCTCAGTGAGTAACCTGATGAAACCACTGCTCTACGTTTACCTCTATACTAAAGCAGATACTAAAAATGAGGGGGCATTGGTCCAGGAAAAGAAATCTACTGCAGCATCGTTTAATGATTCATAGATAAAAGACATCTTTCACAGCATAATCGTAGCAATAAGTTACACTGCATTGCCAGTTCACAATACAGTCCTTTTCATGAACAGTGTACAAAGAAAGCCCCCCTTTTATAAAGTCTGGAAGAACAATATAAATACTGCTCCAGAAAAAGAAAAAAACATTTTGAAAAATAATAAGTGGGTACATCCTGAACTCCATAGTTTGTACAGTGTCCTGCTCTATAATCATCTGTAGAAATATCTGTGGTCTCAACGGTGCATTGCTTCTAGTTTGGAAAGCTTTAGTGAAGAGTTGGAAGAGAATGGAGCTTGATTTCGATGGCAGTCCTCTGAGTCTGGAGGCTGGAACATTACCCGCCCGCGATGGTTGAACACATAAAACGATGGATGGTTTCTTAATGTGTCAAATGTCCTTTAAAATACAACACATTTGCAGAATAACTATTTGAAGAAAACCAATCTATTCAGCATTAGCAAGCAATCTGAATTATCCTATAGCTTATCTGATCTGTGCGGTCATTTTCAATAGACACATATTGTAAAGTTAATTGTAAACAAAGAGTTAAAAGCAGTTTGTCTTTGCTAGCACACAACCAGTTGGATTTGCTCAAATTCTGCTGAAAAAGGCTAGGGATTCAGTGCATCCCCTCCATATACACAAAATGCAGATAAAATGATTCTGCATTTACCTGTTAAATGTATTGCTTTAGGAATAGAAATATTAGTATATCAGGCAGTATAACAATATTTAAAGGGGAACTCCATAAAAAACATAAGCCAATTATGTTGTTTGAAACAATTTCAAGCAACTTTGCAATATACAGCATTTAAAAAATATGCAGACTTTTCATGGTTTTTAATGGTTTCTGCCAGTTCTCCTGCTGATCTGTCTGACTACTTTGCTGAGCTGGCTGACTACTGTTACTTTGTATAAACAGCCAGCTGTCCTCAGCTTGCATCCTCCAAACCCCACAATTCTGTGCACACATGATTTCAATAATGATAGGAACATCATAGTACAATGCATTGTGGGTTATCTAAGCAAAGTAAGCTGGTTTGTAACAGTGTTGTAGTCCCTCCTTCCCTGCTAAATTATGCTAAACAGCTGGATTTCAGCATAGAAAATTGCATGTATTCATACTTTTTGAAGAAACAGGTAACTGATGGATATATTAGGGGGTTTCTCTCTTATGTGGTCCACTTTATGAAATTTTGGTTTGGAAGCCAGAGCTTCCCTTTAAATAGGTTATATATTTCTATGATTGATTTCTGCTCTTTTCTATAATTTACTCTTTGTAGCATGTAAAAGAGAATGAAATGGTAAGAAGGCAGAAGAAAAAGATGAATCGCCTAACAAAACAAATAAACCCACTGTATATAAACCTGCAATGGTTTATACACAATTATAATAATCACCTGTTTAAATACATTCAATTCAACTACGAGAATATGAAACTACTTTAACTGAATTTGAGAAAATTACTTGTACTTACTTGTTCCTTAATTCAGATGTAGCATCCATGTCTTTAAACTCTCCAGAAATGTGTACAATTCCATAGCAGGCCACTATAAATGCCAGCAATGTTTGGAGGACTATCTGCAAAGAAATGAATGGGGGTACTCTTTACAAAATTGAATTTGTAATGTTCCAAAATCAACTCAAATGTCATTCTTATGCCTACTCTTTCAGACAGGTAAAAGAAGCTGGGTGCAGTCACATAAATCAATAAGTAAAAGGTATAATAGAGATTCTGGGTTTTAAACTGGGTAGATGCTCTGTAAATTACCCTATATAGCAGAACAGTACAGCTAAGTAAGTGTTCTGTCATTTTTGACAAGACTGTTCACAGGAGAGCATGGTAGAGCCCTGCAGCGGGTCGGGTACCTGCAAAAACCTGCGGGTATAGACGCAGTTCTGAGGGTTGGGCCACGAGTCTTCTCAATAGAGATTTTTACTCATTTTTTCTGACCACGCCTATTTCCGATGATGTCACTTCCGGTTACAATGACAGCACTTTCTGATTCTTGATGATCTGCAGGTCTGAATAAGGTACTTGTGGGTCAGGTAGCAGGTCCAGGTGGGTTGTGGATTGTGGGTACGGGTTGCAAAAAATGGACCCGCGCAGGACACTAGGGCACAGTGTCTTTCAAGTTTATGCATAAGCCTTCATTACATGCAGTGCAGCAAGACATACACAAATTAATATATATAATAGAGTAACCCCTGCCCATATGTTTTAGATTTATAGATTTAGAATTAGCCCTTTCTAATTAGTGAAACTGTTAGAGCCACACCCATTGCTAACACACCAGTATTATTGAAGACACAAGCAGGATCTCCAGCAAGAAGAGTGGAGTTGACACTATCACAGGATGTAACCTTTCCCAGAAGTCCTGCGCTCCCCTGCGTTGCGTTTGGCTGCGTTCAGCCGCAGGGGAGCGCAGGTCTAGACGCACCTCATTCTTTTCAATGAGGTTGTACCCACGAGACGCGTGTAAGCACTGAACGCAGGTTCAGACGCAACACGCTGCATTTTTCCTGCATTTGACGCCTACATGCGTTCGTGTGAGTACAGCCCCATTGGAAATAATTGAGTGCGTCTATACCTGCGCTCTCCTGCGGCTGAAGGCAGCAAAACGGAACGCAGGGGAGCGCAGGTAAAAACGCCCGTGTGTAGAGGCCCTAAAGTGGAAAGGTCTTGAAGAAACAAGGAGTACAGCTCTAAAGTGGTAGGCCATAAAGCCACTGTGAAGGACTACTGAAAAACCTCCCTAGAAACGCAGAGGATGTTACACTGTAGCAGCAAAGGGATGGACAACCCCGTATTAATACCTTTGGAATTATGTTAACAGGCAGGTGTCCAAATATTTTGCCTGCATCCAGTGATGCTTCATGTCATCCTCTACTTTTGCAAGGAAAAAAAAAAACAATCACACATTTTTCAGCTATAAACATTGGCAGTTCACAAATATGGCCAAGATAAAGTGTGACAGATTAATGTGACAGATTAATGCATTTAAACACTGTTATACTTACATCTATTGGCAATGTTTCATCTTCTTTCTCCGTTAGTCTCATGTAAGAACGATCTGGAAGCCAAATGAGAAAGAAACAACATGAAATCTATATACAGTTTCTTTACATAATCTGTGTAAGCATTCAGCTACTGCCATGCCAAAGACATGTTTTTCATTATTAACTAGTTATACAAGTATGTTTCTTTTGTTCTTTCTTCAGTTTATATATTTTCTATTTTTGTTTTTCGTTTAGGTTCTTCAAGTGTATTTATTTATTTTTTAATGTGGGCATTTTTTCTTTCAGCGTCACCGCACATTTTGAATTCTCTCTCTTTATTTGTTTCTCAATTGATACACTGATGTAAGCTAAACGTCACCACTCTGTTTGTATCATCTGCTTTCCCGCCACTTTGTGTTTTAAAAACCGGTGTTTTTGTCTTCCGCGTCACTTTGAGAAAGGCTGGTGTACCAGCCGAAACGTTAGTCTTGCCTTAAATAAAAACTTTTTTATAGTTCTAGAAGACCTGTGAGTGCGACCTGATTTCCACGCTACTATTATGCATTTGTCTGCAGGCTAAGAAATGCCAGCAGGGTATTATAATTAGTGTGCCATTAACACAAGCCCAAACCTGTTACATGCTGTGTAAATGTGTGCTCTAAAAGCCCAATTTCATCTTGAATGGCTGCCCCATAGTAAGACAGCAGCTTATTTATATAAAAACTGTAACAGTGTTTCTCAAACAAATATACAATTTTAACCAGGGTAGTAACTGTACAGTTAATTTAACGGTGTACTTAGTTTTTGGTGTGATTGGTCCTTTAATGTGAAGCAGACAAGTGACCAATACCATGCAACACTGGTAGATAATATATGAAATGCAATCAGTCTGAGTATAAATGTAATTTAAAGGGGTTATTCACCTTTAAAAGAACTTTTAGTATAACGCAGAGTGTGATATTCTGAGATAATTTGCAACTGATTTTCATGTTTTATTTGCAGCTTTTGAGTTATTTAGCTTTTTATTCAGCAGCTCTCCAGTTTGCAAATTCAGCAATCTGGTTGCTAGGGTTCTAATGTAATTAATTCCAAAAATGTAATTAATTTTTAAACACTGAAATAAAATTGTGTTCACCGGGTCTACAGAAGAATTGGTAATGGCTTCAGAAGCTACCAAATAGCCACAAGGGCTTACAATCTATCGCTAGCGGAGCCCATGTTGCAAGCACATGAGGAACAATAGCTTGTGTTACAGTAAGTAGCTCAAGTACTTAAGTGATGCTGGACAAAAGGACATCATCTAAGTGGAAATTAGGGATGTACCCAGGATCAACCTTTTCCAGTAGGTTTCAGATTTGCCCACATTCTGGTGCCTGGCCGAACAGAATCCTAAAATGCATATGCAAATTAGGGGCAGGAAGGGAAATCATGTAACTGTTTGCCACAAAACAAGTAAAAATGTTTTTTCCACTTTTTACCTTCCTGTCATTAACGTGCATATGCAAATTAGGATTTGGATTGGTATTCGGGCGAATCTTTCACGAAGGATTTGGACGAATCCCAAATTGTGGATTTGGTACATCCCTAGTGGAAATTAAAAAAAAATATTGCAATAGTGAGATTTTCTAGAAAGGCCATGGCACAGCAATTCCTTGCAATTAACAGCTCAATAGGTGGGCAAAAACACTTGAAATTGCTCCCGATTCAATTGATCAGCAATCACCTGCAAATGCATTTAGGCTGTCTCTTCTTGAAGAGAACAAAACATATAATTACTTGGGTGCCAAAATGTGGCAATGATTAGAACAGATTACATGATACCACAGGCCGGTGCGTCTGCTAAAAATTGCACCAGCCCATAAAGGATCATAATCACTATATTCCTTGGCTTCTTCCATCCTCTATGTTCCATTCTGGGCAGGTGCATGCAGAAGGCAGATGCAAAAAGCTGGCATTTAATCTACTGTATATGTGACTGCCCAGTCGCAGAAAAATAAGGAAATAAGTGAAAATTACAGTGAGCTCCTACAGGTATACCTTGGCCAGTGCACTTTATTCACTGGGGACACCCCCTTGTCATTATAGATTTTGTTATCCTTTCTAAGTGCCAAATTTCCATTCCATTGAAAGAGGAGCGATGCGGCTCATGTGGCTATTAATTGGCTGGGTGACAGAAAAGCTACTACATGTGCCATGGTACTTTATTAAAATAGAACGGTTGTAGCCATGAGATATAAAAACCAGGCTAACAGATTGGGAAACGTTAGCTGAGAAATAACAGTGCTGTGCAATATGCTGGTCATTGTGTAGTAGTAGTAGTAGTAGTAGTAGTGATATCAGGCATTGCAGCAGGACATGGAGAGTGTAAGTTAAGTACACAAGTGTCTCACTGACACAAAAGATGCACAACTCCACTAATTCAGAGACGTGAATGGAAAACAAGTCAGATTTGTGCACATTAAAGGAGAACAAACCCTAATGTTAAAAAAACCCTCCCCTGCATAGACTTGAGTCCTGCAATGCGTCAGGTACTAGCGAGTTGCGGGTAGAGGTTTCCAGGTGCGGGTGTAAACGCGGGTCAGTGGTTCTACAGGTTTTCTCAATAGCGATTTTTACTCTTTTCTGGCCATGCCTACTTTCAATGATGTCACTTCCGGGTTTACAATGACAGCACTTCCTGATTCTTGATGGTCAGTGGATCGCGGATTGGGTTGTGGATAAGGTACTTGTGGGTTGGGTCAGGTAGCAGGTCCAAGTGGGTAAGAATGCCTGTTGCGGACTGCAGGTTGCAGGTACGGGTTTCAAAAAATTGACCCGTACAGGAATCTAGCAAAGATCCCCCTCCCTCCCAGCCTAAGCGTTACCCTGGGCAAATGCCCCTAAGTCTTTACTTACCCCTCTGTGCAGATTCGGTTATCTAGAGTTTACAGGTGTCATCTTCTTCTCTTTGGTCTTCTTTGGAATAAGAATGGAGTCATTGGAGCAATGTTCTGCTTTGCAACAACTGCACATACTCCAAAACTCATTAAAATTGCAGAGTTGAAAGAAGAAGACCGAAGAAGCTAAAGATGGCACCCATGAACTGCCGATGACAGAATCTACACGGAGGAGTAAGGATGTAGGGGCCTTTGCACAGGGTAACACTTAGCTGGGGGAGGTCTATGCAGTGTAGGGTTTTTTTTTTAACATTATGGTTTAGTTCTCCTTCAAAGGGGTTGTGGTCCTTTAAATAAACTTTCAGTATGATGCAAAGAGTGATATTCTAAGTCAATTTTCAATTGCTTTTAATTTTTATCATTTGAGGTTTCTATGTTATTTAAATAGCTTTTCATTCAGCAGCTCTCCAGTTAGCAATTTCGGCAATCTGGTTACTAGGGTTCAAATTTCCATAGCAACCATGCATTGATTTGAATAAGAGCCTGGTATATGAATAGCAGAGAAGCTGAATCAAAAGGCAAGTAATAAAAACTAGCAACAACAATACATTTATAACCTTACGGAGCATTTGTTTGTGGAAAGCCGAGAAGAAACCAAAGAAAATGGCAAAAAAAAAACTATTCAAAATAAACAATGAAGACCAATTGAAAAGTTGCTTAGAACTGGCCATTCTAGAACATATCAAAAGTTAATTTAATGGTGATCCACCGCTTTAACATAGGAATAGCGCTCAGCATAAATACATATGTCACTCAATAAATCTGATCGCTATATGTTTTATATTGTGCCATTATGCACTTGCTTGCGCTGGAACGAATACCTCGTTGTTATCCCAATACTGATAAAACACGCAGTGACTAGATCAATGAGCCATAGACAAGGCCTCGTATGACGAAAAACAGCCAGTGGCGCACGATTGCCCTTGTGTAAACGCGACACGTCAAGCATTTTTAAACTTACGCTGAGCAGCGGAAAAAGCCGCGTGTGCCAGGGCAAACAGACCAATTCCCACCAACCCTTTCCAGATCGAGGACGCCATAACTCCTTCTCTGCGTTCCCCTTATCTTCTTCCAGACTGCCGGCGGTCGCCACCGATGACGCCAAACTAGAGCGCCGACACTTGACGACAGACGCTTTACGCGCACTAGTACGTAGGGCAGCCATTTTTTTGGTTGGCTGTATGTGGCGTACTAGAGCCGTGTTGCGTTTGAATCGCGAGACTGAGTGATGCATTATGACGATATAGATTATACCCAGCCATACCTCCCAACATTTTGGAAGTAAAAAGAGGGACAAAAACTATTTTCTTATGTAGGGCTGGAGACCACGTCAATTTTGTCACCACGCCCACTAATTACCATGCTCATTTTACAAAATTTGTCAGGAACGTTTGAAAATATTTCTCCTTATCTAAACTGTTACAATTATTTATTTTCTTATCTCAAAGTTGTTACAAAGTATCTTATTTGCACCTGTTGGCTGTTCTGGGCCCTGCTAAAAGCCAATTAAGTTTTTTCTGGCTGCTCAGTAGGGTTGACAACTAATCTTGAAAAAAAATATCGGCCTTCCTATATATTTATCTTTTTTTCACATTAATAACATTGGGATCAACCATTAAAAATACCGGCCAGGCCAGTAAAATACCGGCCAGGTGGCAACCCTACTGCTCAGTGCAGAGAAAAGAGGGACTTTCCAGTAGAAATGTCCCTCTGAAAAAGTTACAGCGCTATACATTTAAACTTGAAACTTCTGTAGTTATTTTATATAGTTAATGCAGCAATTTACTTTTTGACAACGTCTGAATGATTTCCACTACTAATCTCTTTATGGATGTTGACCATACTTTCCAACATTTTGTAAATAAAAAAGGGACAACAAAGTAGCCACACAATTTTTGGCCACACACCCCAATTAACATGTTCATTTTACAAAATGCGGCAGGTTATGAAAATTTGAACATATTTCTGTGATTTTCTTTTTCAGTTATTACAGTTTTTTCTAATGAAGGTAAATTGTCGAACTTTTCCCAAGGGCCCTGTTGTCTTATATTGTTACAAGTACTTACTCTATTTGCGTATCTAGAAATTGTTACAAAAGTATCCTATCTGAACCCCCTGGTAGTTCTGGGCTCTTTGCCAAAGGCCAATTAAGTTAAGTAATACTGACACTAAAAAACTACTTTTTAAAAATTACCTATAGGTCATGTTGATCATTTTTTTCTGAGAGGTTTATTTTTGTAAGTAATTATTAGTTGAAGTTTCTAAACCTGACTGTTTTTCATCCCGTCAGTTAGTGTTTCTAATGCTAACGGACTCTTGCTGCACAAAATTTTTTGACACAGCACCAAAAATACACACCTGACATCTTAAATTTCCCTCTGTGTGTGCATGCACATTTTAAAATAAGTGCCCACAAATGCAAAATCATTTTGTGTGAAATTCCTTGAAGGAATTGTTCAGTATAAAAATTAAAACTGGGCAAATAGATAGATAAAAAATTCTGATATAGTTAGTTAGCCAAAAATGTAATGTATAAAGTCAGGAGTAGCTGGATGTCTAACATAATAGCCAGGACACTACTTCCTGCTTTGCAGCTTCCTTGGTTGCCATTCCATTGATTATTACCAGATAGTAACCAATCAGAGACTTGGGGGGCCACATGGGACATAACTGTTGCTTATGAATTTGAGCTGCATACTGAGGATCAATTACAAACTCACTGAACAGTTATGTCCCATGTGGCCCCCCTTCAGGTCGCTGACTAACTCAGAGTTAGAGAGCTGCAAAGCAGGAAATAGTGTTCTGTTATGTTAGACATCCACTCACTCCAGCCTTTATTTTTACACTGAACTATTCCTTTAATACCATTCATTCTGAGCCAGCTATTTCAAACAGTAATATAGTTTTTGCAGATAGGTTTTAAACGTGCAGATAAATATATTTTTGTACACAACCAAAAAGAAACGAGGGAACAGTGGCAATCATCTTTTGTGTTGAATGTTGGTTTTCAGCAGAACTTAGCCTGAAAATGTATTACTTCAGTCAAGGGCTTGCATTATGGTGGGTACTCAAGGAATACTTGCAAAGCATTCAGGATTTGATAAAAAAAAAGCCCTTATGTATTGGCCAAGCAGGTGGTACATTGGTATCCTGCAGAGACAGTCAGGTAGTCTGTGGGGAGCTGAAAACCATTGTTAAAAACAAGTATGAATAATTTAAGATTTTCGGAGATAAGGTATTTCAGTGATGTAGTAGCCTGAAGAAATACTTTCTATAGACTTCTGGCAGGTTAGTTAAGGGCTCTTACACACGGGCGTTTTTACCTGCGCTCCCCTGCGTTCCGTTTTGCTGCGTTCAGTCGCATTGGAGCGCAGGTATAGACGCACTCAATGCTTTTCAATGGGGCTGTACTCACACAAACGCATGTAGGCGCCAAACGCAGGAAAAATGCAGCATCTTGCGTCTGAACCTGCGTTCGGCGCCTACTTGCGTTCGTGTGAGTACAGCCCCATTGAAAATAATTGAGTGCGTCTATACCTGCGCTCCCCTGCGGCTGAACGCAGAAAAACGGAACGCAGGGGAGGGCAGGTAAAAACGCTTGTGTGTAAGCTGTTGCCATAAACCCCACTCTTTGTCCATTCTTGGCTGCAGACCCTGTTCCTCCAGACCAGTATGGATATGCATTCTGATCAGCTGGTTGACATATATAGAACTTCAGATTTGTACATGAACAGAGATATGAATACACACCTTTGAAAATGGCTCCATGGCCTTGGTCTCTGTGTCACTATCAACATGCACATCCTATTCTCACATAACTCCACATGTGCACATTTTACACTTGTCAATAAATGCTCTCCTGGGGTTCATACAAGTAGCAGGGGAAGTGTAGAGTAGCCAATGAGGCCAAATAAGTGATGTACACATGGTGATGCAAAAGCAAGATCAGACAGACCAATTCAAATCCACTTCCAGAATGGTAGTACAGGCCGATGTCTGTGATGGAGACAGAAAGCAGAACATTAGGAACAGGCTAGGCTTCTAAGAAAGACAGATATCACCAGGCAATGATTTGCATTTCACAAAACAGTTTAAATAACTCAGGAAGGGAATCAGGCTGTACTCGTGCAGGATTATATGTGCATTGGCGAATGTGTCAAGATGCACTCTTGCGTTTGTTTTGCAGCATGCACAGTGAATCAAAACTTGCTACAGCACTGGCACACTGATGAGGCCAGAGGCAATGAACTGCAAAATCTGGGAAAGTTAACAGGTCTGAGTGCTTTTGTGGCCAGCTTAACAGCATCTGTGCTTCCTGTAAAATACTCATGTGTATGTCATTTACTATGACACTCAGGAATAAGAACTAGATTGCACCAGCTTCTGCCAGACACTGGAAACAAATCGATAATTCTTCAAAACAGGCCTTGTGGAGCCTGCAGGCAGTGCTACCTTACTATGGCATGCTATATTACCTACTGCACGTTCAAATTGCATGATAACTAAGTACCTCTCCCTGTGTTACAATGACTAACTGAAAAGGAACGTATAAACTCATGAATATATGAGGCTACAGTGGGTCCTTTTGATTTACTGCATGAGCTGTTGTACTTTTCAGACATACTGTACAGTACATGTACACAGTGCACTGTTAACCACATGTTTATTGGACCTAAGTGACCTTTGAAAAAAGAAAATGTAATTTATGGTGATTGATATTTTCCATGGCTAGGTTGACAATGTTTATTTAAAACGGACCATTACATAGCATGACCAGTAAGCTAACATTATAGTGGCATGTTGCACAGGACGAAGAGCAAACAAAAATTCAACTGCTACTAGTGCTAGGAGACTAAGCTTTTGGATGGGAGTGGGCAGGCTTGTAGACGAGTAAGGGTTAAAGTAAACATAGCAACCTCCATTCAAATCTACCAATTCATTTCCAGTTTACTTATAAAATTATTTGGGGCTGCCAAACCATCCCAGTTTAGTCTGGAATTACAAGGTGGTAAGGGACAATCTTGGGGAGGCACTGTTCCATAACAGTGTATAATTAAGATACCTTTAAAGTAGGCATATAGCATAACTACCTCCCCCCCTTCATGTAGGCAATAAGGAATAATATATAGTACTCAGGTCTGGACTAGGATTTACAATAGGCCATGGCATACCAAGTACACAAAGGCCCAAGCAGCCCCCCACCAACCCAATAAATAGTGACTGGCTATGGCAAATTACATAAGCCCCTCTGGCATTTGCCAGAACCCACAGATTGCCAGTATTGGCCTGATGGTACTGGATTCACTTTAGGCTAAAATGGTTCTTATCTTAAAAAAATGGTCCCTTTATTGGAGGTCGCTATAGTTTTACAGCCCCTGTTATGCACAGTACGAGGGTGATAGCCAATCACAGCCCTACAATCAGTTCCCTATGAGGTCAGCCTATCGGCTGATTGGTTCCCAGGTTTGCACTGTGCCGGCAGGACACCAGGAAAAAACCTGGTGGGCACCCGGCTGCCCCATAAACACCCCCTCCTGGGCTGCGTGTCGTTCTCAATGTTTGCACTTGTGCATGCATGGGCTAGACTTTGGAGAAGCTCCGAGTCAGTGCCCTAGGCAGCCTTGCTGGTAGGATCGCTCAACAGGTGCATGTGCGGAAAACCGTGTGTGCGCACGCGTGAGAATCTGCGTGCATGTGTAATTAAAATCCTGCGTGTGAAAAAAAAGATGATCTGCAAAAAGGATTACGGCACACGCCAGCCAGAGCGGCAGTCAGGGCCCGGACTAGTGGGTAGGAGAGGCAGAGAAGGTGCAAGCCTTGTGCCCCCCAATACACCATTTTTTACGGAATATTCCTTCTGTGTTTAAAAGTGTATAATGCATTGGCACAAAAACTGGTTTAGAATTTCCTAGGTGGGGATATAGGCAGGCCTGTGGTTAGAAAGGGTGTATGGCAGTGGAGAGGGGAAGGATTATAGGGCATTTCAAATTTACCGGCACTGTTATTTTTAATACTGGTGAAAGCCTTAACTATTTATTTACTGGCTAGGCTGGTCAAATACCCAGCAGGTGGCAATCCTAATTGTTTCAGGCTGCAGCATACGCTGCTCCCTAGAATTCAGGAGTCAATGGATCTTTTTTCTTTGAATATGGATACCGTTATGTTTCTAAATACAGGCTATTTTACGCACTTACCTTGTTATCATAAGCACTGTATCGGCAATTCCATACCTCCCAACATTTTGGAAGTAAAAAGAGGGACAAAAAAAATTTGCTGCATGTAGTGTGGTGAATTGTTTAGACCACGCCTGTTTTTGTGGCCACGCCCCTAATTACCAGTTTCATTTTACAAAATTTCGCAGGTTATGAAAGTTTGAATAACTGTTACAATTACTTATTTTCTTATTTCAAAAATTGTTACAAAGTATCTTATTTGCACCTGTTAACTGTTTTGGGCTCTCTGCCAAAAGCAAGTTAAGTTAGAAATGTTATTTCTGTTTGTGGCTATTCAGTGCAGAGAAAAGAGGGGCTTTCCAGTACAAATGAGGGACTGCAGGACGAGCTGTCAAAAGAGGGACTGTCCAGTCCCTCTGAAAAACGGACAGTTGGGAGGTATGCAATTCATTTGAGACCATAAAATAGCTTTTAGTTAGAAACACTATTAAAAGCAAGGATCCGATCACTGGTGCTGAATGACTCTGTATGTGTAACAAGTGAAATACAAGAATTTTGGGGATGATGTTGTAGGGAGAGGATGTGATATGCAGATGAATCAGGGAACACATAATAAATGCTGCTTCAATGAAGTAGGGAAGTGGGAAAAAGGAGTAGGGAGCAGGACAAATAAACTGCAACCCGGAAAAATCGCTTACGCACAAGGGGAGTTTTACCAGCCTGGTCTGTAAAAATGATGGTTTATCAATGTTATTAATATGGAAAAAAGATAAATATATAGGAAGGCTAGTATTTTTTTTCTAGAAGAGGTTAAAGGGAACTTTCAGCACCATGGATATTTTAGACAGGGAAGAGAGCAGGGCGCATTTTGCTGAGAAATGTCCTACAAGGACACCGTTTGCGCCAGTTCTCGTAGACAGCGTTGGCTGCAAGGAAGCTGGTAGAGCCTCCTCTAAGGGGCGTGTAGTTGTAGTGTTGCCTCACGACTCTTTCCCATGATCCTGCTAGAGTAAGCGACAGTTCTGTCCCCGTTATGGAGCCGTTTGGCACTATGAAACCGGGCTCCCGGGGCAGGAGAGCGTGGCCAGGCGTGATGGTAGTGCTAGTGCTGGCATTGGGGCAGGGCAGTGCCCAGGACAGTGTCATAGAGGAGATTGTAACAGAGAAGCAGGTGGAAGCCAGTCACCGGCAGGACAGTGCCAACCTTCTAGTCTTCATTTTCTTGCTCACCCTCACCATCCTCACCATTTGGCTTTTCAAGCACCGACGGTTCCGTTTTTTGCATGAGACCGGCCTGGCGATGATATACGGTCAGTAGCAGAGCTAATCACCAGTCTGTGTGTCTAGTCTAGTGCTAATCTCAAGCGGGAACTTTTATTTCTGCCCCTGAAGCGTGATTAAGGTGCACGCTTTGTTTGTACCTTGCTTATTCATGGGGCTATGGCTGAAATCGTTTTGATACAGCTGTTTTAATATACCAAGGAAGGCCCTAAGCAAATGTTGGGACTCAAACAGAAAAAAGTCTACCCAGAAACAGCCAGTCTTTGTCCCTGACTTATTTATTTAGCTGTCTGGGGCTTTTTGTTCCCTGGTCTTTGGATTTAGGCATGTATCCTACATTATTTTCACCTAGCTTCTATGGCCTGCTTGCTATATACCTAGTTTGTGATTGCTACCTGTAATCCAGAGGTTTGGGGTTCAAACCCATTTTGTGTTGGGGCGACTAATCTCACTGAATTGCTTACCCATGTCACCCAATTTTACCATATGGACTAGCCCTTTGGGTTTCTCAGTCACTTGTTATGATCAAACCCAGAGCTTCCAGAGCCCTGATCACTACACTGGCCATGTTTTGTGCCTGTTTGCCAATATTGCTTAAAGGAACAGTTCAATGTAAATCTAAAAACTGGGTAAATAGATAGGATGTGCAAAATACATTTTTTTATAATATAGTTAGTTAGCCAAAAATGACATATATAGTTGTGTTCATAAGTTTACATACCCTAGCAGAACTTGTGATATCTTAACCATTTGTCAGAGAATATGAATGAAGACGCAAAAACTTTTTTCACTTCTGGTTAGTGGTTGGCTCAAGCCATTTATTGTGAAACAACCAGGGCCAGATTTACCTAGCAGGTGCCCCTAGGCCCGCTGTCATTTGTAGCCCCTGTCCCCTCCCTTTTATTTGCTCAGATTTTCATCATCAGGACAGAGCAATGGGAATTGGCCCACTGGAAATTTAAATTTCTGAACCAATGTGGGTGTGGCTGGGCAGCATGCCGTCCCCT
>CM044445.1:51965182-51976294 GCA_024363595.1 Xenopus borealis
ATATACTCGAGTATAAGCCAACCCGAGTATAAGCCGAGGTACCTAATTTTACCTGCAAAAACTTGTAAAACTTATTACTTAAGACTTGAGTATAAGCCTAGGGGTGAGAAATGCATTTTAGGATATCTTCAGCAGAACACACACTCCTGCATGTGCTCTGCTAGGAAAGTACTTGCCTCTTACTTACTGATCCAAAGAGGCTGCAGTCACAGCTCTGTGCTGCCCACACTTGCTGCTGTAATCTCCCCCCTCATGGCTTGGTCCTTTCTCCTTAACCCTCCCTTCTCCGCTCTTGTCACTCAGTCCTCCCTCCTCAGCTCTTGCCCTCTTAAAGGAGAACTAAAGTTAAAATACAAATGCAGCTCAAAGTATTGGCCAGTATGTTAAGCTCTGTTACCAGAAGCTTTTCTCTCACTGAGTTTCCTTGTACAAGTCATTAAGACTTAAATAAACAAAAGGAATCCTGGGAATTAAATCTGATCAGCTATTATCCTAACCAACGTTTTTACGTTTTTGCAAACACGGGGAAATCCGTGGAAAACTAAGTTTCAAAACTCAAGTATAAGCCGAGGTAGACTTTTTCAGCACATTTTGGGGGCGTATATACGGTGAAAGCAAAATATCTGAAGGATATATATATATTTTTAAATGTTTAAAACATTTTGTATTGGTTGGTTTATTTTGCAGTCCAGTAGAAACCAGCTAAATTAAGCCTCTGCTTGTTGTTTTAGTCACAGTTCTTGCCATATTCCATGAGCTCCATGTGGATGTCGAACTGTATGCACTTCTTTTTGGAGAAAGTGTTTTGAATGATGCTGTAGCAATTGTGCTGTCATCGTAAGTCGATCTTTCTTTTTAATATAATAAACAGTTGCCGCAGGTACTGGTAAATGAGCAAAATGCTATAAAATTTTATCAAAAGCTAAAGTTCATTTAAAGGTTTTGTTGGCATATATCTAAATGGAACTTAGGCTTGTCCAGTGAGAGTTAATTGTCCAGGTATTGGCTATTATCTCTGCCTCTAAAAAATTGAAAGCTAGTTAGTTGGTCTGTGTATGCAAGCAAAAAGATCCACTTTCTAAGTAGGTGTGTGAATGAGCCAGGAAGAGAATCTATATATCAGATAAGCAGTCCACACATGAATATACTGCATAGACCTTCATGATCCAAGGCCCAAGGGCTCTACAGGGCCTGTACATGGGTGACTATAGTGGGTTAAAGTATAGCCTTTAGGGCAGGGGTCCCCAACCTTTTTTATTTATTTTTTTTACCAGTGAGCCACATTCAAATGTAAAGAGAGTTGGGCTGAAACACTAGCATGAAAAAAATTCCCTGGGAGTGCCAATAAAGTGCTGTGATTGGCTGTTTGGTAGCCCACTGGCAGCCCACAAGGAGGCTTTGCTTGACAGTGCCCCTGGTTTTTATGCAACAAAAATGTGCCTTTTAGTCTGGAATTCAAAAATAAGCACCTGCTTTGAGGTGAATAGGAGCAACATCCAAGGGGTTAGTGAGCAACATGTTGCTCACGAGCCACTGGTTGGGTTTCACTTCTGTAGGGAAAACTGTAGTGTATTTGTTGACTTGATCTATCTTCTATTTATGTTGTCTTAACCACTACTCTATAGATACCATTGTGGCTTTTGAGGCAGCCATAACTATATTAGTTATGTATACATTGAACTGAATATATCAGATGGGGAACACAGCAGAACTGACAGTAAACCCATTGTAATAAACACAGAACTCTGCTTCAAAGAAACTAATTTTACAGGTGTAGCACAATTAAATGGTGTTCCTGGTCCTTAACAGCAACAGCTTTACTTTTTAGACTTTCTATATTCTTGTTGTAAATATTAACCCAACATTCACATGACTTTGTCTTTCTTCAGTTCAATTGTTGCATATCAGCCAGCAGGAGACAACAGTCACACGTTTGATATCACTGCCATGTTTAAGTGTATTGGGATGTTCCTGGGGATATTCAGTGGATCATTTGCAATGGGTGCAGTAACTGGAATTGTAACTTCATTGATATCCTTCCCGTGAGTCTGCATACACTCATATTACACATCACTGTTCCATGTGTGCTGTCGTTAGTAAACTGCTTATTAGCTGCTTTACTTCAGGTCACACCTAAAATTGTGGCCTGGATTTAAAGTCTTCCTTTGAACAAAAAATATTTCTCTTGTCTGATTTAAAACAATGTTTTAATTCATGCTTTTAAAATGCGCACACTGACAAACCTGTTTGGTTAGGAAGAACTGCAGTTCAGTCATGGTTGATACCTGCTAAATCCAGAAATTCATTGTATATTAATGAGGCATTTGAAGCAAGATTTTTAGAGGGCAGTGTATTCTAAATTTTGCTCGGCCAAGAAATAGGTAATCAATGGTTTTGACACCAAATATTCAACTGAACTGGCAATCCCTTGTTCAATAATAGCTTTTGTTAATGTCTATAGCCAATTTCAGAAGAATACACCAATAAAATAATTAATGATACAAATAGAATCCAGGATTCAGTTCTGCCTTTTTCAGCAGGATTTGGGTTCTGCAGAACTGAATCCGAATCCTAATTTGCATATGTAAATTAGGGAAGTGAAATGATGTGACTTTTCATGACAAAACAAGAAAATAAAAAAATGTTTACACGTTTGTGCATTTGCAAATTAGGATTAATTTCGGTATTTAGACTCAACTTTCACAAAGAATTCAGGAATTTGGCTAAATCCCAAATAATTGATTCGGTGCATCCCTAGATGCAAAGCTTTGAAGTAAATGCAGTGAAGAAATGCAGAGTCCTGGCAAGAAGGATTGACACTGGAGGAGGAACCTCCATAAAAAGGACCTCACCTTGTATGTACCTTCTTAGAAAATGGATTATATTTCCTTTTTTTGTGTGTGTAGCATGTAGGCCACATAGCCCTTTTCAAGTGCATGTTTCGCATTGGCCATCAGCATTAAACACCCAACTCCACACATTCATGAAAACTTGTGCACTGCTAGCAACTAAACTATGTTCACCAGTGGCCAGATTGTCATGTAAATATACTAGTCTTCTTCTTGTTTACATGTACAAAAATAATTAGGAGTTGTATGGTACAAAAAAAATCTCCTTTTGCAGTGTTAATGACATTTTTAAACTAATGGTATAAACAGTGGTTATGCTTTCTATATATTTTATAATCCTTGACCGTGATTTACGTAACAAAGTTCACTAAACTTCGAGAGTTTCCACTTCTGGAGACTGGATTGTTCTTCTTGATGTCTTGGAGCACATTTCTACTTGCAGAAGCATGTGGATACACAGGTTTGTCAGATTGGGTTATTCCCTTTTGTTGTAAGGACAGAACATATGGTTATATTAGGCACCTGGCAGCTGAATAAATGATTTGTTTTTCAATCTATATAATGTTCACAGGATAAAGCAAACAGTGAGAGTTCTCTGGTGCTATTTTTTGAAGATAGTGTCCATATATACATGTCCTAACTTCATTGGGCAGTGTGGTTAATTTCTACTGATTTACCTGTTTATCATACTGGTGATCCAGAGGCTTTGGGTGTAGTAGTGTTTTTGCCTAGAAATGTTCCAGATCTCAAGGTTTTTGACTAGTTAATTAGTTGGTCTTAAAACATAATATTATTTTATATTTATAATATAAAAACAATGATGTACAGCAGAATGCAGAGTAAAGTGCTATGTAATTCTGTGCTTTGTTTGCAGGAGTGGTTGCGGTACTGTTCTGTGGAATAACACAGGCACATTACACCTATAACAACCTGTCCACAGAATCTCAGCATCGGACAAAGCAGGTACTTTACTTTTCAAGTGATTATTGCTCATGCATACATACACTCTTGGGGGGTTATTTATCAAAGGAGTTTTAGAGATTTGTGAGATTTTTTTATACCTCAAATGAACTCGCAACTCAAAAGTTTTCAGATTTAAGAAAAAACTTGAATGGAAAAAACTCACATCAGTGAATTTGGGATAAAGAAAAATAAATGAAAACTTGTATTAATAGAGTTTTAAAGCAAAACCCACAGAAAAAAACCCAAGCATGATGAAGGCTACAAACATCTTGAGATAATCGAAGGAGCCTCTGCCATTGACTCCTACATGACCTCGGTGGGTTTTAGCTGCAGTGTTTTCAGGTTCAAGCTATTTCCAGATTTGGGGTATTAAAAATACACAAATATTATCAAAAAAAGATGAAAAATTTTAAGATCTTTTTTTTAAATTTTTTAATCAAAAATAATAAACCCCATAGATGTTTAAATGAGAATATTGAGCAGATTTGTTCCTCACCTTTTCCCTCAAATCAGCCTTTGGCATTGTTTGTCAACTTATGGGAAACTTGATAGCCTCCGTGATTAAAGGCAAACTTTTCCCCCAAAATTAATATTTAAGCAACATATTATATCAAATGAAGTGGCATATTAAAGAATCTTACCAAACTGGAATAAATATTTAAGTAGATATCGTCTTTTTATTTCTCTTGCCTTGAACCACCATTTTGTCATGGTCTGTGTGCTGCCTCAGAGATCACCTGACCAGAAATATTTCAACTCTAACTGAAACAGGAAGAAGTGTGGAAGCAAAAGACACAACTCTGTCTGTTAATTGGCTCATGTGACCTAACTTTATAGTTTGTTTGTGCGCACCGTGAATCATAGGATCCCAGGGGATGGCCCTTATTTTTTAAATGGCAATTTTCTATTTAGTATTACCCATCAGCGCACACACACTACTAAAAATGTATATTATTATGAAAATGGTTTATTTACATGAAGCAAGGCTTTACATATGAACTGTTTTATGCAATATCTTTTTGTAGAGACCTACATTGATCAGGGTTATAGTTTTCCTTTAATTGCTAGCCTTGGACCCTGGGCTGGTGCTCCTCTACAGAAAAATGCACCTACCAGAACTATAGTCCTGTGAGTGCCACACATCTGTGATTTAACAAGTCCTGTACAGTGGTCCAGGTCCATTCTTATGCGCAGTAAACTTTTGAGCATCCCTGATGTCATTGATACAAAGACAGACTAATCTTTTCATAGTACCAAGTGGTTTGTGTAAGCTGTTAACCTGTTCAGTGTGTACTAAATTATTTCTCAGAAATAATTAAATAGATTTATATTTTGATAAATGTATAGAAGTGCTTTCATGTACATTTCCAAGTAAAGGTATGGGATCCGTTATCAAAATCATTTGTCCAGAAAGCTCCGGATTACAGGCGGCCATCTCCCATAGACTACATTTTAATCCTTTTTTAAAAAGTAAAAAGTTTATTCTCCAATTTCTCTTGTTATAATTAAACAGTACCTTGTACTTGATTCCAACTAATATATAAATAACCATTATTGGAGCAAAAATACTCCTATTGTTTTTTTAGTGGAAGTAAGTTATAGAGATCTCCGTTATGGCAAACGCCAGATCCAGAACATTCTGGATAACCGGTCCCATACCTCTACTATACTGGCTCTCTGTTGCTGTTAATTTTGTATTTTTTCTGTGCTCCTGGTGGCTAAACAAATAAGCGGTGTAAAAACGATTGGTTTTACACGTGTTAACATTTCTCTCTTTTTTTCTATTCTTTCCTTAGTTGTTTGAGCTTTTAAACTTTTTAGCGGAAAACTTCATCTTTTCCTACATGGGCCTGGCTTTATTTACGTTCCAGAATCACATCTTTAACCCAACGTTTATAATAGGAGCTTTTGTATCCTTTTCCAGAACGGTTCGACTTTAGTTGCTTAATTAATAATCTCAGGATTTCAAGCTTATCAGTTAGAAGGATGATATGATTAAACATCACAACGCCAACTTTATATCACCCGACCCATCTTTCAGGCAGAGTGTTCCTCCAGATTCTCAAATCATGATTCTGTCTGAAGTTTCCAGTCAGAACACAACATAGGTATTTAGTTAGAAGGTAGAAGAGTTCTGATTAACTGGATGCTATTATCACATTATCCCTTTTACAGGATTCATTAAAGGATGCACCCTCTTATTCAATATGAGTGCAATAAAAAGTGCAATAAAAAATGTACATATTTTTTGCCTACTGTTTTAATCAATAAAATCTAGGGCAAACGGAAATTGAAGCTAGATCACAAGTATAAACCCCTTCCTTTTTTGTTGTAATTGTTTTGTTAACAGGAGTCATTTAAGCAGCAAAAAAGAGTAGCTTAATTTTTTTGGCCCTTCGCAGAAAGGAGAACCAAACCACTGCTCCCCCTCCTACTTGCTACCCCGGGCAATTGCCCCTAACTTTTTACTCACCCCTCGTGGCAGATTCAGGTGTCGGAGTCCACTGCAGCCTTTTTCTTCTGTAATCTTCGTGTGTTGATGGCATTGTAGCCAATTCTCGGTTCCTGAAAACTGCGCATGCTCCAAAACTCACTGGAATCGCCGAAGAGCCGAAAGAAGACACAAAGATTACCAAAGAAGAAGATGGCTGTCATGATCTCCGACACCTGAATCTGCCGCAAGGGGTGATTAAAAAGTTAGAGGCATTTACCCGGGGTAGCAAGTAGGCTGGGGGGAGCAGGGATGGGGGTCTATGGGGGTATGGTTTTTTAAAGTATGGGTTTGGTTTTCCTTTCAGAAATAAAAACTTTTTTTGTGATAAAAACAATGGGCAAAAGTGTGTTCAGCATAAGCCTTTTTCATTTAACTCATGTTGAAGTGTCCCTTTAAACTTGGTTTACATCCCTGTTATTTCCCAAAAAACGGGGGGCTGCCTTTAGGTCATCCCCAGCCAGTGGCTAACGAACAACCTATTGCTCACCATCCCACTGGATGTTGCTCCCATTGGCCCTTAAAGCAGGTGCTTATTTTTTAATTCTATGCTTGAAGACAAGTTTTGATTGCATAAAAACCATGTGCACTGCCAAACAGAGCCTCCTATAGGTGGGCAGTCCACATAGTTGCCATCAATAGCCAATCACAGCTTTTATTTGGCTGTGATTTGGCACAGTGGTATTCAAAATGCAAGTTACCACATGAAGTATGCATTGTTCCCTCTAATTCCTTCTTAGTCATGTGTGTAAAAAATATTTTGTTTGCATATTTAAACTTCTATGTGCAGTTTCTAAAAACTGTCTGCTCAGATCAGAATTAATACAAAATTTTGTATTTTCACTCAGAATTCTTTCTCTCTACCGATTCTGGGTTTTAAAAAGTTCAGCATCAAATGGAACATTTGTGGACTCCAAATATATACTTTACCTGTGCACAAGCCTTCTTCTTAACAGAATAAACTTGCAGCTGGCAGTTTTCCTTGGAAGAGCAGCTAATATTTATCCTCTTTCTTTCTTGCTGAATCTCGGTCGGCGAAACAAAATTGGATCTAATTTCCAACACATGATGATGTTTGCAGGTAAAAGAGTTAGATTGGTGTGGTGTCTTCTGTGGCCTTTCAATCAAACATTATCCTGGGCCCCAAAATGGACATCTATTATCTTAATTTCTAGAAATTGTGTTTGACAAACACAAATACATGTTATTTCTTGCTAGAATAGCATCCAATTACATTTTAAGCCTAAATACTGCATTGATATAATGTATAGATAAGACGCTTTCTAGAAAATGGCCATTTATAGAGAGAGAGAGCAATAAAATGTGAGCTGTTTTTTTCTGCATTGTGGTTTATTTGGGCTTGGTGGCACACAAATCTTCTTAGATTTGTATTCATACTTAGACATCCAAAAAATAATGTATACTAACAATATTTTGCCCAACTTGACTTGGTCTTAAATACTTTTTAATTACATTCAGCTTCCTTCTTTTTCTCCCCTTTGTATGTGGTTTAAGAGTCTTCTCATTTTAAGTGTCCTTTATTACAAATCCGACAACAACAAATTCATAAGGGTGGTTGTGTTTTTGGATTAACATTCGGCACTACATTTTCATGTGCACTTCCTTCTAGTGTCTTTAATCTGGAAAAATGTGCCAGCTCCAGTAACAAAACCTAACTTTCTAAATTATTATCTGTAATCATGGATTATCTATGGCAACCCCAAAGTGCTCACAACGTTATAACAACTGTCTTGTTACTGAATGATAGAACTGAGTTTGCTATGCATGCATATTGGGTTAATTGTATGCCATCCTTTTCTTCAATACCTGTTTTCCAGGTCTGCGTGGGGCTATGGCATTTGCTTTGGCAATTCGAGATACTGCCACTTATTCACGACAAATGATGTTTAGCACAACCCTTCTCATTGTGTTTTTCACTGTGTGGGTCTTTGGTGGTGGCACCACAGCAATGTTATCCTGCTTGAATATCAGGTAAGCTGTGCTGTATATGCATAATATTTTTAAGGTCCATTATAATACCTTTGAAAACCGCAGACCCTCAGAACGTAAGGCAGAGTTTTCAAAGGGTCAGCATTCTTCTGTAGCTCTGTCTTGACTAAACTAAATAGAGTTTTGAGATTTTTCATTTTTTCCCCCCCTTTCTTGCATTTTCTAAAGTAAACATCATGGGCGTTAAAGGCACAGTAACAGCAAAATATGAAAGTACAAGATACACAGTAGATATCAGATGCTGTTATCTGTTGTGCATCCTGTGCCCTTTTCAGCTATAAATGGTTGCCCCCATTGCTACACAGCAGCTTTGTTATATAAACTATAGCCGTTCCTGAAGCAAACACACCAGTTTTACCAGTGCAGCACAACATTACATTATATTTTCATTACTTAATTAGTTTAATTTTTTGGTGTTACTGTTCTTTTGAGTGGTCATGTGTTTCATTCAAACTACTAGCATTTACCAATACCAACATTTATATATTATATTGCTCAGGCAACGTAGAGAATTTTTGAGTTGGGCTAGTAAATCTGCATGCATCTTCTTCTTTATCATTTGCGGGTTTCTATATTTAGATAAATCTGGTCCATTATGTAATACTTAATAAGTCTTTTTCCTGTAAAGAGACTGAACAAATCAACTGCACCATGACACAAGAGACTGTTTTTATAGAGTTAATCTTTATACTTAAATTGAAATAAAATATTTAGTGTTCTTTTTTTAACATTTATTGTAATTATATGCCTGCATTCCCTTTGGCTGCTAGGATCCAAAGTTTAGAGGAATCCATAACTTAGATTTGACCCACCTAAGTAGCTACAGTTAAAGCTTGCATAGCTTATCTTTCCTATGTATTTATAAATAAAACATTAATATAGAAGGTGTCAAATGGGGCAAGGTGTAAAATCAAAGGGTCCATGCTGTTGATAATATTGACTAGCCCTTGTCCATTTTTAATTTGAATTGTGCTTCTCCTCTTCTGTCCATTGGGTGTCACTTTACCTCTGTTGGCTACAAAGGAACGATTTACTTCAATAAGTTCCTGGTCATAAAATCCATTTAAAGATCTGTCTAGCAAAACTGAAAGGGTACAAACATACAGGATATTTTTTCTGTGATAACTTGTGTGCAGGTGACATTTACAAAAATTCCTTTGTATTAAAGATAATCTGAATTGCCACTGGTAAAAAAAAGTTGAGTGTTGGTATTAAAGTAAAAATGCCTGGACCCTAGTTAGCATATTTCTGATCCTCCGCTAACCTGACAGTTCTAGTAGTCTCCTGTTTTACACTTGCTCATTCAGTTGGGCTTTTGTAGAAAGACTGTATAATATAAGAACTTTGAGCAATAAATATGTTTTTCTGTTATTTACACAGACAGTTCTAATTCCACGGATTTCAGGGATGATTCCCATGCATTCTTAAACTCAAACTGCAATGCAAATCCTTCCTCTCCTTTCCACTGTGAAGTTATAGATTTGGGGACTTAAAAAAGATTGTTTATGTTCGAGATTGCAGTGTGCAAAGTGCAAAAAAGCCTGCACTTAGCGGTTCTTTTCAAACAGGATTCTGCCCACAAGTCTCTGCCTCAGCAGACCTGCCTCTTGCCCCAAGAGTGCTTTGTTTACCCATGTAGGTGTCCCCTTAACCAAACCCTAACTTGCTTGTCATTCAGTTAAGGTGGGTACAGTTTGTAAATGTGCACCACCCGTGATGGAAAGCTGAGGGACTTCAAGTCCCAGAATCCATTATTTCTTTATGGACAGGGTAAGGCTGGGGTTACACTGTGAACTAGTGATGTGCGGGTCAGCAAAAACTCAACCTACACCCTACCGGCAAAACCTTAACCAACAACCTAACCCACAAAATGTTGCAATTGTAGGCTGTGTATCCAACCCATACATGCATCTTCTCACTCTGTACGCTACGTCTGTGTGTGTGCCTCTGGTTCCAAGACAGGGAATTGTTGGGAAGAGTGTACTTCCCCAGTCCTTACCTGCAATGGTTATCCACATTTCAATACAACCCCATCCAACTGGTGGTCACTACTAATAATGTATGGAATGTTAGGAAATGATTTGTCAGAAAATTATGGTTTCCTTTCAGTCTATAGAATAATGCAATGTGTGGGTTGACAAAAAGTCATCCTTTCCCAACCCATACTCAACCCATGAATAAATGGCAGCCTGACAGAAGAGAATTAGGTGCGCAGTGATGTTGTGGGTGAGGAAGGCCGAACTAGAAAAATGATGTCCCTGTAACCCATGGGTCAAGCAAGTTTGAATTGTTCCAAAAATGTTTATGCACTGTTTTTACACAAACCAACTGAAGCTCATGTTGATACGGTTGGTATATTTTTCCTGCATTTAAAGTCTAGCCTTCTGAAACTGTGTTTAACTTTTTTTCAGTTATTACAATTTACCTTTTCCTTTGTTCTCTTCCCAGAGTGGGCGTGGATGCTGAAACTGACCAGATGGTGAATATCAATTTTCACATTTATCACTTATGTTTTAGATATTTATTTTTCGGCTTGATTCTTAAAACTTTCCTGACCGGTTTATACCTAAACAAAACTAAGGATAGCATATTTAATGAATCTTTTCATTTATGCCCAGTTCCTCTATGAAAATAGTTCTAATCTTGGCTAAGCCTCATTCACTACTAGTACCGACCTTACAGGCAGGGTTCTACTTGCATAGCCCTTTTGATTCAAGTCTTAATAAATAAGATGCCAAGAGTATAGAGAGTTAAGAAAAAACGATTAAAGAAACACTATACTGGCTGTCATTTCTTGAT
>CM044445.1:51987732-52000978 GCA_024363595.1 Xenopus borealis
TTCGTAATTGCCTATTTTATAATGTATATGACAAATATGATTGAAATTATGAAATGTCTTGTATAGGAGCATGTGTAGGGCATGGAGGCTAAGTAGATTTTTGCTATTTGATATGTGTCCCCTTTCTTCTTCTTGCATTGATGATTAAGCAATAAATGACAAGACATATGGCATTTAAAATAACCCCATGCTTTGCTAAAATACCCATTAAAGACTGATTTAAAGCAAACGTGACCATAATCTACTTGCTTAGTCCATAGTCTTTTGTTCTCTTTGCTATTTAAAGCATTTTGCACACCACAGTGTATAGGGTAACACCAACAATGTCCTGCAAAACTATGGTACAATTAAAAACTGGAAAAAATGTCTGCCCATAACCGCAGCCATAGTAAGTGCTTTAGCTGTACCATATGAGGACAGTTCCCTTACATTAAAAGCCCCATAGCTTATGAATATTTTTTTCTCTTTTTACAGAATCAGGAGCAGTTAAAAGATGATGATTCAGATCTCATCTTGAATGATGGGGACATCAGTTTAACATACGGAGATTCAACCATTAGTACGGAAGCCACAGACAATAACTCTTTGAGAAGGGGTATAGGGAACTGTGCGGAGGATGCACTTGATCGGGACCTTACATGTGGAGAACATGAACTTGTACTTAGAGGAACACGCCTTGTCATGGAAGAATCTGAGCCCCCTATGAACCTGCAAGTTACAAGGAGGCCAAGTCCCAAGTAGTTTCTTTTGGCGTGGGGCCAGGTTTTCAGGCCCTTGTTCTCCACAGCTATGTCAAAGATAACAATATCTAATATAAATGATGTTGACATGTTGTACTACCTATAGCATGGCTCTGGTTGTTTGACCGCTATTTCTGTGGAAGAACCTGTTCATTCTTTTTATGTCATTTGTGGTGAACAATTTCCCTCCCAACCCAGCCCCCTACCTCTCTGTCTTGGAACAGCAGCATATGAACAGACAGATTGTGGTTTTGTTATTTTGAAGACAACTTGCTTGCACTTTAACAACTCCATTGTATAAAACATTTGCACACAAGTGTGGCCTATGATTATCACACTGCCAAAAAAGAGAATAACATTTTGTTGCCTAAAATGATTGCTGTAGCCTTGGGATTGTTAATATGTATCAGCTGGCTGTCATGTTTAGGCTATTTAAGAGGCCTAAGCCTTTCATTGTCCTATAGTGCTACCTTGTATTTTGAGGTTTGTTGTAATCTAGTTTTTTCCTAGCAGAGTTTTGTGCAGTAAGGGACAGAATTCAGTCAGACGTACCAGTTTGGAGACTATGTGACCTGTCCTGTGTTATGTCTACTTATTTATTAAAGGCAGCAAGATACATTTTTATTGTTTCCAGTTGACATTGTGTTTGGAAACAAAAGGAGCCTTGCATGCCAAAGGTAAACATATGTCTTCAGGAGACACTTCTGCTAATTTCTGCTACCTGAAAATATTTTGTGGATTTTTCCCCAGTGTAAAGTGTTCCTAACTTTACTTACAGTTGGTGTACCTATCAGCACTCACATATGTGAGTGCCTTGATCACATTGTTCCTCCTTGGCTTTGTTGGTTAAAGGGGAAATCTGTCTATGTAATACACAAAAGCCGTCAATATCTTATAAATTATATCCTTATAAATGGTGAGTTCTGATGTCATCAGTTGTAAATGGTGAGTTCTGATGTCATTTCTGTCACATGACTCACTGAAACTTGTGTATTTTAATATATAAAGTACCCCAGTTGCAAAATATGCGGATATTAGAAGTCAACTTGGAGTATCATGACCTGTATTAATACATTTGGCCTTCAGCCTTATGCTTTAATATCTTTATATTTTACAATAGGGAGTACTTTTTTTGACTATATTACTTTGACTGTTCATTTTTCTCTGTAGTAGAAGAAGAGTAGTCAGCACTTTGATTCTCACTTTCTGTAGTAGTGGTGCACGTTCCGCAATAGCCACTTTCCATTGGCAATACTGTATAGTAGAAACTTTTTAAACAGCACCGTCAACTCTTCTTATATTTAAAAAACCTTTATGAATGCTTTTTGGGCATAACAGTGACGTTTCAGGCAATGAGGCCTTTTATCAAGCTAACTGACTTCAATGAGCTTGATAAAAGCCTGCATGGCCTGAAACGTCACTGTGATGCTCAAAAAAGCATTAATAAAGGCTTTTTAAATATTAGAAGAGTCGATGGTGCGGTTTATAAAGTTTCTACTGTTCATTTTTCTCTTGCAGTACATCTTAGTTTTGAGGGTGTAGGATAAATGTTACATTCACATTAAAAGAAGCAAATGCTTTATATTTACTACTTGCTTTAATGTCGTCTCCATTAACAGGCGGCTCCCAGGTACCATTTTATTGACCTAAAACACATTGTGTAGCTAAATCAATGAAGGTAAAAACACACCTAGACTCAAAGGTCATGTCATCAATATCCCTTAAATGATACAGTCGTCAATTTATTATCCTTTATATGCATCTGTTTCATTTGCCCCCAGTATTGCTAGTGTATATCATAATTAAGGCTGCCACTGGGCGGTATTTAACTGGCCTAGCCTGTAAAATAAGTAGAACGTCCATTTCTTTACTAACCCTAGGGGTATTTCTTTGTAGGCCTTTCATTGTTCCCTGCAGGTACAGTTATCAAATGATAGCCTTACTTAGTAATCAAGTTGGATGTCTGTACTTCTTTTAGTGTAAATATGATTGTAGTCTGATTCATTCAGTTTAGCTCTTGTCCTAAACTGTATTGATGATGTTTTGTATATGAGAGTAGTGTTCCTGCAAGTTGAGTCTCTCTCTTTTATTTCATGTCTAGTGACTAGAAATGACTCCATAGAATAGTACACTGCCAATATTACAGAACGTATTTACTCGTAGCTTGCTTCCACGTGAATATGACTATTTCAGAGTCCGTAACCGTAATGATTACTCAAGTGGGCATTTGCAAAATAATATTGTGAGACAAGGAAGACCTGTGCTGTTTTGTGTTGTGGAATTTGTCAGTGTAGCAACTTGTAAGCAAAACACCCCAGTAGCATCGCCCTAAGATAGGAGATAGACACCAACTGTCATTTGCTGCATCACAACTGAGGCTCCAACAGGAATCCACTAGTTTTTCCACAGTACTTCATATACTGAAATGCTGCTACATGTGTATTTACAGATCAGTTTTGCTTAGTGGGTGCACACTGAGCCAAATACTGAATCCTCAACCAACCGTTGGCTAATAATGAATTCCACACATGCATATTACCATTTGACCAGTGCAAGCGAGTCTTGCCAAAATGTCATCAATTTTGAAAAAATTTAGTTTTGTAGTTTAGGAAATTGCAAACGTAGTGCAATAGGCCTAAGTAGATAGTAGATTGATATTAACTGTAATTTGCTGCACGACAGCTGATGTTCCAGTATGAAGGTACTATTTTATTGACGGTACATCATTTATATTGAAATACTGGTGTGGGACAGACCCTAAAATAACTAGAAAAAAAAACAAGAAAAAGGGCAGCTACTGTAAGTCACTGTGTAATTTTGGAGAAGTGGCATATATGATGTAAGTTACAAAATACTGATAGTAGCACTGTATAGTCATTTACTCACCAATTTATTCTGACAACTCTCCCTCTCCTGACTATGTAGGCATCTTATTGATAGCTCCCACTGATATCTGTTCTGATAGTAGCACTAATAACAATGGCACACGGAGCATTTTATTGGCCACTGGAGATTGCCTTCCCTGCGGATGATAAAATCTCAAATTACCTTTAGATGCAGAAGAAAAGGGACTGGTTCATGTAAAACACTTGACATCTCCTGTGGGCAACAAAACACTCTATTTGCCATTGTCCTAATAGAGGGGAGAAAGAAGGATCCCCAAAGAACCAGGAAAGCGATAGAACAGATTCCCATAATTACAGGTTTTGTACACTAACACAAGTATAATTTGACCTCACACATATTAAGGTTTGACAATGTGCATACAGGTCTGGCTTTAAGCAATCTGTTGCTTATTTAGCAGAGATTTAAATGAATGTTGACAGTGCCACTTTAATCATTGTCTGTAGTGTTTATCCCATTAATATAACACTTAATATAAGAAAGAAAACTCTTTATTCCTGTTTGTAGGGTTTCTTTACATTTCACAGTGTGTCTTATACCCTTGACCTCATTACCATTTTGACTCCACTGAAACATTTGCTGTATTATGTGATCTCTATCCTACATTCTTGAAGGAATAAAGCTCTAATGAAAATTCATAATCAACAAATCTCTCTTCCTTAGAAAGAACTAAACCCGTACTTTAAAAAACAGAGGTGGTGTGGGTGAGGGGGGGGGGGTCAACGTATGGGTTTAGGGTTTAGTTCTTTAAGTCAACGTATGGGTTTAGGGTTTAGTTCTTTAAATAACCTTTAGAGCTCTCTGATCTAGTTGGAATTGTGGCAGATGTCCTGTTCATTGGTGAAAACATCAGAATAAAGATAAACGTGGTTTTGTAGTAACATGTTGTACAGTAGTAGTAGTTGTAGGCCGGGGATTGGACCAGTGATAGGGGGGCTCAGCCTCAAGGCCAGTTAGGGTGAGTTACTGGTATGGATACACTTAATCCACTATTTTGGATTTGGCTGAATCCATAGTGAAAGATTTGGCCAAATATCTATCCGAATCATAATTTTCATATGCAAATTAGGGGCAGGAAAGGAAAAAGTGGGAAAAAATGTTTTACTTCCTTATTTTGTGATGAAAAGTCACAGTTTCCTTTCCTGCCCATAACTTGCATATGCAAATTCAGATTTGATTCTGCCAGGCACAAGGATTCGGCCAAATCCTTCTGAAAAAGGCTGAATCCTGAACCAAATCCTGGATTACTAGTTGCTGGGTGAAAGTTTGTTTGCTGACTTAGATATTCTTTAAACTTTGATTCATGTGCCAATTTTAGCCACTGATCGACAGTTTTCCTGCTTGTCAGTAGCAGCCAGTCAATAGTTAACTGGAACCCCTCTCCCTTTTTTTTACCTTTCCTTGCCTTTCTAACATATTCTGATATACATGCTTTCCATAAGATTCTAATTCTGTTTCTAGGTGAGTGTCACTGGGGTAAAGTCAACTTCTGCATTTGTTTGGTTTTTTTTGGACTAAAATGGTGAGAGGTTTGTCTGTTGTTTGGACATGTGCCCATACAATAAAACCAAGTCTCCATACATTTAGTTGAACTGACAATGTAACAATCCTCTCCATGAATGACTTCCATCTGTGATGCCACTGATCCACTTATTTTCCTGTTTGTTGTTTTTTTTCCCTACTGTGCAGCAATTCCATAAAACTGTGTTTTTATTGCCACAAATTGTAACCCTTTGCGTCCCAGGCCCACCAAAAGTGACATTAATGGATCTGTTGTTGTTTGTGTTTATATCTTGTATATTTCTGACCTGGTTTTACAACATCATTTGGTTTTTAATTTATAACAATGTTTGAGAATGTATAAATGTTGTCTTGGGTGTATTGTGTTTAAATTTGGCATTTTTTTAAATACACCTTGTGCTTTTTAAGGAAATGCTTGTTGTCTACATTGATGTTTGAGCCTTGTGTGTTTCCCAGTGAATGTGTGAGCATTGTCATTGGCTAGCAATACAGAAAACCTATACATTTAACTGAGGAATAAATTCACTGGTGTCTTTACTGGGGTGAATCGAAGGTGGAACTTCATTTTGTTGAACTAATGGTGACAACTTTGAGGTTTGAGATTTGTATCCCTAATGCAAGCTAAACACGTTTATGAATGATTTTGCTGATCAAAGTAGTATTATTTCTCAATTCCTGAATTTGGAGATTTATAATGCAGCAAACAGAAGTTTAATCTCTGCAGATCTACAAAGATAACCGTGAAATCAATAGGAATTGGATCTTTCACAAACATTCAGTGTCAACTTCTGATAGATGTGCCCCACCAGTGTGATAACCCAAAAACATTGCTTTTTACCTGTTTTATCTCACTGAGACATTGTATTTCTGTGTGTCCGGGTTCTCTTTTTGCTTTCAAGTTGTCATATGTACAATGTAGTATGGATAAAACATGCATGTACTTATTTTTCCTATCTGGGGAAGTATTTGAGAATAAGAGATATTCAGTATAAAGAAGCATTTATTTATTTTTTCAAACCAGGGGGCTGGCTGTGTGTTGATGCAAAGTAAAAGGAATGTCTTTTCTGGAATATTTATGCTTTATAGTTATTTTCTGCTTATGGGCAGTGGTACATGGTGTGCTCTCCAGCATTTTGTCACTCTGTGATTAACCGCTAGGGACAACATTTTTGAATTCTGATTCATTTAGGAAAAAGGTTTGTGTTTCCAAATCATTTTTTTCTGCAGCAGCACTTTTTTTCCTATTACCTATCGCTCAATTCTTGGCTATTTACGTCCCATTTTTCAGTCCAATAAAAGGATAGTAATTTTAATGGATTTGTTTCCAACATCTCTGCTAGTGATGACCCATAGGCTAATGTAATAGATACAATTTGACAGGGCTTATTCTTGGCCTGCCATGAATCAGACTCTACATTTGCATCAGTATTCTCGTCCTCCTCATCCTGCATTGGCCGGGGAGCAGGCATTCAGAACTGATTTGGGCACAAAAATATATTCTCAAAATCTCCTCTGTGTCTGCCCCAGAGCCAAGGCAGCGACCCCATCAGTACAAGAGGGGTCTAATTGAGTAGAGGGGCTCATTCTCAACATGTATCTGTTCCTAAGCTCAGTAAGTGACAGCAGCACAGAGCATGTGAATCAGTGAATCAGCAGAAAAGCAGATGGGGAGCTACTGGGGCATCTACTGGGGAGACACAGATCTTTACTGCTAAAGGGTTGTGGTTGCCTTGGGCTGGTACAGAAGCCCTGAAACATAATGTACAACATTTCTACCCTACTTCTTTAAGTTTTAACGCTCTTTATACACCGTTTAGCCTATTTTTTTCTACATTTCCCATTTGTAGTAGAATTATCAAAGTGCTGTTTATAAAAGGTGTCTTTAGTATGTAATCGATATATTTCATCCCGGTACCGGTTACCACCACCAATTTCTGTGCTATTGTTTTGATATTATCTCAGGAAAGTGGTGCTTTTCTTATATCCCTATTTTTCTTTATGTATTAATATGGATGTCCGCATACATCCCTGCAATAGGGATTGTGTCCTTAATGGAACAAGAGTGAATGTATTTTTCTGTAAAAAGTCAGTGAGTGACACAATAGCTGGCAATAATGAGCACTTCTGCTGTGCAGCACCAGGTCCTTGTTGGATTCTGGCCTGGGCATTATCTGCCAAGTACTCGGCTTTCCTCCCACACTCCCAAGAGACATGGAAATTATTTCAGCTACTTTTACTGGCAGTTATCCAAGCTGTCTCATTTTCTCTGACAGTCTTTTCCATTTTCATTCTGAACATGAGGTTTGGGGGTAAAATAAATATTAAGTGGTCATTTTCTTGTAATACCTGAATGAAAGCCATATTATTATTGTTTTTTTTTTGTACAAAAACGCAATGCATGTTAGTGCTACAAAATCATTATTTACAAAAACAAGCTGGAGTCACTTAAGAGCAATGCCAAGAAAAATATTTGTACAACAGCATAGCTGTATTGCTTGTTTGTGTATTTTATTAGCCTTTAGTACTAATTCTTGAACAAGCTGTAGTTTGTTTGTTAGCAACATGGTTTTATGCCATTTCAGATATACAGGTATAGGATCTGTTATCTGGAAACCCCTTAGCCAGAAAGCTTCAAATGATAGTAAGGCCGTCTCCCATGGACTTCATTTTATCCAAATTCTTAAAAAATGATTTCCTTTTTCTCTAATAATAAAACGGTAATGTATACATGGTTTTCTAGTAGGCTGAAGGTATGAAGAAGAGCTTTTATCCAAAAAACCCAGCATTATGCTTATTCGTTTTCTTATGTCTTTATAATGTAAAATGTTTAAACTGCCGTACATTGTTATCCATATTACAAAGTTCTCAATTACCCCCCCTGAAAAAACATTTCATCATACTAAAGAACACATTAGACAACCCCACAACACAAAAGCTTTGTTCACTCAGGCTGAAAAGTTTCTTTTGAAATCCCTTTTATTATACTTTACAGCCCAGTCGCACATCTTCCACCTTTCTCTACTTGCAACAACAGAAGCATTTCTATGTCAGATTCAGATAAACACTCGTGACTGATCTCTCTGGCGCCTCAGCAACTGATTTTTTTGGCTGGGTTTTTGTACAAGCAATGTAAACATTTTCTTGCTTTCGTTCTAGTTTTGGTAACTGAAGACTAGTGGGAAAGTGTGGTGATTAAGCTAGTGCAGCAGTGTGACAATATTAATGGGCTCTAAGCTGATGTCAAATATCACTGCTGTACTGCAAACTGGCTTGAGAAACATCATGGAATGTGTGGCTGAAATATTTGGTTCCTATTGGCAAGATAACCAATGACATTTCTCGGAATTCTATGACCTGTATAAAACCGCTCTGGCCTTGCATTTTTATAGGGTTATGGAACTCCTTGTTAACTTGTATTTTACTTTATTCACTACAATCACACATCAAGAAGGACTTCATTCCCAATGTTGATTTTCCTGTGGGGGGGGATTATAAAAGCAAGGCAAGACCAATTGTGCTGGTTAACAAGTAGATCAGTAAAAACCAGGGTGCAGGGGTCACATTTAATATATGTTACTAAATCCATTCAATAGAGGCACAATTCATTCATCTCCACGCATGACAAAACTAAAGCTTTTTCATGATCTCTCATTTCATGATTCAGGAACAAAGAAGGACATTTGTTGGATTTTCATAATCCTACCCCTAATTTATTATAGAACATGTATTTTTAATGTTGCTGTTTCACCTGGAGAACAATGCACCCCACCCAACACACTCCTTGGCATATAGTATGGGTTTGCTTCAGATCAATTAGATGGGAGGGGATTCCCTGGCAGTTTAAACTCTTAATGGTGATTCCATTGACTTTATTCTATGTGAAATATGATCTAGTCAGAATGCTACCATGATTCTCATTGAGGCAGCTATTTACTCAAATTATTACATGACTAGTGTTGTTGTAGGCCCAGACCCAGATTTGTGGAAAGGCCACCTAGGTTCGGGCCTAGGACGGCAGGATTTTAGGGGCGGCATGCTGCCCAACCACATCCACATTGGTGCAGAAACACTAGGAATACACAGGAGATGCAATAGTTTTTTTACATGCACCAATCCCCATTGATCTGGTCTTGATGACGAAAATTTGCAAGTATAGGGGCAATGAACAGCAATGGGCCTAGGGGTGCCCGCTATGTAAATCTGGCCCTCCTCTGTTTAGGTTTATTGTCCTCAGTACAAAGTGTGTACATTGCTCAAAGAAGTGTATCTTTTATAGCATAAGTAACCCACCAATATTGTAGGTAATAATGAGCAATATATGCTGCTTGGTTTACTCTGGGCTAGAAAGTAATATCTTTAAAAATGCCCCCTTATTGGAGCTCCCTATAGATCTGCTACAGTTCCTATCTGTGTTTCTGATGAGGCATGGGTGTGTCCTAAAGGTCTTTGCCAGAAGCCCAGTAGGAAGGGGATAGCCAATCACAGCCCTGCTGTGAGCTGATTACCACCAGTTCCCCTGCACAGCTTGGGACAGGTGGCAGTAGTAGTGTTTTTTCAGTAATTTTCTATAAATCAGCCCAATACACTACTTTTTTTAGCACTTTCCTTCTATACTTAAAAGAGTATAATGCACTGGTGTCTTCTTGTTTTTTACACAATATGTCTCCTTTAAAAAACTGCTGATTCTTGCCCAAGGAAGTTAGTTACTAAGCAGTTGTTTGGTCTCCCAACACATAGATCTATGCATACTTCACTACGCAGGACAGTACATATCTGTACTGGGTGTTTTGGGTGCACCAGCTTATGTCTTTAGGGTGTTGGTTGCTTGAAAACCCCAACAATGCAATGTTTATTAAAAATCTTAATTGCGCACATTCTTCAATGGCCTCATAACAACATCAATGATATTTTATATAAAAGGCTCAATTTCTTTTGCAGGCCAGAGAGAATTATGATTGGAACAGCAGATCAAATCTAGTGTTATGACACACAGTGCTATGTGTCGCTCAGCGTTTTATCGTGGATACTAAACGCCAGATTATTTCCTGCTATAGACATTACTGAGAACTGTCTCTGCTAAAACACTCAATTCATATAATCTCTCAAATATGTATGAAAAATGTTGAGGGGCATCAAAACGCTAAGCAATAAATATCACCTTGTGTAACTGCCCTGCAGTATTAAGGGATCAAATCATTTCTTCCTTTGTTGAGCGTAATATCTGTCTGTGCAGTATGTAAAGTATCCAGTCCATTTGTCCAACTAAAAAAAATGCTCTCTCCTTCTCATTGTTTGGGAAATCTAACCACAGGAATGTAGAAATCATTCTTGTATTGCCTTTGCCCTGCAAAATATTGAACTATATTGTTCGTTTGGAATAGTCTGCATACACAAGGCACTAATAGGTGGTAGAGAAATCAGTATGGACGTCCTTTATCCCTAGAGCATTCTGTGACATGGAAGAGATCTAAAGCAATTTGTTTTTCTCTGCACTTGGCGAACTGTATAGACACTATAAATGCACAGATGGATTAATTGCCAAATATTTGGGATACTGAAAGTCTAAACCAAACTATTCAATTAAAGAACAGGAAAGGTGGAAGCAGTGGGTTGTCAGTAACATGGTGAGAACCCCCAATTGCTAAGTTATTTCCCCCACCTTTGCTTCTCCTTTAAACTGGACATAAAATGCCCCCTAAACGTTGCCAACTTGGACCTCCAGATCAGGTTGTCTGCTTATTGGCCCACAGTTTGTGCCCCTGGCAGACATTGATTCAGCAGTTTTGCAAATCCCATTAGGTAAGGACCACAGTGGTACATTTATGTGGCCCTCTTCCGTCAGGAATCCATAGGCCCCCCACTATGACCGTGTTGCTGCCAAATCAGGTAAAGATGCACTAGTTTTGGTGAGTGTATCTTACAATGTATGTCAGCTTTACTACTAATATTTATCAATTAAAGGTTTGTATGGTTTTTGGATAATTCTGACTTATATGTGTGTACTGTGATTATTTGCCTGTTTGTCAATAGGGCAAATTTAAAAATCTTCTGATGGTTTGGCATCCAGGGTCCCGAGGGAACATGCTACAATTTGGCAACCACTGGCCCAAGTGACTTTTAAAGGCAATATCCCACTGAGTAGTCTTGTTCAACTTGCCTGTAGTGTTTTCTGCTCCATGTAAATGCTACTACTAAATGCTCAAATTTCCTTCTGTTGCTTCCTATGTAGAACTGCAAAAAACTCCTTTTCTGGCATTTACACACTATTTCTGTAGGCTGCAAAGACATGACAAAACCCCAAAGGCCTCTATATGCCATAGTCCTAAACACTATTCCATTTTCTAACTTGTACCTCAGATTTTAGCCAAACAAACTAGGAGCCTGCATGCCATCAAACATTTGCTTTCAGGTACTAACTATTCACTCGTCTTCCAAGTATTGTTTCTATTAGAAATGTTTTCCTGCCTTTCACACGCTCTGCAGGAGTAAACAATGTGATGTATAAATAATTGCTATACTGAGAGGCCAGGTGGATTTTAACTAGTCATGCTCAGAAGGCCCAAAGCAGATTGGTTTATGGTTTATTGCAAGTCAGCATCTATATATAGTGCAGCCGTATCTAAGATTATTAACTCCCACCCCTGTTTTTTCAACTCCACAATATGCATCAATTTTAGCAAGTTTGTTTCCTTTAGAGTTAATGAAATGAGTGGATTGTTACTGACTTGTTTCTGTTGGAAAGTACACAAGCCATGAGCTTATCATTATGTAAGCTGCAGCCTGCTGCAAGTTCTGCATGGACTTCTGCCGCTTAATATAAGCTCTCTTGTATTGCTTATTGCATTTTTGTGTGTAATCTATATCAGGTATATACACCTTTCTCTTGTACAGTGCTGTGGAATATATTGCAGTTTTATAAATAAGAAGAAGAAAGATAAATCATTGGAACATATTCTACTTAGGAAAGCCTAAAACTCCCTGCAAGAAGCAGCTACACTACTAAAGAATGCACCGAGGATTATGGAAAGGAAGAGGATCCGATGCAGAATATAAATAATGATGACTATTTCAAATGATGGACTAAATTTTCTCAGAAGCTTGACAGGTTTTTCACTTTGTGGAGCAGACAGTTCATTTCTGACGTTCCTTATGGGTGCATATGGTTTCTATTTGCTGCTGACATGTTAAATCTGTTCAGTTCTCTGTTCCTGGAGTTCAGTTGCAGATCCTGAATGTGTATGTGTGTGTGTAACATCTGTGCTTATGTTGCCCATGCCGACCAAGTAATGTAGTATCCCCCAATCTAAGCAAGCAGGCAAAATACACTGATGTTCCTTATGTCCAGAAATAGGTCCTTTGTTGTATATTCTTTTGGGCCCTGAGATACTCAACAATTTCCTAGAGGTTCCCAAACCCCCTTTTCTCTGCCCCCTAGCTATTGTTTGGGAATTATTCATTCCATTCAAATGATATACGATGCATCCATTATGTGTATCTACCCCCATTACCAGATGTCTGACTCCGTGCAAGAAAGCTTGTGTAAAGTCTACATCTTTTAAAGTTCTCACATAGTCTAGTGAAACTTGCAACATAAATAGTGTAAGTTCCCCTGCCTAATTGCAAGAGACTTTTCTGTGATTACACGTAAGCCATTATGCCCAGGGACCCAGCATCACTTCTCTCTCTCTTTTTTATATGTAAAATAAAGGGAGTTTAGGAAAGCAGTCATGAAGATTTTGATAAGTTGTACAGGCATGGGACGGTTATCCTGAATGCTCAGGCCCTGGGTTCTCCAGGTAAGGTATCCTTCCTTATTTTGGAAACCCTTTTTGCACAAAACGCCCCCCCCCCGGGGCAAATGCCCCTAATTTGCTACTTACCCTGCGGTCTTCTTCCTGGATCCATTGGCGGTGCGTGCTCAGTAGGAGCATTTGCCGGTTCAGCTCTACTGTGCGCTGAAAGTCACGAAGTTGAAATCGGAAAACTTTATGACTTTTAGAGCTGAACCGGCGAAAGCTCCTACTGCACTTGCGCCGCCAAACTCCGATGGATCATGTAGAAGACTGCACAGAAGAAGATGC
>CM044445.1:52011670-52024914 GCA_024363595.1 Xenopus borealis
CAGAAGCTGCAAAAACGTAATGAAAACAAAATAATGGAGACTAACTGTAAATTGTCAGTGTAGACCACAGTAAGTTTTAAGGTCAGCATGTTATAAAAAGTCAGCAGTGAGGTCACTAGTGTGACATATTTATGTAAGGAGGTAATGGTATGGCTTGCCTTGAACTAACCTATTATGCATTACTAATGGCAGCCAACAGGGGGCAAGGAGCTAATTCCTACTGTAACTCTTCTCCCTGTTTCACTCATTCTCTGTACTTGGAACTAAGAACACACAGTAAGTTTTGCTCGTGCAACTTTATCAGGTACCCTGCACATACTGCATTATACTTATAATTCACTGTAATCTTTATGCTTTAACTCTGAATGTATGAGTGCCTGCTTCATAAGGATATGCCTGTGATATCTGCATGCTAACACACACTCTGCAGGGCATTTATGCAAAGAAAATACATGTGTGTGTGTTGTGTCCATGTTGTGTTTTTTTCATTGTTTTAAATACAATTTTTTGTAAAATGTATATTTCTGTAGAGCAAAATCTCTGTTAGTATATTTCAGCATCATTCAATCTGTGGGTAAAACTACAGCCCTCACATCAAGGCTTTTGGGGCATACTGGGAGTTGTAATTCAGCAAAAACATAGCCTTACACACAGAGCTGCATGGCATGAGTAGATTAACAATATAGGATTTATTTCTATAGATAGAAATACAGATATGTGTGCAAAGCCAAGTGTGACCCAAAGAGCTCACATTTTAAGTAATGTATTTATTCTTAAAGGTCAGGTACTCGTATCAGTATTTATAGCGTGCCATTGATATATTCATTGCTTGGCTCTAAAGCTAAACATTATATGAATATATCGTAACAAGACATGCACATTATAAAGTTGTTTCCAAATATGAGGGGGGGGCAGTGCAATACAGAAGGGAGGTAGTCACAAAATGGACTAACCTAAAATTGGAGTAAGAAATATTATTGGAGTTTAAAAAACATAAGATTTACAATATCCTTTATCCATTTTGTGATGATGCAGGTTTTAAACTCTTTGGCATCAAATTGTGTTTCCAGAACACCAAATTCATCTGAAGGCCAACTTTGGGCAGAGGCTTTGGTTATAATGACTAAAGGCATCCAACTCTAGCTGTGATTGAGCAGAGCAGGACAGAGGTTCCTCTGTCAGCCTCTTGCTGATGGGAGTTGCAGTTTATTACAAGTCAAAGGTTGCAGGTTAGGTTCCTTAAGAATAGACCAAAAAGATTAGTAGTTACAACATTTCTTATTGGAATATTTACCAAGGGTGGTTTTCTGAAGCTATGGACCCTAGGCGAGAACTTATTCTTCCTGAAACACAGGAATGATAAACTTGGTGTGACATTGGTGACTATAGAAAACACAGGGATAAGCTATGAGGACACACTTGAGCCAAAACCTGGGCCATGACAGACGGGTTATTTGTTTAACTGGCTCTCATTAGACGGCTCATGGTATTATTCTGCTGCATTAGTAACAGATGGTGGTAATCACAATAAATTGCTGGATTCATTTGGAGCAATAAGATCCTTTCTTGCTCACACTGTAACAGTTATCATGAAGCAATGGTGCTTGTCATGTCCAAAAGCCTCTCTAGAAGGGGAAACCACAAAATCTTGTGGCATGACCCCTTCGTCAGTGTCCTCCCCAAATACTTGTGTGATTTGTCATGCTGATAAAACATGGAGGCTCTGTTAGACCCTTTAAGAGGAACCAGTGTGCTGTTGTCCATTTTGAGCTATAGCGAATTCATTGATGATTATGACTCTTTGCCAAATTCTGTACCTAGCTCATTTATTTAGATGCATTGATGTCACACTCACAGACCCTGTGTATGATCCCAGCTGGGGCATTAAAGCAAGATTTCCATTATAAAATGTGGCAGTTTTGCACCTGTGCAAAAAAATATCTAAAACCCTATTTTCAGGCATTTCAAAGGATAATCAGATTCTGTTTATCAAGTCTAAAAGGGTGGCATCTTGCTCTTGTGCCTCCTCTGTGAGGAAAAACATCCCCCTCCTCTATAATGTCCTCTCACTTGCACCTTTTCTCATGAGAAAACTACCCCAACTGTGACTGTGTCTATCCTCATAGTTTAATTACTCCAACCCACTAAATAGTTTAGTTGCATATCTTTGCACTCGTTCCAGCTCATTTATATCCCTCTTAAGGACTGGAGCCCAAAACAAAACTGCATACTCCAGGTGAGGCCTTACCAGGGACTTATAAAGAGACAACATTATGTTTTTAGCCCTTGAGTTCATGCCCTTTTTAATACAATATGGCAAATATAAAGTAGAGTGCTATCTTTGCATCTCTGCACACAGTGTCATTTATAGTAAGGAGCAATAAGTGCATTTGTGTGAGGTGTGAGCACTGGTGATTTTTACACCCCTGTGTTTCTGCAGCTCTTTCATATTTTGGAGTTTTTGGCCTGTTACAACTATAGGAGCTTCGATACAGCAATATCTTGATAGCTAGCTGGACACATTATGTAACTTGGATTAGTACATAATACTGTGTATATATTTCTGAATGCTGCGTAAATGATACTTGAGAAAGATATGTTAATGGGGTTTATAAACTGGGGCAAAGGTATGCAATAGAAAGCAACCCATGCTATGCTTTGTGCTTTACCACTGAATATAAGGCAATGCCCATACCAACCCCCAACGTGCAGGAGATGATCCTCACCCTGTGACTCACTTTATTTGCTTCAGTAAGATATGGGATATAGTAGACACTATCGCACATTCTGATAAAAAAACACATCTATACTGTCTCATGTTAATGGTTACTAATATACAGAAAAGATTCTGTACAAACAGAATGTAAGGCTACATACTTCCATGTGTTTCCAATCCTGTTTATGATATGCATATATTCCATGTCACCCATAAGTGACTCAGTTCATCAATAAATAGCTTCAAATTATCTTTGCAGAATAGCGTTAGTCTCTGAATTCTGGGAAACAAACATATATACATGCACTCACTAGATTCTACATACAGTATGTAGAAATCTATACAGTGCTGCACTGGGGTACCTAACATCAGCCCAATAAATACTGACTTCAGATGGCATCTTACAGCAGCCTTGGCATTTGCCAGAATCTACACATTTAAACACAAGTTTTACAACTCCGAAAAGATATCTCATGAAAGTAAAATGCATCTAGTTATCTGCTTCATACAGAATATGATTCATTCTTTCAGATTTTGTGAAAATGCAGTTAATTAACATGTCAGGGGTGCTTAGTATTTGAATTCATGGCTAAATTGTTTCCCTGGTCAATAGAAAACGGTCCTAGAGTAAGCTACTATTAAATTTACAGTTTTTATTGGAGTGGTAAAATACACACTAATTTTGACAAATCAAGTCATTTTCAATAGGGATGCAACGAATCCAAGATTCGGTTCGGGATTCGGCCTTTTTCAGCATGATTTGGATTGGGACTAATCATTCTGCCCAGCCAAACCAAATCCGAACCTTAATTTGCATATGCAAATTAGGGTTCGGATTTGGTTCGGTATTCAGCCGAATCTTTCTTGAAGGATTCGGGGGTTTGGCCGAATCCAAAATAGTGGATTCAGTGCATCCCTTATTTTCAACCAAAAAGAGAAATAAGACCAAAGCTAAAGAAACCAAAATCTGGTGTTTTGCCTGTTCTGGAGTTGCCCATACTGACAACACTGAGGCAGTTGTCAACTACTTTGACTATGTTTATTCTTCAACACCTCCCCTAATTATAATGAACTCTAGCTATAGTTATTCAGGCAAAATAGGTCCTGTGTTGCTTAATGTAAGTTTAAAAGACCCAGGAGCTTACCCAGGCATGGGCAATACAAAATTCTGCTTTGGTGTATGGTGTTTTCTGTTCTCATGACATTCAGGAAACAGGAAGGAAAAGATAAAGGCAGCAGTGAATAAATAGTTGTGGCCCTCTAGCTGACACTAATACATTCTAGCTAATAAAGGCAGGAGTGGTAGATTGTATTTGACTAGTTAGTTGTTGCCATGTTCATATCAGTGTGTTTTGCTGGTGTTTATCATTTGCCCAGGAAAATGCAGTTTTGATAGGTATTAGCTCTGAAGTATTGCTTGTTTTACAACTCTCTGCAAGGAGCAAGGTGTGGGCTAGGTTCTATCAAATGGAAAGCAAGACAAAGGCTAATTCCTCTTCAAACTACACACCCTTTTACTCTCTAGAGCCCAGTAATGAGCTGTAATGTGCTGGCAAGAAACATCAGCTGAATGAAGCACTGAAAGGGATACGATATCAAATAAATACCATTATAAAAATGATCTAAAGCTTGTATATAGTATATATGAATAGTTTATAGCTGCAATAGCTGCAAAAGAAAAATTATACCAATGCAGCAGAGAATTTGTATGTAATGTGCAAAGTTTTCCGCCCACCACTAGGTGCCACCATTGAGAAAATACAGAACTTTGCACCAAAATGGGTGGGATGTGTCCGTTCTATTACACTCCCTGCTATTTTGTACAGTGGCAGCTGTAAAGTACATTGTGTTTTATACCAGTTCAAAATGCTGTTTGTGAGGTTAAAGGACAAGGAAAGTGTAAAATAGAATAAGGGTAGAAATGGTGTATTTTGTATACTAAACATAAACATGAACTTACTGCACCACAAGTCTAATCAAACAAATGATTTATGCTTTCAAAGTTGGCCACAGGGGGCTGTCATCTTGTAACTTTGTTATACATCTTTGCAAGACCAAGACTGTGCACATGCTCAGTGTGATCTGGGCTGCTTAGGGATAGTCATAAATGATCAAAACAGCACAAGTCAAATAATATCTGCCAGAAGCCGATATAGCAAGACTGATTAAAAATCAGAATATACAGACTGCACTGGGTCCTGTGTTGTCATGTAATCTAATGTGGATTTTATAGTTTTTGTATTGTTAAATACAAACTTTATCCAACTGTGCAGAACCAGTGGCTGCAGCAAATTATCCTCCAAATAGAATCCCAGTTTATCTGTTTAAATTTGGTTCCATGATCTTTGTCCCTGCAACTGGAATTGTAAAAAGTAAAGAAGATGTAAAGGTAAAAATAAAATCCAATACAAATCTCTACACAGTCGCCAACTGCCATGGCTGGAAAGTAAGGCTCCCCCTGCTGTTCATGAGTATGATTGTTTTTCTGTGGAGCAATTAGGGACCATCTGACAATTCCTATCCACAGAAGTAAATGAAGGGAGAAATTTACTGCATACAGTCAGGGAGACATTTTTTAATTAAAGTATGTTGGAGATACGTTTCTTTTTCATTAAAGAAAGTAAAAATGTGATTTTTTTTTTCTTTTCCTTGTCCTTTAAATCATAATGAACTAAGGGCAAGCCCTACATACTGAGGAATGTACAGGTCTAAAGGTGGCCATACACGGGCCGATAAAAGCTGCCACCTGTGAGTGGGGCCCTCCGACGGGCTTCCCCAATCGGTATCTGGCCGAAAGGAATTGTTTAGTATAGAAATAAAAACTGGATAATAAGAATGGCAGTTCAAAATAAAAAATGTTTTTAATAAAGTTAGTTAGCCAAAAATGTAATGTATAAAGTCTGGAGTTACTGGATGTCTAATATAAAAGCCAGAATGCTACTTCCTGCTTTTTCAGCTCTCTTGTTTTCCACTGACTGGTTACCCTGGTTACCAGGCAGTAACCAATCAGTGACTTGAGGGAGGGCCACATGGGTCATAACTGTTGCTTTTGAATCTGAGCTGAATGCTGAGGATCAATTGCAAACTCACTGGCCCCCCTTCAAGTCCCTGACTAAATCAAAGTTAAAGAGCTGAAAAGCAGGAAGTTGGATTTTGGCTATTATATTAGACATCCAGTCACTCCAGCCTTTATAATTTGCATTTTTCCCTGACTAACTATATGGGAAACATTTTTTATTTTCCACAGCCTATCTATTTATCCAGTTTTTATTTTTACACTGAACTGTTCCTTTAAGTCTGCTAGAAAATCATGTAAACTTTAAATAAACCCAATAGGCTAGTTTTGCTTCCAATAAGGATTCATTATTTTGTAGTTTGGATCAAGTACAAGTTACCAGTTTATTATTACAGATAGAAAGGAAATCATTTTAAAAAATTTGGATTCTCTGGAAAAAATGGAGTCTATGGGGGAGATTCATCAAAGAGTGAAGTTCCACCACTAGAGGGAAATTCCACAGCTCTCAATTCATTTCTATGGTATTTTGCAAGGCATATTCATCAATGGGTGAAGTGAAAGTTCACCTTTTGATGAATACGCCTTTAAAAATCCCATAGAAATGAATTGAGAGCTGCGGAATTTCCCTCTAGTGGCGGAACTTCACTCTTAAATTCACTCTTCGATGAATCTACCCCTATGGCAGATGGCCTTTCTGTAATTTTCTAGCTTTCTGGATAACGGATGCCATATCTGTACAGGATTTAAACCTTTCTCTAATTTGTTTCTGATTGCATTCCATTTGTATGGTCAATGCTTTAGCATCCACATCTGAGCAATGAGTTTCAGTTGGCATGTGTGCCCCTTTGCTATGGTAGTTTGCATAATATTTATTATAAGATCAGTTTGTTGTCTCTTGTGAACTTTAAAATTTGTGGGGACTGTTAGCGAGTCAACCAAGATGATAATTTATGAGGTTAATGCCTGTGAAAAAACCAGTGCAGAAATGTATTTGCTGTTAGTAAGCTGTGTTTATTAAATGCCAGTCCATTTGGCAGCAGGCTTGTTCTTTATAATATAATCAGTGGAGGTTATTATATACAAGCACCGTGTCATACACACCAGGACAATGTAAACAGTGAGGAAGCTTTATTTTATTTTATTTTATTTATTCCAGTGAGATATCTTAACATATGCTATAAATCAAGTCTCAGTTTGTACTTACTTTTGGTATTCCTAAAGTGCCCACAAAGCACTCAGTATTTAGTATTGATATTTCATTTCATTGTAGGCTTTCCAAATCCTAATATTCTTGCATTAAGCTAGGTTACAGTAGACCCAACCACACATTCACCAAATCCAATCATCAGTTGATCAAGTTTTTCCTGAGGCTGATTAATAACTTGTTCATTTTATTTTGATATGGGCTAAATTGGTTCATATGAACATTCAGTCTGGTCTGAAAGTGTCCACATTCTGTCTTAAACCCGTGACTGTATCCATACAGTGCTGTGATTTTAACAGAATCAATTGGGAGAATGGGAGAAATAAAAAAAAAGCCTTTCAGGAAAGGCCAAAATGTACACCATATTCTGTGTTATTCAAAATGCAAATGTTTTATTCTGTATTGTTATTATTAAACAATTATAGTTCTTTTTAGTTGATTTTTCAGAAAGAGAAGTTTTGTTTGTTGTTGAACATCATCATTGTGTCTTGTATGTCTGCAAGTAAGAAGTGCAGACTTTTTTTATTGAGACCCACAGGCAATTGTCTAATGTTGTTAATTCTGTTATATTTCCCAAAACAGGGTCTGTAGCACTAAAATGGAATCAGCTTGTGGCCAGCATCATGATAGTTTTGACCTAAGCCAGCGTCTCGCCTTTTTCTCTGTTTACACCTCCAAAGAAACTTTTAACCAAATAAGGTTTATAAAACGGCTAGCTAATTCAAGCTAAAATTCCTCACAATCCAAAAAAACAAGCTGTTTGAAATCCCCTTCCACCAAACTGTGCATTCCAAAGTGATGTCATTCTGAACTGCAGGATTTGTGTATTTAGTTAAATCACCAGAAAATTCTTTCAAATGTTTTCACCGTGAGCCCTGCGAGCATTCTCTTCCTCTAACATGATCCTTGTCACGAGCAGCAGTATAGGACTTCGGGGGTTCAGTCCAATCCAAAATAGTGGATTCTGTGCCTCCCTAGTATAGAATCTTTTATCCAGAATGCTTGGGACCTGGGGTTTTCCACATAAGGGATCTTTCCATAATTTCGCTCTCCATACCATTTAAACATTAAATAAACCCAATATGATTGTTTTCCCACCAACAAGGACTAATTATATCTTAGGTGGAATCAAGTACAGGTATGGGATCTGTTATCCAGAAATCTCTTGAGTTGCTGGTAGGCTATATGACATAGACCCCATTTTAATCAAACAATTCAAAATTTTGTCCTTCTGTAATGAGAAAAGAATACCTTGTACTGGACCCCAACTAAGATATAATATAAGATATAATTAATAATTTGAGGCAAAATTCGTTTTATTTCAAGTTTATGTGGTTATCTAGTAGACTTAAACGGGGATCCAAATGAAGTAAGTGTCCCTTATCTAGAAACCCCCAGGCCCCAAGCATTCTGGATAACATTTCCCATACATTTACAAGGTATTGTTTTATTACGGAAAAAAAGGAAATCATTTTTAAAAATGTGAATTAAGTCTATGTGAGATAGCCTTCCTGTACTTGGAGCTTTATGGATTATGAATGAATGAATCCCATTCCCATATTGGTGCCCAAAATCGAATACATTTAAAACTGTCAACCAAAATCAGCCCCAGGCAAATACTCCAATTGCAAGAACATGGACAACAAGATACTCCTGTACCTACTGAATAAGGGTAGGGACAGACAGGGAGATTCGGGGAGATTCTGTCGCACACGCTGCACGGCGATGTCCGGAATCGCCCGAAGATACTTCGTGAGGAAACTTTGGGCGATTCCGGAAATCGCCGCGCAGCGTGTGCACAGGCGCTTTATCACTTATACTAGCGGCAGACAGGGAGAAGGAAATTCGGGGAGATTGTCGCCTGCTAAAAACGCCAGGCGACAGAATCTCCCCGAATCTCCCTGTCTGTCCCTACCCTAAAACTTCACAACATGTGCTTTGTTATGACTTTATCCCAGGCATGACTAACAGGCTGATGTTTCATTGATACAGATGAAATATTCTCTCTTTATGGCATCGCTGGGGGAGAGGGACTAGTTCTTTCTCAGGTTTTTTTTTTCCACCAAATTAGGTAGCTGTGTATTTGTTTGGTTTGATGTTTAACTAAGGTTAACTACTTGGGAGATTTCTAAGTGAGGGGAAATAAAAGCTGCTGAAAGTTGAGTATTTTTTGGCAGAGAACTCGAGGCAGGAAAACAAACCTAATGTTCCATTCAGATTACACTCATTCGGGAAGAGATCGCAGCCAGATGGCTCCACAGGCCCATGCACTCCTAGGGCTTTCATGGATATTTCAAGTCAATTTCCCATTTTCATCCAAGCACACCCTCATCCAAAGGAACTGTATGATTATCAGAGCTGGAAGCCTGCCATGTGGCTGAAGTCATGTTTTCCACCCAAGCACGACCCATAACATAATAGGCTGAGTGATGAATGCACAGGTGGTTAGGATACACAACAGCAACTCCCTGCCCACTATTGTTACAAATAGTCCCTACCTGTTATTCTTAGATTAGACATTAACCCACTCCCTCCGCATGGCATGTGTTTCAGTGCAGCTTTTAGCTCTGCATTATGTTTTTCAAACATACATTCTAAGGAAAGCATTGTGAAAATGTTTGTTTCACGGCAGAACCTTTCAAATGCTCTCGCTCAAATAAAGGTGGTCAATATAAATAAGTGGCCATGATGATAAGATGTGATATATGACTTAAGATGTATCTGTGCAGATGCCAATATATTGATATTGATATATCAATATATGTGGACAAGTTCGCTGTCACAGACCCTATACAGGTATGGGATCCGTTATCTGGAAACCCAATATCCAGAAAGCTCCTATAGACTCCATATGACTCAAATAATTCAAAATTTTAAAACATATTTCCTTTTTTCTCTGTAATAATAAAACAGTAGCTTGTACTTGATCCCAACTAAGATATAATGAATCCTTATTGGAAGCAAAACCAGCCAATTGAGTTCATTCAATGTTTACATGAGATTTTAGTAGACAGGGTAAGGCCACACGGGAAGATTTCGGGGAGATATGTCGCCTGGCAACTAATAGCCTCGACCAATCTCCCTGAATAGCTTGCTAGTCTCTTGCACTAAAGTCACCAGGCGCCTATTCACATGTGGCAACGCGATTTTCAAAGTCGCTCAAAATTGCCTCACGAGGCAATTTCGAGCGACTTTAAAAAACGCATCGCTGCACGTCAATAGGCGCCTGGTGACTTTAGCGCTTTCGGGTGCAAGATACTCCCAAGCCATTCGGGGAGATTCGGCGCGGCGATTAGTCGCCAGGCGTCAAATCTCCCCGAAATCTTTCCGTGTGGCCTATGGAGATCCAAATTATAGAAAGTATTCGAAAAAAAACCTTTTCATTAGTTCTATTACTGAGTAGCTTGTGTGCTTGTTCCAAGGAATCCATTCTGAGACAAGCACAGCATTTGTTTCTACAAAAACATTTTCAACAAATCATTTTGCCTTTGGTTTGGTTTTTTTTTTGCACTATGCACCTTGGCTCCTGTAATTAAATGAAGCCTAATGTTAATAAAAGCACATCATTTCTAAATACAGAGAACAAAATTTCAATTGATCATTTTTTATTCAGTTATCGGGCTGACTGGTCAATAGCCTGATCACATTTGCAAGACACAGCACGCAAGCTTTCTTGCTTTAACTATTATGATGCTGAGTGTGTTTGTTCCATGTGATCAAACATTAGCCACATAATACAGTGATATTACAGATAATGCAATGTGAAAAATTCTGCTGTCAAATCCAAACTCATTTATTATAGGCCATGGGAGATTCTTTCTTTTCAGTTATGTTTATTGATTGACATCAAAGTCTGTCAGTTTACAAAATGAAAAAGGAGTTTTACATACCAATCCAATGAAAATAAAAGGAGAAATTGTACTCCATAATGTTGGAAATTCACTAAAATGAAATTTTATACGTCTATTATTAACATGCAATGTTGCAGAAATGAAAATGGAAAAAAGCCCAATTAAATTTCAGAAGGCTTTTTTTGGAGGGTAGAGGGGCTCTAGTGCTAAATGCATCTTGTTTATTCCCTAAAATTGCCCTGACATTTACAAATAGATTAATTTTAATACAAATTAAGAAACGTAACCTGTAATAACTGAACATCAGTGTGATGGATTGAAATGTAGTTTCTAAATGGAATCTGACTTGTTAAATGCTCCACTTAACACACTTTCACCAGCAGGGGGAGCAAGGGATTAAACAAGACAGTAGAGTTATGACAAGCTAACACCTGTACATTCTGCAGCCCCTTCTGTTTTGTTTGTTAATAATTATCTGAAAAAACAAGAGTATGAGTTGTATAATGTCTTTGCTCTTTCTGTGCAGGAAACCCGGTTAATCCAGAATACCAGTGATAAATAGGGCAGCTTCCATTCTCCCCAACCAGGTAAAATCTTATCTCATACTAAAGTTCATTTAACGTTTTTTTTTTTTTTATGAAAAAAATCAAAACTAGAGCAAAACAAATAATATAAAACATCAACCCTTATAATGCCACACTTTATTGCATAAATCTAAATGAATAATAAATATAAATGAAATTATTTATCGATGTGATGATTTTATGGAAACATAATGAATCAAGAAATTCTGGAGGGCTTACTGTTGTAACAGAGTAGTGGTGTGTTAGGCATCAATCAGGAATGACAAATACATTTATAAAGAAAAAAAAAGGGTGCAAATCATCAATCTTGTTTTTTCTAGACTAAGCCTGTATACCACACTCATTTTACTAAAACATACCCTATACATGCCTGTATAATTACTACAGAAAATGGATAAAAAGCATACTAACCCCAGATGAGCCAGTAAATTCACTAAATAAAATAGCTAATGGGCATGTTAACCCCAGAAGTACCAGTATAATTACTACAGAAATCTGCATATTAACCTGAGATAAACCAGTATAACTGCAACAGAAAATGGATAATGAGCATAATAACCCTAAAAGAACCAGTATACATCACTAAATAAAATAGATCACAACTCCAGAAGTTCCAGTAAATGTAAAATGATTACAGAAAATGTATAATCTACATACAGTATTAACCTAAGGTATGCCAGTATAATTACTACAGGAAATGCCCCTATTGCTACTGTTACTGTAGTGCACAGAACATGAATATGACACACCACTGAACCAGTCAGACCCACATGCAGGAGATTAGACAGCTATTACTGTACCGCATCTCTACAAACTATTTTCAGTTCTTGCTATCTAGTTGCAGTTATGCTTCTATGGTAGGGAACCAACAACTGGTCGCTTTTGCTGATTTGGTTGGGACACCAGATCTCCCTTTATGTATGTTTTCTTTCCACTAACCCACAATGGGGCAGCAACACACTGATTCCAGGGCCGGATTTACAAAGGCCCCTAGGCCCACTGCCGTTCATCGCCCACATACTCTGCCCTTTATTCACAAATTTTCATCATCAGGACCAGAGCGATGGGGATTGGTGCATGGGAAATTTTAAAAACTATTGTATCTCCTGTGTATCCCCAGTGTTTCTGAACCAATGTGGGTATGGCTGGTCAGCATGCTGCCCCCTAAAATCTTGTCACCCTAGGCCCGGGCCTAGGTGGCCTTTCCACAAATCTGGGCCTGACTGATTCCAAACCAAGTCTTGAATCAAAAAGCTGATTCTTTTCTTTTTTAACTGTATTTATTGACATTTGAAAGTATACAGTTTGAAAATAATATTGCAACAAGGTCACAAAGCTTATTCTATGCACTAATCTGGGTGCCCTGAAATACAGTTTAGTTCTTGAGTGCCTCAAACAATATGCCTTCTCATACAAACCCTCATGCACAACAAATGTACCTCATTGCTCTGGGGATCCCATACATTCCCATAAGATTTTCTCCCAGCAAATATTACTAGTTGGCAAAACAATGGCACTTTAACAGACCCCTAAATTTTGCTGTATTCTGGCGAAGTGGAGCCGATCATAAATCAATAGAATATAGCTTAAACTCACTTTGGTAAAAGGTACAATGGAGCCCTGTACATAACACAGGCCTGAGGAACAGGGTTCCCTTTGAGATTGTGGATCAAATAAATTTAAATATTTGAAAAAAATACCGGCCTTTCTATATATTTTTATTTTTTTCCTATTAAAAACATTGGGATCAACCATCAAAAATACCAGCCAGGCCGGTAAAATACCGGCCAGGTGGCAACCCTATTTGTAAGCCATGGTCCCATATTCATAATGCCTTTTTGTCACTGGAGCAAATTACACTCACATGTGCATA
>CM044445.1:52066066-52085235 GCA_024363595.1 Xenopus borealis
GATTTCAGTGCAGAATTCTGCTGGAGCAGCACTATTAACTGATGTATTTTGAAAGAAAAACATTTTTCCCATGACAGTATCCCTTTAAGGTTTGGGTTTAAGTCTTCTTTGAGAAGATATTGGCTACTTCAGGGTGCATGTGTGTAGAAATCAGCAAATATACTATTATGTTTCCTTATTTTGTGATGCCACATAAATCTCTGTGAAGTGGGTATAAAATCATACAACTTCATTCAGAAGATCTAGACATAAATTCATTATAGACATATACAAAAATGCCTCTGCATTAAAAAAAAAGCTTATATGAACTACTGTTAAATTATTAAAGGACACTTTTTAAACAAATTCTTTGATGAAGGGAGCACTGACCTGAATTCATTTGGAGGTACGGTTTCTAAAGACTCCTCATTCTCTTTCTGCACAGAGCTTGGTTTGTCCCCATTAATAAATAATTCATTTTGCTCTGGGGCGGAAGCATCTGACAACAAAGGATCTGCAGAAGTCAGAGCAGAAGATTCCATGAAGCAAGCCTGTCTCGGTTCATCTGATTCCTCACACTGATCAACTCCATTTAACTTTCCTAAATCAATGACATCTTTTCCTAAATATACAAGCCAATATTATATTTACATTGTAATAAAAAACAATCTTTGTTGTAATCCTTTCAAAACCAGAATGCTTTACAAATGCTTAGGTCAATGGGACACTTTCTACACAAGTCCATTAGCCTCATATCATCCGTGCTATCTCATTTACGTTAATGGAAACCATTTTTGGCCTGAAAACACATATTTGTCTGGCACTTTTTCTTCTCGTGAAGTGGCACAGAGGATTAACAGAGCATTTGAAACTTATGGGAGGCGTTTGGAGACAAACATCAACAGTGATGTTGCCTATTGAAAATAACCGCCAATTAGATGTGGTTGCTATGAACATTATCACTTGCAATGTTTGATTCCAAGGTTAATAAATAGTCTCCTTGTGCTCCTTACTGTAGCATTGGCCTTAACACAATGCATTCAGCTCCAGTCAAAATGAGTCTGTTTTACAGATGTAACAGACAACACTGATATATTTAATTAGGTCATTCTGTAAAGAGGAAGCTATTTGAATATTAGAACTACACACTTTCCCATAGTGTTTATTTGGCACTTATTTAGCCTTGCTTTTCTGTCTTTAAGGGGAAAGGAATAGACTCTCTCTCTTTAGAAGTAATACATCCTCCCACTACTATTGCAAAAAGAGTGAAATGTTGATCATGCCTGCATATCACATACCATGCATATTTGCTTCAAGATCAATTTCATCATCATCATCATCATCATCATCATCCTCATCATCCTCCTCCGGGTCTTGATCAGACCTATCGTCATTCTTTAGAAAATGAGCTTAAATTAACCACTTACAAAAAAACACTGGTAAATGGCAAGCTTATTTAGGGGTTTCATTGCTAAGAGAACCTCATACTTATACTAAATTGTTTACACATTTTCTGTTTTCTCGCGGGACACAGCAGACCAATGGGGTAAAGCACCATCCTTCTGGAGGCAGGACACTTGATTGACAGATCAAAAGAGGGTGTGCCACTAATCAGCTAGCACTTCCTCTTTTACTTCAGTTTTTCAAGTGTCCTGTCCACAAGACACCAATAAATCTGCTGGAAATTAGAGCAATTCGACTGACTATAGACTACTGGGCGTCACAGTTGAGAACACAAGCTGTCAGAGTACAGTGAGACAATGCCACTACTGTGGCATTCATAAACCGTCAGGAAGGCACCAGAAGCAAGGGTGCCCTTAAAGAAGCCAAAAGGATTATCCATTGGGCAGAGCGAAATCTGGTACAGCTGTCAGCAATCCACATACCAGGGACTGATAACGTTCAAGCGGACTTCCTCGGTCGTCAACAAATAGACCCAGGGGAATGGAAGCTTCACCCCGAAGTGTTCGAGGAGCCAACCTAAAAAATGGGGAATCCCGCAAGTAGACCTCATGGCGTCCAGAACAAATAGCAAAGTCAACAAATTCTTTGCCTGGTACAGGGATCCACTGGCAGACGGCATCAACGCCATGACACAGTCGTGGAGGTTCGACCTGGCATATGTGTTCCAACCAATTCCCATGTTACCCAGAGTTCTCCAGAAGATTTGTCAATTGGACCTCCTGGTGATCATCATAGCTCCATTCTGGCCAAGGAGAACTTGGTTTCACAACCTGCAAGATCTGTCGGCGGATGCCTCCATTCTGCTGCCTCGCAGGTGGGACCTACTACGGCAAGGTCCCATTCATCACTCCAACCCAATGCTCTTCAGTTTGACGGCAATGCTATTGAAGAGTCCACCTGGAGGAAGAAGGGGTTTTCTGAGGAAGTAATTTCCACATTAATTCAGTTGAGAATACCAGTGTCAGTTAGATTTTACCACAGAATCTGGAAGAGGTACTGGTTATGGTGCCAAGATATGAATATCGATTTTTAGTCTCTTTCTATTCCATCTATAATATCCTTTCTGCAGAAAGGCCTTGATATGGGTCTACAACTAAATTCTCTAAAAGTACAGATTTCAGCACTATCACTACTGTTTCAGCGTAAGATTGCCTGGGACAACAGTCAAGGAGTTTATTCAGGGAGTGGCTCATACAGTTCCACCACTTTGGGACACGCCACCTTCTTGGGACCTAAATGTAGTTCTTACAGCACTCATGGATCCTCCATTTGATCCTGTCTATTCGGTGGATCTTCAATGGCTTACTTGGAAAGTAGTTTTCCTAGTAGCAGTTTCATCCGCACATAGAGTTTCAGAGCTAGCAGCACTTTCATGCGACCTTCAGCCCTTGGTGTTTCACAAAGACAAACCAAAGCTTCAAACAAAGTCGTCATTTCTACCCAAGGAAGTATCTTCTTTTCAAATCAATCAAGAGATAGTTGTACCATTTCTCTGTCCGGATCAGAAAAGGCTGCATGGACTGGATGTAGTTAGAGCACTTATGAACTATACCAAGCGTCCACAAGCTGGTCTGGTGGCATCCAAGACGACAATATCGAAATGGATTAGAGAAGCCATCGCAAGAGCATTTATAGCCTAAACAAAATCACCTCCATTTCAAATCCGGGCCCACTCCACGAGGGCAATGGGGGCCTCATGGGCCTGGAGAAACACTCCTTCAGTGGATTTGCAGAGAAGCAACCTGGTCCACAATTCACACACTTACAGAGTTTTACCGCCTAGCTACATTTAGCTCAGCGGTGGCAGTGTTTGGTAAAGTATTGCAGGCAGTGGTGCAAGCCTAAATGGCAAGCATTCACAACAGTTTTGCCTTCCCTGCTATTTGCAGGGCTGCTTTCAAGTCCCCATTGGTCTCCTGTGTCCCGCAGAGAAAAAAGGATTTATATAGTCACCGTTAAATCAGTTTCTCTGAAGTTGACAGGGGGACAGAGGACATCCCACCCAGTTCATGTTGTTCATAGTTTAAGTTACAATGGGGTTTCCGTTCTACCTTGTTTATGCCTGGTGGCCAGTTATTTTGGTACCTACTGAAGTAAAAGAGGAAGTGCTAGGGGTAAAGTGGAGTCCTGGCATGCCCTCTTTTGATCAACTGTCCTGCCTTTTGAAGGATGGTGTTTTACCCCTTCGGTCTCCTGTGTACCCCTGTTGACTTCAGAGAAACGTATTTAACGCGGAGTATATAAATACTATTGTTTTGAAAACTATGTTGACAGTTTTCCCTTTGACATAATAGAATGCTTAATGTAGATAGGCAACATAAAAGGCCAAATATTCTAGTTTTTCACCAGAAGAGGAAGACCAGTGCTGCCTAATACCTCTTGTTTCTCCTGCAGTTCACTTTGCTGCCACCTGTCAGCTCACAGGGAGCAAACTGTTCCTTGAAAATGCACATTTATGTCCACTCTACTAGAGAATGCACCAGATGTGCCATTAGCCAAACTTTTGTATTCTAAGCATCTTAACTACCATTTGCTATACAAAGCAGTTCCTGTAGATAAAGATACTTTCACTATTCACTATTAAGAATAGGCTTATGTAAATTATTTGTATGAAGATCTTACTCTTCCATCCATTTGATCTGTCTTCCTAGTTCTTTTCATGATTTCTTCAATTCTCTAGAGGTAAACACACAATTTTGATTAGATATAGAAGGCATTTGAACATTTTTGAAAGAATACAGCATAGATTGCAATGTGATAACTGATGCACACCAGCAACTGACAGTAAATATTTTACACACATTTATAAAAAATATGACCTCAAATCCACACATACTACAGATATTTATACAGCAGTCATAGATAACAATAAAGGGAAGATTTACTATTGGTCCATTTCAAAATTTAACAATCGAACATGGACCAAACAGGTCTGTTTGCGATCAAATGGAAATCGTTCGAATGCATAGTTTGATTCTAACGATTTCAACCTAAATCCTTAGAATTGTCAGGACTTAGAAAAAATTTCAGGGCAGGCTCTAGGAGGTCACCCATAGGCTAAAATGGCAATTCGGCAGCTTTAAGGTCACAAAGTGTTGAATTCGAAGGAATTTAAAGAGACAGTACTTGGAAATTAAAATTTTCAAATTTTTTCAAATTGAATTTTGGGCTATTTGATAGTCGAAGTAACCCAAAATTACTTAAAAATTCAAATTTTATTCTAAAATTCACTTCAACCATTAGTAAATGTGCCCCTTAGTGTCAGTAGTCTCCACAGAAAACAGATAATTTCCCAGAACAAAATAATTCAAATACAGAGCTATAAGACAAGAAACCTATGCAATAGGAACTTTAATGAAATGGAGACAAAAAGTCAGATAAACACTAGTTTTAAGTATAGCTAGCCACCATTACCCTCCCACATCCCCATTTCCCAAGACACCCCCAGTTTAAAGTTAATTAGCTACATAATTGATTAGTAAAATGTACACATCTTGTACTTCATACAGCAGCACATCTGTAAATGCTGATATTAAGCCCTGTCATGTAATTATTGACAGTGTATCTCTGTTATTTAGATTTAAATAAAGGCTATACAGAAAAGTAGAGTAATACATATATTGCCTTAGCTGAGACAATCAGTAAAAAGGTCAAAATTATAAGGAAGGCACTCTGAAAACAAAAATATACACTCATCCTTTTCAGTTCCTATAAAAATAATAAACGGACTATAAAGGCTACAGAGTATATTAACCCTTAAAATTTAATTGGTTGCAGTATTGTTTGATAATGAAATACCCAAGTAAACCAAAAGAAGCACACAGATAAGGTAATATCTACCTTTTTCCTCTCAAGTCTTTCCTGCATGTTTTGCTGCATGACCATTTCTCGCTCTTGCCTGTGTTTCTCTGCTTCTTCAAGAGCTTTAGCTTCTGCTTCCTCCTTCTACGTGCAGGAAATTATACAACATGATCACTTTATATAATGTACATTACAGTTAAAATTCACAGCATATTCTTTGAAACTATGTAGCATAATTCTATTACCCCTACCTGTATGTAATGAAGGCATGTACTGTACAATTCATTTCTACATATAGCAAACTCCAGACCTCCAAATTATATAAATATTGGTGCTAAATGCACAAATACCTTAAATGTTTTACAAAGGTAACATGAAGATGACGATAAAGGAACCTAGGTTTCACTGAGTTTGTGACCCATAGTGTGTCTTTCCTACATTTCTGCACCATCTTAATTTATAATCACACCTGTTGCTGAAGTTCTGCCAAGCGCTCCTGATCTTCAATTTCCTTCTGTATTCTCTCTTCCTCTGCCTTTCTTTGCTCTTCCTCTGCCTCTAATTTCATCCTTTCTTCTAATATTTTGGCTTCTTCTATCTGTTTTGCCTTTTCTTCTTCTGCTTTTCGAGCCATTTCTTCCTGTTTTACTCTGTTAAGTAGCAAGTTTATTTTGTTACTTACCCATAATATAAATTACGAATAATCCACAATAAGTGGCATACCAAAATATAAGAGCTTGGTCTCTAACCAAGAGACAGAAATGCTAAATAAAGCAAAGTATTATTCATTAGTAATAATTTAGGTCAAACATGTTTATAAAACCAGTTTAATACTCAAGCAAACTCAAAACTATACTGTATTTACATTCCATCAGATTACACTGTACAACATCCAAGAAATCAATGCAGGTGAACAGAAAAAGTACCAAGTTACAAAAAGTCAAAGATAACCTAAAACACCAAAAAGTTTTAATCATTTTTCCATCCTATGACAATTATTCCCTAAAAAAGTCTTATAATAGGTCTGTAAAAGTGGGAATTTTATTCTGTTTCACCACTCAGATTTAGGGCTAGGCCAGACGGGGAGATTCGGGGGCATTTTATCGCCTGGCGACTTCTCGCCGCGACTTGTAGCCCCCGAACAGCCACTTACCTAAGCGCACCGGCGTTGCTTTCAAACGCCGGCGCGTATCCACACGGAGCGGCGCGCTTTTTAAAATTGCTCCAAATTGCCTCGCCAGGCAATTTGGAGCAATTTTAAAAAGCGCGCCGCTCCGTGTGGATACGCGCCGGCGTTTTCAAGCAACGCCGGTGCGCTTAGGTAAGTGGCTGTTCGGGGAGGTTCGGGGACTACAAGTCGCGGCGAGAAGTCGCCAGGCGATAAAATGCCCCCGAATCTCCCCGTCTGGCCTTAGCCTTAACACTTCTAGCCCAAGAGCAACAAGGCTAATACTTCTGTGGTGGTGTGTTTGTAGAAAAGGACTTGTCTATTGTTAAATTCATTAGGTGAGAGAGAGACACAATCCTCCAGGTGGTATGGTGTCCAAAACAAATACATCTCACATCACATTACAAGTACAGTTGCAAAAACGGATTGGGATCTTTTTTGGCAATTCTCCAAATTTTCTTCACAATTCCATGTGGATTTTTCACAAAAGAACTTTGGGGGTAAATTTATCAAAGAGTGAAATTCCGCCACTAGAGGGAAATTCTGCAGCTCTCAATTCATTTCTATGGGATTTTGAAAGGCCTATTTATCAATGGGTGAAGTAAAATTTCACCCTTTGATAAATACGCCTTCAAAAATCCCATAGAAATGGATGGAGAGTTGTGGAATTTCCCTCTAATGGCAGAACTTCACTCTTGACTTCACTCTTTAATAAATTTACCCCTTGGTGTAGTCTACTAGATGGAGAAATGGGTAGCAAGAAAGTAGCCAGCAAGATAAAGACAGCAAAATATGATTTTGTCACATGCAGAGCCCCCTAAATATGTCCCCAGCCAGTACAGAGAAATAAAAAGTTTTCCTGTGTATGCATTCTACTGAACTCGGAAAAGGAATGATTTTTTCATAAGCAGAGAGATCCGCTTGAGTTGGCCACCAATGTGCTTGGCTAGAACAGGCTAAACAAATCATTGATTTCAGGCATAGTAAGACTTGCCCGCATCGGTTATACTGCTGCGGTCTTAGCACAATAGTATTTTCAAAACTACACAATATGCCTTATTTTTTACCAGATATTAGTAGGGTAGACCTCCCTGAAGGCTCATGCACAGGCCAATAAGATTCCAACTCAAGCAAAGTTGTCAGCTTTAATTGGCCCAGGTGTTGCCACTTTAGACTTTTACAGCAAGGGGTATTTTCTGCTCATGCTTTCCCCTCATACTAATTTTCTCTATAATTATAACATCATAAACTTATTTGAAGCAGTATTTTGCTTTACAATGCAATTTAAATATCGTGGGACACAAAAATGACTTACTTTTCTTCTTGCTGTCTTTGAATTCTTTCCTGTTCTTCTCGCTCTCTCTGCTCCCGTGCCAGACGTCGCTTTTCAGCCAAGATTTTAGCAGCCTCCTCAGCAGTTGTGCTTCCTGAAGTACTTTTACAATTGGATTCTTTAATAATAAAAATAGGCAGAAACAGCAGCTGTAAAAATCTGCCTTGAATGTAAAACCTAATAAATTTAAGTCCAGTATTAAAACAAGCAATAGCGTGTGTAATAATAGTGTATTGAGATATATGCATTTTCTTCTGTTTTCTTATCAATGCCACAAAGAAGAATTGGTAATAAAAACAACTGTAACTGACATTTTACTGTCAATGTTTGCTGTTTAATTGTCAGCAATGTGTTGAATATATATAATTTATATAAAAAATACATGAACACATTCCTATTCACAAAAACAAAAGCCACTAAATATCCCTGAACTTTTCTTATCATGCACTGTTTCACACACAAAAAGAAAACAACATTACCATCTTTGGTCTTTGATGTGCCACTGGTGTTTTCTTTCTCTGAGGTCTGTAAACTTTTTGGCTCAGCAAGGATTTCTTGAGTCTTTTCCTTTGGTTTGGTTTCGGTTTCTACACTTTTTATGGCAGCATTTAAGACATTGGGTGTAAGTGATGGGCGTTGTATTGGAACAGGTTTATTTGTCACAACAGGTGAGGAAGTTCTCTGTTTTGTCACAACCGAAGAAGAAGAAAGGTTCTTTTGAACCTTTTTACTTAAAAAAAAACAACAAATATAAACAGATTAAGCCACTTGGGTGCCACTTAGTAAGACAATTTAAAATAACAAATATGAAAAAAATCACTGAGCTCCTAGAAGTCAACACCCAAACGATACAAATATTTCTTAGTTACATATATAAGAAAATACAGGTCAAGAACCAAACTAAATATAAGAAATGGTACATAACTCAACAAACAGATAAGTAGTTGTAGAACTATAATTCACATTATCTCTGCAAAAGTAGAGCTGAGGGAGGCATTGTGATACTTGCGCCCTACACAAGTTCAACTGAATGCTAAAATAGTTGGCTATTAATGTTCTGAAGTTTGCTTAATCCTAGTTTAGGCACAGAGAATGAATGAGGACATGGTTTCTTTGCAGAAGATTGAGTTCAATGAGATGGCAGCTTTAAATCGTTCATGTTTAGTTGTGAAGGCTGACTTTTTGTCAGAACTGTTCTACCATAGGCAAAATGGCAGATGTGAGTTATAAAGCAATACAATGCATGCAAGGTAAAGGGGTGTAAAGTTAGCGGTCAACTGTGTCATTGCAGGCTTCTATGATGCAAATTTCTCATTCAAATAGGTTTCAAGTATTATAATAAGCAACACTGCATAGGTTTGTTTAAATTGGTCAAAAATGGCAAAATTGCTACTTTCATAAATAGGATTTTAGACACAGTTAATGTCTCATGCACCCTACAAACATTTAGACAACTTCATATCCAACTTGTATCAAATTCCTACTGGATGGATTAATAATAACCCCATTGATGTATTTGAATATCTGTAAAATTAAAGAAACATGAATTCACAAGTAACTTTTTGTGAGCATCTGCTGAGCACATACTTTTCAAGTGTCGGGGATGGTGGTCGTTTTGCAGTGTTAGCTGGAGACGGCGATCTCCTTCGAGAATTAATAAGAGCCGGAGATGTTGGGCGTTTTCCCACAGAAGGAGGTGACTGTTTTCCATGATCAGACTTCTAGTAGAGATGCAAAAATCTCAGTTACCAAATGGATTAACATGGACTACAGTGCTATATGTCAGCCACCTACTCTTTAGAAAGTCTTAAATATAAAAATACAAATATTGAAAAACATAAAATGTAGCAGCCACAGTATACACTGTCAAATGTGGATACCACAGTAACATGAAGTCCCTCACAGTTATACAGAAATACAGTTTCCCTTGAGAATATCTTGCAAAGATGTGCATTCACTTCATCATCTTAAATATTCACTTGTTTAGACTTGAATATAGCTTAAAAATTTAAATTGTATTGTTCCATTGAAATAGGCACTTTGTCACTTAAAGGAACCATTTCTTCAGTTTTAAGTGTCATTGGTGCACTGTGCTGAATTCTATGGTTCTGGACTATTAAGCTCATCATGGCTGCTCTCTAAGTGTTGCACACTGAAGTCGAGAGTATCGGCATGCTCCCAGGTAATCTTTTTTTCTGCTAATTTATTTAAAAATATTTTTTACCATAATACATGACATAGATCATGTGGCATATGGAATAAGAGAGGCACATGCAAATAATACAAAAAACAACAACAAAAACACCACTACTCTGTTTTTTGATCATCGTGCCAAGGCATGGGTATTATAGAATTACTAGACATTAAGCCTGTTAAATTAACGGGCGCTAGAACATATGTAGTCAAACATTTATAAAAACAGAATTGTTGTAGGCGAATTTTCGCCTGCGCTACGCAAATTCACTGACGTGCGAATTTACACTCTGGTCAGCGAACGGTAACTTATTTCAGACTATCACCCACAATGCTAAAACACACCAGAGCGTAAGGGTGCGAAGTTGCGTGTCTATCTACTTTGCTAGCATAAATGATCACTCAATGGGAATTGAACACTAAAAGCACTGGTCAGAGGCATTTACCTTATACACTTCACCACAGGCTTCCATTGCCTCTATTCTAAGTACTGGTACTGATAGCATTAGCTAGTGATTGGCGACCTCTAGTGGCCAAAACTGGTAAATTCGGTCTGTCGGCACATGCGCAGTAGCTAATTCCACGGACACAGGGACTGGACGCAGAGACACTTCAACTTTATTATATAGTATGGCATTGCTCACATTTAATGAAAATGTAAGCTATATATAAAGAACACAGCAACAAAACAATTCCTACCTGGGAAGGATCTGGGGTACCAGTACAAGGTGATGAATTCTGTGGTGACTTCAGTCTGTCAATGCTTCGGCTTCGCAATGGACCTTTAGGGACGGAGGGTGGGGTATTGATGGTAGTTGCTGAAGCTGAACGAGGACAGAGGTGAAATTCTGTAAAGTTAAGAATTTGACAGGACAAAACAGAAAGCCAAGAGCAGATCATACCAGAGGAAAGGGGAAAAAGAGAGAGAAAAAGAGACTGTGTATTAGAAACTGCAGAGAAGCTCCCAACAGGAAGCATGCAGTGCAGCAGTCAGACACCGAACAAGAACACCACAATTTAGTGTACATAAGCAAGACAAGAAAGACCCCCTTAAAAGTGTGATCAAACTTGGAGAAAGAGCACATTTATTAACACCACATAAAGGCTTATTTGCAAGGTCAGGCTTTTCTTTTGAAAGAAAAGCGATGTGCCCACCTGTCATTCAGTAATTTGCCTAGTAAAATTAAATAGTAGCAAAGCATACATATACTTGAGTATAAATCTTTATTTAGCTTGCTTGTTGAAAATATAATTTTACTTGTAACTGTGGTTCACCTGTTTCAGGTGCAACTACAAGCCTTCAAGGATCAGCATAACTAATCAGTAAGTGAACTGCTGAATGTTCTTATGTTCTAAACGTATGGGACTGACATTATTGACTACCTTTGTGGTGTTTCTTAAATGTGCATCGGTTGATTGTATTAATTGTCATATCATAAAGAAGCCAGGTTACCTCCAAAAGCAATGAGAAAACACTAGAGCAATGATCAAAGTAGGATTAATGGAAGAATCATTCCTTGTGATGCACATTACACTACACAGAATTTAAAAACAGCATCAGATATACAAATGCTTCCCAAGGAGCCATAAGACCAGGCGATAAACCGGTCTAAACTCCTGGTATTACCTGGTGACTCTTTTCCATCTGATGACAACATGGCTGCACTCTTACTCCTAGCTAGAGACGACTGTGTGGGGGCGAGGAGACGACTGATTATGCTACTGTCTAAAGGACTGGTTGGGGGTCGATGTGCTATATGAACAAACAAAATAGGACTGTTAAGAAAACATTCCATGGGAAACAAGTAAAGAACATAATACAATAGTTAGTGATTCTTCTAAAAACTGAAATTTGCCATTTTTCTGTGTTTCTAATGTAAACCCACAAATTCTTTGATTCAAAAATTTAAATTCCAAACTAGGGAGGTGCAGAACAAAGTCAGATCAGGCAATAGCCACAACCCCCCACCCCCCAAAAAAATTAAAGAAATACAACTATCTACATCATACAAACAAACATTTTAAGATAAACACTTCGATTACTGTCAATGCAAAAAAAATGAATCTATAAATTAATGAGAAAAACAAGATAAAAACAATAGTAGTAAATGCGTTTAGGAATGCTGGTTAAAATACGCAATTTTTAGTAACAAGGAAATGGAAAAATATTTACAAAGCAAACTGAGTTTACATAGAAATGTTTTCAAGAACAGGTTATTTAAGCATAACATGGTACACAATAAACATGCAGTACATATTTCAGACGTTAATAGCGGTCAGTACACGGCTGGAAAAGAAAAGCTTTATGAGGTAGGTAGCTGAATAAACCGGTCGCTAAAATGCAAAGCCCTATTGTTAAAATAAACAAAAGCACAATCAAGGTTAGTTCACACACAAACACTTTCAGTAGTGCAACACTGCCCTCTTAATTCGTCATTTGCAGACAGCAGCAACCTGTTTTTAGTAAATGGAGAAACATAGCAAGACTTTATTAATGGAGCAGTTTAGGCTTTAAGTATGTTCAGCACAAGTCCTATTCATTGAGCTCATAAGACATGCAAACACAGACAGTTAACAGACACCTGTTTTGTCTTCTTTCTTCACATTATCTACACAGGGAGATGTTGAAGGCTTATTACTCAGTCTGCTAAGTGATGAACTTCTCTTCTGGTTGGCTCCACCTAAACACCAAATCAATACTATACCATTTGCATAACAAAGGAATGCATATTATCATTCTTTCCTTTTAACACACAGGTTTATTTCTGAGGAATTTAGAATGCAGGGAATACCTGGGCATACCAAACAGGGCTTCATGTACAACACTACTCACAAATACATAATGTACCGCAACATCACCAGAATCTTCAAATGGCTTATAGCTGTACTCTAGCGAATATATTCCCCTAGGGCAGTGCTATCCAACTGGCTGCCACGACCACCCCTTGTGTGGACACCACATGAAAGTTTGCCTTTAGTGACTGCTGCGGACCCCTGCATTGTTTACACCTTAAATTCAGACTATAATCACCTGTATTGCTCACATAGTAATTTCCCCTGCATTGTTCATGCATGTAACTCCTTTATTGTGCACACTCCTTAAGCCCTGTACTGTTCACACTTCAGACCCAGACTGAGACCACGGAGAACAGAAAACTTCTGGCCCTTGGTACCACAGAAGTTGGACAGCACTAGAGCATTAAAACAGAGTCATGCACAGGAACATTAAATTACAATAAAGGCACAACTGTGTTTTGGGCACTTTGTGTTATTAGCAATCAGGTTTCAAAGAGCCCAAAACCACCCCCTAGTACTTGCATTGACTTATATTGAAATCACTTCCGGCAAATGTCAGGCCTGTAAATAATTCTGCGTGCTTGTCCAGGAAAAAGAGATTATCAGTAAATTTTCAATATCATCCAGTTTTTAGGCTACATTTAGAGGCACTGAAACTACCTGAAAAGCTTAATGTGCCATTATCCTTGGACTGCAGAATGAATAGGCACCCACCCATTCAGAGCACAATGATCCCAGAAACAAATACAAAACAACATAATCAGGAACAGCTAGCTACACATTCGCACAGCAGCAAGACCTTTTACACAACAGCACTGCAACAGGAACACATTCTTTTAGATTGCAATGTAACCCTGCCAACCTTTCATTTAAAATACACCAAGAAAAGCATCTGCTGAACTCAGACCACAATGTACACAAAAGCACAACTGTACTCAGACTAAAATATGAATCAAAACACATTTAGCAAATCAGAGTTTATCGTACAGTCTTTCTGCTGAATTGTGATTACTACTGTCCAATACCTACGCCGGTAAAGTTTTTGGTATTCCTTGGAACAGGCTAGGCGCAAACCTGCTACAAAGGCTGGAGTTTACGATCAATTTAAATAACCAAATTCCATACAGGCTACTTGTAAGACAACAAGCATGAAAGATAAGGAAGCTGTGGAAAGCCTTCCTAAAAATAATGGTTTACAAAAACACATTGAATGGAAAGAAGACCCTTTTCTTCATCATCATTTTATAACAACCCCCATAATAAAATTGATCATAGAAAAATACACTCAGACTGCATCACCTATGCTCAGTACAACAATCAAACAAAAGCATGGTCAGACAGGACCATAACATTCAAACACCATATAAAACAATATGTTATCTGCAAATTGCACCTTTCTTTTCCAGATTTGAGACTCTAGGTGAGTGTGGCTGTGAATTTAGAGGCGTTTTATTGCTTAATCTGCTTAATGAAGAACTTCTCTGTTTAGTACCTGAAAAAGTGAAAAGATCAAAACACATTCACATTAGACACGCCTGTAGATGATTTAGCATTGGCAAAGAGAATTTTATTCAATACAATGAATCCATAAGTTGAAGGCTAAAAGTAAAAAAAAACTAAGAAAAAAACATTTCATAAATTATAAGTAAAAAGTGACACTGATGTTCATGGTTATCCTGTGGAAAAAATGTAGTATTCAAACCATTAACCAGTTTTCTTGTTTTACTGAACAAGTCCTACACTTATCTAAAAAAAACATTAAAAATTAAGTATACAACCCCATTTTCAAGAAAAGTTGAGACAATGTGTAAAATGTAAAGCAAACCGATCCAAAGCAACAGTGCCCCCCCCTCAAGTCACTGATTGGTTACTAATCAGTGGAAACCAAGAGAGCTGAAAAGTAGGAAGTAGTGTTCTGGCTATTATGTTAGACATGCAGTCACTCCAGCCTTTATACATTACATTTTCGGCTAACTAACCATATTGAAAACATTCTTATTTTGCAAAGCCAATCTATTTACCCAGGCTTTATTTTTATACTGAACAATTCTTTTAATAACGAGTTAGATGGGTTATAATTTTGCTAAAAAAATATATATATATACAATTATTAAAAAAAAAAAGACTGCTGTTTTTGCTACCAGGAAGACAAGTAGAAATTAACACACACAGAACAGACAGAGTTTAAGAATATACATATCACTACATATAAAGTATACAGTATATTAAATTGGCAGAATATAAAACATAAAGTACATTACCTCTGTCAGGGTTTTGAAGGGTGGCAGAAGAGGAAGACAAACGCTTGTGCATTACACTCTCTGCCTGTTTAAGGTTAGTAGTTGAGGTGGAGCGTTTACCTGTACATGGTAGGAAATAGACAATATAATTTAATTATCCTTAATTTATGGTGCAACATATTACAGGTATAGCATCTATAATCCGGGCACCCATTACACAGAAAGAGCAGAAACACAGCAGTACTATTTTAAACAAGCAATTCTTTCTTTTTCTCTGACAATGTGGATTGCCTGAGAAACATCTCAAAATGCAAGACATTCTAGGACATGCTAGGACAAACTTTATTGTAAGGGTGAGTATGCTCAGACAACATGCAACACAGCATGACAATATAAAACAGCGCAACATTAGTTTCTTTGGTTTTAATAAAGGGATATCCTTGGGTTGACATAGTAGTGCAGACTGTTAGAGGTTAGCATACAAGGGGCAGAAAGTTATCTTATTTAATAAATACCGCCAGATCCACCTTTATCTTCATTTTGAGGGTCTGTGGGGGAATGGGCTTTTTCAACTATATCTACAGGACTAGGAGAATTATTTCCAGTTGTACCTGAACAGGAACAAAATATAAAATCACATACAAATTGTAATATTTAGGAATATAGCCTCTTTCTATCATATAATGAACAACACAACAGGGTTCATTTGATAAATCAAGCACAAATCACAAAAACGTGGCAAAAATGCAACAAGAGCCTCTTACAAGGGAAAATTCAGTATTAATATATAAAACAGTTGCATCTGTTTCAATATAGGGCACACAGATGCACAAGCATCTTCAAACTAACATCTGCCATGAGGAAGTATTACTTTGGAGGTCTTTCCGAGTTTCACATACATGGGCAACTAACTTGCACCAAAAGAAATGCCTGCTAATAGAGGTTTTCCAACTGTGCACATTAACACACCTAGGGGCAGCTGTGTAAAACGAAATTAGCAGGAAAAAAAAGCGTAAAATGTGGTGTAAATTAAATGGAGAATTTATCACGGTGTGTTTTATTATACGCTATGCAAATGCTAGATTTGCCTCCATTATTTTACATTGTTTCCTTTGTGATAGATTTGGCTGAATACAGAACCAAAATAATAATTTGCATATGCAAATTAGGGGTGGGAAAGGGAAAATGTTGAGAACATTTTTTTCCACTTACCTGTTTTGTGATAAAAGTCATGTGATTTCCCTCCTCAACCCTAATTTACATACGCAAATTAGAATTCAGTTTGGCCAGACACAAGGATCCGGCTGAATTCAAATCCTTCTGAAAAAGGCTGAATCCTGGATTCAGTGCATCCCTATTTCCTGCGGAAGTCATACTTCAGGGTGGATTTATCAAAATTGTGAGTTTAGAGATTAATTAATAAAAACTCACCCATGTTCTATTCATTCCTTTTGGATTTTTAGAAGTGTATTTACCAATTGGTGAAATTTAAAACTCATCATTTCATAAATACGGTTCTAAAAATCCCATGGGAATAAAAAGAAGGTGGGTGAGAGTTCTTAATTATTAAGCTCTGAACTCACATTTTGATAAATCTGCCCCAAGAAAAAAACACGTAGAAACATAGTCATAAAAAATGGATTCTATGGAGATGGCCTTTACATAATTTTGAGCTTTCTGGATAACAGGTTTGTTGGAAATCTGATCCTATACCTTTACAGGTTTTAAGCTTTCCAAATCCAGACAACTCAAATTGGCCTGGACGTGCTGCACGTTTCCAATTCTTTATTAAAAAATAGTTGGAAACTCAGTTTCTGCTCCCCTCAGCAAAAAAAGGCACCAATCCATTGTGCACTGGCTATCTCCTATAAGGAAGGTAGGGAGAAGAAAATGAGCACCGTACGATGGATTGCCTGGTCACCTTTTCTAGGTGCGCAAGCAGTGTTTCGGTAAGTTATTCATTAATAAAGCCTTTGTGATTTTAAAGTTTAATTTGTCTTGGTATTTTTTTTAATGTATACTAAATTTTAGAAAATTGTTTTTGATGTTACTGGTCCTTTAAAGCAGTGATTTTCAACCTTGTGCCTCCAGCTGTTAAGAAACTACAAGTCCCACAATGCATTTGCCTGACTGTGGCTGTCAGACTCCTTCATTGCATTGTGGGACTTGTAGTTCCTTAACAGCTGGAGGCACAAGGTTGAAAATCACTGCTTTAAAGAAACACAGGGAATTGATTAAAGGGTAGTTCACTTTTACTTCCACTTTTAATATATATAGAATGCCCTATTCTTACCAACTTTTCAACTAGTCTTCAGTTTCTATAGTTTAATTGTTTGCCTTCCTCTTCTGCCTCTTACCAGCATTCATGATCATTGACCCTGGCAGCCAAAATACTACTGCCCTGTGAGGCTACAGTTTTGTTACTTTTTAATATGTATCCAACCAGATAGCTGCTGAAATTCCAAACTAGAGAACTGGTTAAAAAAGGTTAAAATGTCTCAGAAGAGGACTATTTACATCAAACTAAAAGTTAATGTGCAGACAAGTTAACCCTCCAATATGCCAACTAGAAACCTAGACTCTACTATGGTCTTTTTATGGGGGAATAGATCCTATGTTCTGTGGCACCACTAGGTTTGGGATTACACAATGCACAGACAACATACAGTTGTCAAACTGAAAATGTTGGAACACGGAGAGGAAAGGGCTACCCTGAACATCAGAGCAGTATGAAATGCTAGAACAAGGTGCAACTATACAAGAAGAAATTTTAAAAATAACTGCAGTAGTTAGTGACCCTGGCAAACAGACAACAATTTGCAGATTGGAAAGAACAGGAAAGAGAGGCTAATAATTAGAAGACCAACTGAAATGATGCTGACGACACACCCATCTGTAACATACTAAATGTTCTTGTTTCCTTATTGCTCTCCTAGGCTGTTTGTGAAAACACAAAATTTTGTATTAATTCTGACCTGTGCACAGTTTTTTAAAACTGAGCACAAAATTATTTTTTCTTGCACATAGCCGTATTAATTGGACCTGGGCATGCAATCCTAGAGCAGAATGCCAGAGTTCCCAGAAAAAAGGCTATACACTAATCTAAGGCTACACTGATCAACTTAAATATCCCACCATTTTACCTAATAGTTTTACAATAGCCTGTGTAAGCAGTAGTAGGTGCTTTCACGTGTCTATTCCTTTCACAATACTCGTCCATAAGGTAAATATAAAAGGAACAATGTCAGATAAATATTTGTCTGTTTGCTTTCCATTACCGAATTACATACTGAAGCATGATGAAAACCCTGCAACCAAGACCAAGAGGAGTACCGAACTGCAGATTTATTTAATCTTACATTCTACTTTTATTAATAAATTTATTGAACATTTCATAAGACATTTATTGCATAAATGTAGCATTAAAAAAATAATCCTTATCAAAACAAAAAGCAGCCAGTTACTTTTACAGTCTACAATAAGGTTGATTGAAAAAAAAATCTTTGCTCTATAAATATATTTTAGTCTACAGAATCACTGCTATCTTGGGTGACTATAGATTCCAGACCTTTCCCAACTGGTCACTAAAAGTATACATTCAGTGAACGTACATTCTGCACAGTTAGCATGAAATATGTACAATACAACAATATTTCTAGGTGAAGAGATTAATTTTTTTTCCAGCTAATTTTATATTTCACATTGCACCCACAATTATTCAGTAAATATTTTAAGTAGCATTGTTAATATACGTCACGCACATCAGTAAATAAATGTAGTGATGGGCGAATCTGGGGCGTTTTGCAAAAAACCAGACGCCGATGCTACGAAATTTTTTCGTCTGCAGCAAATCACGGGAATTCGCGCAAAGTTGCCGCGAATTCGCCACAGGCGAATAAATTCGCCCATCACTAAATTAAAGGACAACAGAAGTGACTTAGTAGTTCAAAAATGCACATTCCTTCTTCTTAAACTGGATATGCTATCTCCATGAAGTATTGCAGGTTCTGGCTAACAAAAAAACAATAGATCATTACCATGTTTGAGATCAACATCTGCAACAGATCCACCACCCCAAGACCATCTCTTTTGTCGCTGGTCGAGTTGGCTGCTACGCTCAAGGGTTCTCCTTACATTAGCTTCCCGACGTTCCTGCCATTAAACAATCCTATTATACAACCTTGAAAGAAGAGCT
>CM044445.1:52125447-52135570 GCA_024363595.1 Xenopus borealis
CTCCCCTGAGGCTGAACACAGCCAAATGCAACGCAGGGGAGCGCAGGTCGAAAACGCCCTTGTGAAAGGGCCCTTAAAGGAAAAAATATAGCTTGGGTAAGCAGCGAAGCCAGTGAGTGAGTGAATGAATAGGTAATCATTCAGAATATGAAAGGTAACTGAAAAAGTGGAATTAAGTAGAATCCTAAAAGTGGCGCAAGTGTATGGAATCTAGAGAGTTCTGAAATCGAATGAAAACTTCAGAGCTTTGCTGTAGCCTAGTTATTCTTTTCTTTTTTAAATAATCTGTGTGATATAAAATACTTTTACATCCTTTCGGCTCTGATTCCCACAGGAAACCTACATGGCTATGAAATGTTTCTAAAAGTCCTTCTCACACTGCTTGTCTGTTGTGTTCTTTCCAATTTTTTTTTCTTTTAAGTAAAACAGAACTGAGCATGCCTCATAATTTACGGCACAATAAGTTACGCAAGCCAATAAATCTGCACTTCTCCGAGTTGAGTGACAGAGACCATAGGTCATTAGATTGAGTTCCTGAATTCTCATAGATTTGGCTCAGGAGATACATAAAGTTCACAGGAGTCTCTTTTAACACTGGGGTTTGGCACTTGCATGACAGCATGACTTTATACAGCAAAGAAAAATGTAAGTGTATACTTTTATAGAACTAATTATTTTCTGGTTTAAAATGAAATACTTAATATCATGGTGTATTTGCTTCTGAATACTGATATACCATAATATGTATTGTAAGGCTGTACTTCCCTGAACAAAGTTCTTCCATTTCTCGTGATCTTTATGGCTACGGCAGGGGGCTATAAAACATGCCTATATAATTTTATTTAAAGTGATCTGTAGCACCACTGTGTATCTATCGTTGTTTAAGCATATGGTTAATGTTAAAAGAATATTATTCTGCTTATGTCTACATGGGTTTCCTCAGAATAGTTCTATCCAATTACCTGCAGACTGATTAAATGCCTTCTTCTTCTGATGATCATAATATGTGGAAATATGATAGGGACCTTTGATTGCAAGCTCCACTAGAGCAAACTGTGATGTGGATGATGAAAAATCTGTTGTGTTATCTATATAAGGGACAATAAAATGTAAACTAAATATGTACTATCTGGAATCATTTTACTGCCTGTAGAATTACAAGTTCCTATATGGAGTGAAACAACTGATTGATAATACAGCTTAAATATATCTCTTATACACCCATATATGCATACATATGTATATCTCTAAGGCATACATACAGTACATACATACATATTATGATGGAAGTGGGTTTATAAGAGAATATGAATGAGTGAACTTACAAGAATACATTCTTTGTAAATTCCACCTGAAATTAATAATTCTTCATTTTGAGGCACCTGAATTCATCCCCCCCAGTAAACATATAATTTATATCTTCTGGCTTGTTTCTACATTGTATGCTGGACCTGTTGGGCAGGAAAGGGTCATCCCGTTTAAGTACCTGTTACCCTGCACATGGTTTATTTGAAGTGTTGAGCACTCCAACTTCTATAATCATTTACAGGTAATAGACATGAATTCAGAATATTAGTATTATTATATTTTATTTATATAACACCAACAAAAATTTACGCATATTAATCATCAATCTTAACTGTCCCTGTGGAACTCATAAGATGTATATAATGCTTTCCCAATGGATCTCTTACGCAGAACAACAAGTTAATGATTGATTGTGATTGTGTAACCATTGAGTAGGAATCACAACTGTTTCATTCATGAATAGTATTTCCTCTTTTCTTCTAAGGTGTGTTTTGGCATCTCTGAACGGTCCCTTGTGTATTATTATACAGTTAGGGGTCCTTTATTTTGAAAACACTCTTAGAAACGGCAGAAGGTAAAGGTTTAAGGTGGCCATACACCAAACAATAAAAGCTGCCGACAGCTTATTGGCCCGTGTATGGGCCCTTCCGATGGGCTTTCCCAATCGATGTCTGGCCGAAAGTCAGGCAGATGTCAATCGGACAGGACTAAAAATCCCATTGGATCGCGGCCGTATCTTTTCGTTGACGTCGTCCACCGATCTGACCACCCATTTCTCCTCCATTGTGGTCCGGTCTTTTGGCCCTAGGGCCCATGATCGGATCAGCCCGATATTGCCCACCACATATTAGTGGTGGGCATATCAGGGAGAGATCCGCTCGTTTGGCGATGATCTCTCCATGTATGGCCACCTTTACTCTTTATTCAGTCTCCCCATAAGCTCTTTGAAGCTGGAAGCTACCTTATCATCTATTGCATGATGTTTCCACTGCAGCAAAATTCAAGTCTGCTTTTCTCTTTCCACCTCATTTGTAAATTAGTTAATATGCAGTGTATACATTTATAAAGTTACAGGGGTGGTTCACCTTTAAGTTAACTTTTATTATGTTATAGACTGGCCTATTCTAAGCAACCTTTCACTTGGTCTTCATTATTTCTTTTTACAGTTTTTGAATTATTTGCCTTCTTCTTCTGACTCTTTCCAGCTTTCAAATGGGGTGTCACTGACCCCATCTAAAAACAAATGCTCTGTAAGGCTACAAACGTACAGTTATTGTGTTTTTTTATTACTCGTATCTATTCAGGCTCAGAATATAACTCTCTACATATAATTTAAAGGAGAACGACTTGTTGCTCAAGTATTCGTTTTGGGGGTATAGTTTTCCTGTATGACTCAGTAACAACAGGGGACTTGGCAGTCAAAACTGCTTCACATCTGGGCTCTATCGCCATCTGTAGAGAGAAGGTCAAACCTGCATAAATCTGCTATAAACCAGACATTACCCCCCATTAGGATTTCTGCACAGGGCTCTGAAATGTCTGGCTCTTGTTAAACAAGTTCAGTTCATGAAAGGTAGTTTGGTCAATTTTGTTTAGAGAGTTTAAAATATTCCATTCCCTTCCATATATCTTGCCTGTCCTTTGCCGTATAGTGCCACACTGACAACAAAGACATTTGTGCTAATTATCATTTTATTTTCCACGAAAAAAAATTTCGGGCCGCACACTCACACAGGCAGCTAGATTTGTTTTGAGACCAATAGTGAAATATTTTTTATTTATATCTGGAACAAGTCTATTAGATATTAGAATTATTAAAAAAAAAATTGTGTACGGAAAAGGCATAGGAAGAAATTATGGTTTAATCAGTAATTACCATATGTCAAGACAAACATGTTATCTCTCTGGACTATACACAATGACACATCTGCCATTTGTAAATACTGAAAAGAAAAAAAGGCATCAACTAATCTGAACATGGTTGACGTTCAGTAAAGACTGTTGCACTTGTTCTCACATCATTTATCCATTGTGGACATAAGATGACGTACAGTAAGCTGTATATCAGGAACAAATGACAGGGACAGATAGACTCTTCTCTGATCTATAGCTCTGGGAAAGACAAGGCTAGTTGGATTCTAATGGAAGCCATGATGTCTGCTACCTTCAACTTGTTTTTCAAAGAACCCCTATGGGAAATGCCTACTGGATATGTCTGCTAAAGTCTGTAAGTAGGATCTGGGTTAATAGTAGCATGAATGACTTGCAATATAGCTTATTTTAGTACCTTTTAGTGTCTGCAACAATGGCTGTAATGTATACAATGGTGTGTACACTTGCCAGCTATTCTGTATAGGTCACTGTTTATTTGGGTAACTGTTTAATGAGCCACCAGGTGATGAAATAAAGCAGTTGATGGACATTATGATATCCCTCAAGTGAAGATTTTTAACAACCAAGCACCACATCAGTCATGTGTAAGAAAGTATTTAGGAATTGCAAGAATAGAGAATGGTCTCCAGACACAGAGTGACTGATTGGATATTCGATAATTTGATCATTTGATGATCGAAGGATTTAAATTTTTAAATTATTCGACTGCCTACGTCGCCAGATTGAACCTACTGAATTGTAATAGAGTCTATGGGAAGCTCCCCATAGGCTTCTGAGGCTAAGTCCTGCTCGAATACCATTCGTACGATCGGATCGTTCGATCATTCAAATTTATCGGACGCTCAAATTAAATTTCATGATCGGTATACGATCGTACAAATTCATTGAGAAATCTGATATCGAGCAAAATAATAGCCTAAAAAAATTCGATAAGCAAATTTGCCCCAGAGAGTCTGATACACATACCCAGCACCAATCAAATACTTGTTACTATAATGCCCCTTCTACAAATACTTCACAGTGTCTTGATGTGAGTTGAATGTCATCACTAGTGATGGGCGAATTTATTCGCCAGTGGCAAATTCGCGGCGAATTCCCGCGATTCGTCGCTGGCGAATAAATTAGTGAAACGCCAGCAAAAATTCGCCAGCGAAAATTCTGCAAAAAAAAAATGAGTCGCGCGTAGTTTTTGACGCGACGCATCGAAAACGACGTGACGCGTCTCGCAAACGAAGTGACGTGCGTCAAAAACGACGCGCGACTCGTTTCGCTAATTTTTTTTCGCCCATCACTAGTCATCACTTTGAATACAGTCGAGGCAATTTAATAACCCTTAAATCAGGATGCTTCTTTGGTAGATTTTAGTGTTTGCTTTGTTTATATCGTACATTGCATGCCTACTCTTTCTTTCAATATCCTGCATTGATAGGAAGGTTAAGGAAGGTTAAACAAGATAATGTACCAACAGGCTGAATGAAGTATGAAATGCAATAAACCAAGCTGTTTCTATTTCAGAAGGCAAAGTCATTAAGATGAAGGAGCTTATTCTGTGGCGATATCCTGTAAAAGTTTTAATCATTCTACTCGTAACTGCTGAACTTGCTGCTTTATCAGGTAAGAAGTTATTTTTCCCAAAGACCATAACTTTTTATCTTCTTACATATAAAGGGTACAATATGGACAATGACATTTCACGCCTAATTTTAGCGATACAATCATAGGTTATTGAAATTATATTATAGCCATCTATGTGGCAGATTTGAAGTTATTATACAGGCTACTGTAATCACATGACATCTATTTAGATGTTTGTAAGAAATTGGTGAAATGCATTTTGTTATGTTTAAAAGTTAAATATGATGTTGAATACACAATATTTTAAATAAAATTGTCAGTAAAGGAAAGCAATACACAAGACTGATGCCTCCAAATTAAATTTTAAGCAATATCTGCAAAATAACTGTATTTTTCTTTTACTTATACTTGGAGTTTATTTATTACCTCTCGATGGTCTGGCTCAGAAAATAAAATATTTTTTATAGAATAAAAAGCTTTCCATGTTTTATGTTGGGAAAAAGCAATCAATGCCAGAAAAAGCATGTCAGTTAAAGAAAACACTTGTGTTTTCTAACATAATTTCTCCCAGCCCAGGCCTCCTGAGAGGTAATACATATGCCCATTATATTTAAAGGATTGACTTACATTCAGTATATGGAAAACAAATATAGATGGTTTCAACACTTCAGTCAAGAATAAGAAATGTCTGTGATGCAAATGCACATGAAAAAGATCATTTAGAAATGGCAATGAAATAAATTCACAGCAATATTAGATTTATGGAGCAAAATGGATCAGTTTTGCGGTAAAAATGTATCGGCCCTCTAATGGAGTTATTTATTAACATCCGAATGCTAAAAAATGCAAAATATTCAAGTTTTTTTAGTGGGGGAAAAAACTAAAATTTTTGAGATTTAGGGGCAGATTTATCAAATTCACATGAATGATTCGAAATTCGATCAAATTTTCAAAAAGATTTGAATTTTGAATAATTTTTTTGAGTAATTCGACCATCGAATTAAAAAAATTCATTTTGAATGATTCGACTGAAAATCTATTCGATCATTTGACCTTTCGATGGTCGAAGTACTTGCCCTTTAAAAAAATTAAAAAATGTGATTGCCTAGTTCGCCAGATTAAACCTACCGAATTGCTATTAAACCCTATGGGAAGCTCTCATAGGGTTTTTCTAAGCTTTTTAGTTTGAATAAAAAAAATTTGATTTAATTGTTCAATCGAATTTTTTTAATCGATCGTTTGATTGATCGAATTGGGCTAAAATCCTTCGAATTCCAAAATTCGTTGGTCGAATTCGAGGGTTAATTAGTAAATATCCCCAGGGTGAAAAAGTCCAAATCTAAAAATCCGGCATCTCAGACCTGCCGAGGTTGTATATAAGTCAATGGGAGAGGTCCCTATCCTATTTGGAAGTTTTTGTGGTCTGTGCTGGTCCAACTATTTTGGGCTTTTCAGGTAAAAATCTGAAAGATTTGGCCTTTTTGGCAAAAAAAACCCCCTAAAATATTGAGAAACTGGAAAAACATCCTAAAAAACCCATAAAATGTGGGTTTTTGCTTGATAATATTGAGTTTTTCCCCAATCTGATTGAATGGAACTTTTTATAATCAAATAATCATTATGATTTTGATAAACAACCCCCTAAATATGACTATTTACAGTGAAGGCATTAAAGGTATGAGTAGTGCTTTTTTTTAACACCATGGTGTTTATGTCTAAAGCTGAGCCTACAGCAGCTTGGTGACCCAACTGATATCTATGTATTACATATCTAATCGTCCAAAGCACCATATTGCAGATGTTTGCTGCAGGAAATGAAGAGGAACCAGTTCCCGTTGTTTGGCTCATTCAGGCTGTCTGTCATGTATGGCCACCTTAAGGCTGTAATTAGTGCACAAACCTCCCCTGTGCTTTTGGCACAATGCTTTGTTATTGAATGCAAAGTGTTCCAGGTGATGCATACAGAGGTTTGTCACCTCTCTATATGCAGTTTCTGTAATTGTAACCAATGTTTTTTTTTAAACATTTCTCATATATGTAACTGTGTCACAGTTATGTATTCATATAAAAACACTAGAAAGTTAGTGTAATTAAAGGTGCATATTTGCTTGTCAACTCTTATAACCCATTGTAAACTTTTGGATGTTTGATTCAAACTTCTCATCAGTAAATACTACTTGCTGTTTGATTATTTTATTTGTTTACAATGACATAGGATAGCTCATGTATTAAGCAAGGGCAAGGTGCAAAAAAAATGCAATTTTTTTGGCTGGTGACCTGTTCCTCTAAGAAATAATTCCTAATTCTTTTTTATGATGTTAGTCAATCAAAATAAACTCCACTTACACTATTAAAAAGATTTACATTGTTTTTCTTTTAGTCTTGGAATTCACAATCACTGCAAACAGGGATGTGCCATTTGGTGGACACTGTTATTAAAGCGGACCTGTCACCCACACGTAAAAAGTTGTATAATAAAAGATATTTATAAATTAAACATGGAACCTAAATTATTTTCTTCATTAAAGCATCACTACTTGTTATAAAGGTGTTTAAATATCTGAGCTGTCAATCAAATATTACATAGAGGCGGGGCAGTCAATTACTTTTACTTTCCATTCAGCAATTGCTAGATGTCACTGCTCTCCCCACATTTCCCCTCTCTCCTCACACTATATAATTGCCTAGGGTACTGTGCATGGGCATTAAGTACCCCATTCTGCTGCATACACAAAATTCTGGGCTGATACAAATTTGTCTTTATGACAGTGTCAACAAAATGGCTGCTTTCTGCTTTCTTTGATTTTGTAATTCCAAGAGTGAAGGAAACAAAATTTAAATAATAAATATAGTTTAAGTAAAGTTTATATTGCTCAACTAACTTGATGGAAAGGAATTTGGAATTATTTCTTAGGGTGACAGGTCCCCTTTAAGGCAAGCTTTGCATCATGTCAGAATGAGGGACCCGATGCCCCTGCCCATGTACTTGCTATACAATTAGATAGTTAGGAGGGAGGGGGAATGGGTGAAGTGCAGTGACATCTAAATGCACAGAACGTAAAATGAAGGGGCAGGTGATATATGATTGACAGCTGAAATTTTTAAACTAGTTTATAACTGGTATGGGTGCTTTAATAAAAAAAATAATAAGTGTTTTATGTTTAATTTGAAAAGGACTTTTATTATACAGCTTTTTATGTCTGGGTGACAGGTCTCCTTTAACTTCTGCTTAATGCAATTGTGAAGTACAGGGTTCCCTTGAAAACACATCAATGTGTCTTCTGCATTCAGAGTCACTGTTTGATATATAAGATAAGATTCTTTTTTTGTCACATGCATAGCTATTCAAGTACTACATACAGTGAAATGCATCCTGATCCACTTTTTTAGACTGTGCCAAATTAAAATATACTACAACTAAGTACAAAAATAATATATATATATAGCTGCACTCAGGGCCGGTCTTACCAACTGCGGGGCCCAATTGGTGGGGCCCCCAAGATTTAAAGAGCCACCAAAATTTTCAGAGACAATTTTCAATTGGTTTTCATTTATTATTTGTGTTTTTTTAGTTATTTTTCTTTTTATTCAGCATCTTTCCAGTTTGCAATTTCAGCAAATTTTTGACCCCCCTAAATACTATGACAGTAAGGGGTTCCAGGGTGCGAGGCCCCCATTGGTGCGGGGCCCAATTGGCCTAAGGCCGGCCCTGGCTGCACTCGATTACCGAAGAAAAAGCCTGGGTGCACACTGCAGAAAAATCACATAGAATATCATGTAAAGCAAGGCACTTACAGGACTTAAAATATGGTGAAAAAGAGATAAAGTTTATTCGTTATTCCAAGTTTCGGTCTGCCTTGAGACCTTTGTCAAGGTGTCACCGTATGGTTTATCATCTTTGTAAACTGCTGAGGAAATCTGTTAGCTTTATACATATAACATAATAAACGAAGAAATATTAATGTAAAATTGTACTGTTAAATCTAATCCCAGAAACACAGGCTTTTTTCTACAAGTGGACCAGTAAGCTTTAGGAAACACATTCTTTGTGGCACAATAACTTCACTATAAAATTATGTTTTGGTGTGTTTCAGTATCACTTTCATTTTAGCGTATTTCAATGATTACATATGACAGGAGTTGGTTTTTTTGCAACTTTGTTGACCAGCAAAGCACATTGTTTAATTTCTCTAATCATATGATATCATTAAATATATTTACTCGCTTCTGTTAATGGAGTGCTCTCTTGTCTCGGTATTTTGGATTTGGTCAACCACTAACTTGACTGGTTTAATACTAGGATGGCATCGGGCATGTTATAAAGATTACTGATTGAATGAAGAGCATTGCAGTTGATAAGAAACTCATTAGTTGTTAGCTTGGCAGCCTGTAAAACAAGCTTTGTTAATCCTCTTATATATGAATTTAATATGTGAAAAGATAAGCTGCTTGTGGTAATGAGGTAATAGCGTACTGGGAAATAGTTTCAGAAATCCAATAATGCTCTGAGATTAGTAGCAGGCTTCAGACACATGGATTTATATTGTTTTATAAATGCCCTCAGTGGCTTATTGTGCAAATGACAGGAAGGTACCGCTTACTAACAAGCTAAAAGTCCATTGAGATCCAGAATTATATCTCCTGGCCTCTAGCACAAATAGTAACATTTCCATCATCCTACGTAGACTTAAAAGCAGCCCTAACAGCTATATGCCAACTACTCTGTACAGCTTAACTGTGTGTTCTCTCTTTAAACCTTGCCCATATAGAGCTCCACAAATTACAGCATAAAATAAATGTCATGTTCAACATAACATTAAAGTGCAAAATTAAAGTGCGTGGCCACAAAACATGATTTTAAACTGTAAATCTCTCCTAAACTGACAACACAGACTGCACTCTGTGGATTGTTCCATAGTATTTTACAGACATACGCATCTCATGCTTTATCCAGGCCAATTACATCTTTACTATCATTAGGTTTATAACATTATCTTCTTTTGCAATGTATCATTCTTCTGATTTATAATGTTAATCCACTGTGATAATGATAAGTGTCATATATATATATTGACATTTGTCAATTTCCCAGCTGCCCCTGGTGATGTGACTTGTGCCAGCACTTTAGGATGGAACTGCTTTCTGGCAGGCTGTTGTTTTTCCTTCTCAATGTAACTGAAGGAGTCACAGTGGTTCATGGGATTTTACTATTGAGTGCTGTTCTAAGATACCAGGGAGCTGTTATCTGGTTACCTTCCCATTGTTATTTTGTTGCTGCTGGGGGGGAAAGCGAGGGGGTGATATCACTCCAATTTGCAGTACAGCAGTAAAGAGTGACTGAAGTTTA
>CM044445.1:52162171-52178012 GCA_024363595.1 Xenopus borealis
TTTTTTAAATTAGTGGTGAGCACAACTTTCCCTTGTTTGAAAAGTTGCTTAGTACTGGGCATTCTATAACATACTAAAAGTTAAAGTAAAGGTGAACCATCCCTTTAAAAAGCATAATAATGTTGATATGCTTAACATTATAGCCACCTTCAGTAATGTTCTAAAACCCATCAAAGAATGGTTTATATGAATTGACACCACTCACTGTGGTTTTGTGGCAGGTATTCTTACAGTGACCCAAACTGTGATCCAGCTGGTTGTAGACAAAAAGAATGCACATATTTAGAAAAGCATTAACTATGATAAGGTAGGGCAGTGTTGTTGATCTTATTGTCTGCATTGCAGGGCCACAGTTTCAGCAATTCTTGTTTAAACACTTATGTTGTAAGTGCCAGTATCGAAGGGACAAGGATCCAGGGACTAAATGAGCCAGTGCTTTTAACTTTAAGGCATATTGAGGAAAATAAGGTAAGGCTGCTGTCATTTCCCATTTGTATCATCCCAGGAAAATGGTAACAAGCATCAGCAGAGAATTAGGTAATAAGGAAGTGAAAATGTATACTAGCACAACTATAAAGGTTAAAGGACAGTTTGCCATTGTTTTTAATCAAAACAAGATTATGATATATACATGTATATTTCTATTTAAATGAAGGGAAAACATCCAGCACTTAAAAAAAGTGTCCATGAAATAAGGCTACCTTGGTGTTCTGCAAGGGCAAAAGAGCAATGAAGCAAGTTAGCATGTCAATTACCTAGACTTGTTACTTCCATAATTTATTTGTTCTTTATCATTGTTATACAGCTGTTAAAGATTAGCAAAGGAAATTGGTTTCTTCAAGCTTTTAAACATAGAGTATACATCTTCCATGGTAACTGAACTTTTAACTCTACACATGCACTAGCTACCAAAGAAGTGTGTTTCATTATGGAGCCAATATATACATAAAACATATAAAGTACCACCTGTCTGTACCTTAAAGTTCTAAAACACAAACAAATAAATACTAATTAGACACAATTCTAATAAATGCACGAGTATTAATATGTCAATTTAAAAACTGAATTTGTTTCTTATATTTTCAGGATGAGAGCAAAGTGCAGTGTGTATTTTGGGATTTTAATGCAAATGGTAAGTACGGTTTATCAGCACTAACATAACTAGAGGGGGGCGGGCAATGGTGCAGGACCATTCTTTTCAAGTATTAAAAACAACAGAAACGGGACTTTCTGCTGTCCCAAATTCGGACCAGTATGCCTAATGCTGACTTTTCTTAGAAGGAGTTGACTGTGATTTTACAAACTTACTGCACATTGTATACAATTTATTTTGCAGACAGGATGGGTGGATGGAACTCCTCCGGATGTGAAGTACAATATACCAATGTCAACTACACAACCTGTTATTGCACACACCTTACCCACTTTGGAGTTCTTCTGGTAAGTATCATCATCACAGTGCCAGTGTTGCAATATGGAAAATTAAAGTGGACCCGTCACCCAGACACAAATCTGTATAATAAAAGTCCTTTTCAAATTAAACATGAAATCCAATTTCAAATTATTTTAAGCTCATTTAAAAATCTAAGCTGTCAATAAAATATTGTCTAAATTGTGTAACCAGGACATGGGGATAGACATTGAGTCCCCCATTCTGGTGCACAAACAAGATTCTGAGATGATGCAAGGCTTGTCTTAATAACAGTGTCCACAAAATGGCTCCTGCCTGCTTGCTATAATTATGAATTCCCAGACTGAAGAAAACAAGATTAAAATAATTTATATAGTGTAATTAATGTTCATTTTGCTTGACTAATGTGATAAAATAGGATTTTTTTTTCTTTTGGGGTGATGGGTCCACTTAAAATGGATATAGTTGTGTGTCCGCACCTCCTAACACATCATATCATATGTAATGAATTAATTAGCCAAATGAGAATGTGCTGACAGCTTCCATTATTTGAATTGTACATAGAAAGAAAAGGAGAAAAAGGGGAAGCTACAAATGTCGCACCATTAATTTTTACATATGATGAACTATTTATTATATTCTTCCAATAAATTTTTTCCCACTTTGATCTGATATGAATTCATGATCAATCTGTCTGGGTGTTCTATTATATAAGTACAGTTGTATTTGATTGAATGAATAAGACTCTTTTCTCCTGATACATGGTGCCATGATAATTCGAATGGTGCGACATTTGTAGCTTCCCCTTTTTCTCTTTTTCTTTCTATGTCCACTTAAAATGGTTTGCAAACAGCTGTAATATGACCATGACAACATGCACTGAGTGCAGCCCACTGAAAACTGATTAACTGTTATCACAATGAAAATAGCTAGTAGACTTGAAACAACATGGAGATATATTCTAAATGCCAGGCACTTTTGGAAGGTTATAGACACAAAAATAAAAACAAAGGCACACTCCACTCAATGCTTCTGTTGTTGGGCAACAGAGGTTAAAAGCTTATGGCTTTCAACTAATGAATTTAGTGATAATTTAAAGTTGCTTTTTTAAAAAATGGCTCACAAAAGGTGTTCAGGTTAGCAGAGAATGTGAGCTGAGCCTTTCTTTTAGATAAGCAACAATACCTTGGAGACATGACCCATTGGAGTCTATGGGGTAGATTCATCAAAGAGTGAAGTTAAGAGTGAAGTTCCGCCACTAGAGGGAAATTCCACAGCTCTCAATTAATTTCTATGGGATTTTTTAAAGACGTATTCATCAAAGGGTGAACTTTCACTTCACCCATTGATGAATACGCCTTGCAAAATTCCATAGAAATGAGAGCTGTGGAATTTCCCTCTAGTGGCGGAACTTCACTCTTTGATGAATCTACCCCTATGAGAGGTAGAATACGGAAAACAGAATTCTATACTAGTGTATGTGCTTCCAGACTGCTCTGATGATTTTAATAAGAATAAGAAGTTGCTAAATTATTTTATACAATTTTATAGTGATACAAATTAAGACAATAAAATTATATTGTCAGTGACCCTTTGATCTTCCAGATGGAAATATATTAAGGACACAGTTGTCCAACTGGAGATTCATTGGGTGGATATGCCCACTTTCTCTCTGCTGCTTCTTGTGATCCAAGATGCAGGGGGATAATTTACCAAGATAAATGCTAAACTGCACCAGTGAAGATGCCTATAGCAACCAAATGGATGTTTGATATAATTTTCTAATTGGAAACCAACTCAACAACGCTAACTGCTGATTAGTGAGCGCAGTGGAGCACACAGGCACTGCTTCGGTAATCCTTGTAGTTGGAGCAGTTTTCTGGTTTGATACAACTGCACATGCAGGATATTACCAGAAGAAGACCCAAAAGTTACCAAAAAACTGGAAGATGGCGCCTGTGAGCTATGCTGCGCTCACTCTGCATTTGCGATCAGTAATCCTACAGGAGACATAACTCTGGGGTAACACTTAGGGCTAGGCCAGACGGGGAGATTCGGGGGCATTTTGTCGCCTGGCGACTTCTCGCCGCGACTTGTAGCCCCCGAACCTCCCCGAATAGCCACTTACCTAAGCGCACCGGCGTTGCTTGAAAACGCCGGCGCGTATCCACACGGATCGGCGCGCTTTTTGAAATCGCTCCAAATTGCCTCGCCAGGCCTTAGCCTTAGGGCTAGTCCACACGGGAAGATTTGTCGCCTGGTGACTAATCACCTCTTCTTTAGGGCTACCAAACTCCCCGAACTGCTTCTCCCGAACTGCTTCTCCCTGCCTTCCAGCTGCTTTAATGAAGAATCTACCAAGGTTAGTAATAAAGACACACTCATTTCCAAGCTTCTGCAAAACGTTAAGAAATTTTCTTTTTATTCATAGTGGGTTCTCAGCAAACGTTTCTGGGGTCCAACCCCTTCAACAAGTGCTTGGACCCCGAAATGTTTGCTGAGATCCCACTATGAATAAAAAGAAAATTTCTTAACGTTTTGCAGAAGCTTGGAAGTGAGTTCAAGCGATTTCGGAAACCGTAGCACCACGTGTGAATAGCCACAGGCGATTCTTCATTAAGCAGCTGGAAGGCAGGGGAAGCGGTTCGGGGAGTAACCCTTAAGAAGAGGCGATTAGTTGCCAGACTACAAATCTCCCCGTGTGGACTAACCCTTAGCAGGGGGAAGCAGGGAGGGGGGCCAGTGGAGACTTATCATAGTGGGGGGTTTAGTTCTCCTTTAAGGTATGGAGATCCAAAGACCTCTTATGTGGATATCCCCAGATCCCCAAGCATTCTGCACAATAGGTACCATACCTGTACTGCCCCTTTACTTTGCTTCTAAAATAGAAAACCTGGCAATGTGTAGTTTGCGTTATTTAGAACATATGTGAAAATACAAAGTAACAAAGTATTCCAGCACTCTGACTGAAAAATATGTACTTTTATTTGCCAGGATCTTGCCAGAGACGATGTTAACCCTTTTGATGATCGCATAATGAGCCTATTGACCTATGCGGGGTGTGGAATTTCTTCGCTTTTTTTAGGAGTATCTCTAGTGACATATTTGGCATTTAAGTAAGACATTTGAATATGTTGTTAATGGATAAAGAACTACAACAACTGATATTTGTATTCAAACTTAAAACACACTTCATGGATTATTTCTGGAAATATTGTGAATTTTCCTATTTTTCCCACTTCTGATAACTATCAACCCTGTGAGAAGGGTAAAGGGCTCCATCGCAAAGCATTAGATGCATACATACTGATGTGCCTTAAAATCTGACTGGAGCTATACAGTGTGCATGGAGAAGGAAAGCTATGCTGGAGGAATGTGGCCAGTAATGTGCCATCAGGTTGCTAGCTATGGGCAGAAGCAGAGTAGTATGGGTAAGGGATTTGTTATATGGAAACCCATTATCCAGAAAGCTCAGAATTATGAGATGGCTATTACTAATTGATGATATCATATCCAGATTTTTAAAAATGAGTTTTCTGTGTATTGTAACCCATAAAAGGATACTGTGCACAGCAAGGTGAATATAGCATTTGTATTGGCCTATGTTCTGTGCCTTGTGTTGAACCTTTAATAAACCTGCATAAGGTTCAAAATAGCTACACCAATGGACATCAATGATTGACATTTTTGTGTGTTTGGCACGAGTTAAAGACACAGGTTTGAGTACACCTAAAGGCTTGAGCTAACTGATCCCATTTTATTTTGCTCAAATGTATTGAACAGGACCAAAATATATCTTTGAGCACGGTTGCATTACACAGTTGTGTTAAAAAAAAGTGTATATATGGGCAATATACGCATTTAGCTATCAGCAAGCGTTCATGTTTAGATGCACAAAAAAAATTGCTGTTTGCAAAATCTCTATTTTGACTACCAGGATTTCACCTTGGACATTTTGCAGTATAAAAATCCTGGTATTTTCACTGATTTCACTTGGCATAAATATGAGACATTAGGTGTAAATTTCAAATGGTGGGGTAGGATGCCCTGTGTTCTTCACCTTGCACCACATTTTTAATCCAGTGCAAAACATGGAAATGCCCCAAACACAAGGGAGATGTGTTTCTATCTTTTGCATCTGGGACTAGGACTACTGATGTGTATTTTGCCCTAAGGAAAATAGTTACACACTACACTCCATTTTTTTATCCCCATTCATGCAATTTCATTTTCATTTGCAGGTCACTAAGGAAAGATTATCCATCAAAGATTTTAATGAATCTGTCAGTTGCTCTAATCATGCTGAACCTGCTCTTTCTGATGAACAACTGGTTATCATCATTTCAGGATTATGGCCTGTGCATCACCTGTGCTGCCTTGCTCCATTATTTTTTGCTGGCATCGTTTACATGGATGGGACTAGAAGCTGTCCACATGTACTTTGCATTTGTCAAAGTATTTAATTTATATATCCGTAACTACATACTAAAATTCTGCCTTGCTGGATGGGGTAGGTATTTTTGTCCCATCATGTCCTAACATAGTGCTTAGAAGTCTGGGGGCATGGGTCAAAATATCTTATGTAGACCCTTATTTTCTATAATCAAGACTGGACTGGGATTCAAAATAGGCCCTGGCATTCCTAGTACACAGAGGCTCACACTCGGCCCACCAGCCCATTTAATAGTCACTTTCTATGGCAACTTACAGCAGCTCCTCTGGCATTTGCCAGAACCTACAGATTGCCAGTCCGGGCCTGTCTATAATCAAAGCTGCACCAGCAACAGTTGGAGAAAAGGATGCAGGGTGGACAGGCCTGACATAAAGTGTTACTGAGTGTTTTCCACATAAGCAGAGGGTTCCCTCAAAGCTAAAGTCTAGGTAGAGTCCCTCCTGTGTGCACCACTAAAAGACAGCAGTGGGGTGTCACATGATGAAATATATACATTCAACTGAATTTTTGGACAGCTTAATACAATATTTTAGTACATAAGTAATGTGACTACTATAAAATATACTATGACAAATGAGTTTTTTTCTCCCCAGGAATACCTGCAGTTGTTGTTGCCATTGTACTGAGTATAAAACGAGATTACTATGGAAGTGGATCTAATCATAAACAATATGCTGTCACTAAAGAGACTGAAGAATTATTGTAAGATATTCACATTTACAGAACAGTTTCTTTTTGTTGGGTACAGATAGCTTTAGGCAAAAAAACCTATTTTGTTAAGAAAGATAATATATGGACATAAAATATCCCTTTAAATTATCTTCATGCAAATACTACATATGTTAACATAAGGTAATGTAACAATAGTTTGTTTTAAAGATACAGAGAAGGGACTTGTTATCCAGATTGCTTGGGGCCTAGGGATATTTAAGGGATATTTGATATAATTTGGATATCTATACCTTAAGTCTGCTAAAAATAAGGTAAACATTATTTGAACCCAACAGCCACCGTAGCGCTCATTCAGGGAGAACTTTCGGGGTCTGGCTGCGCTCTGCAACTTGTGTCTGATGAAAATAAACACCACACATGTTAGAGGATAAGTGAGGTTGGAGGGGAAATGCATATGTGCTGTTAAACACATGCAGAAATGTACTGGAAGGGTGGTCTCAGGTCTCTGCACTCCAGTTCAGAGCACATAGGGTAGAGTACAAAGTGACCATTTTTTGCAGATTTTACTCTGCCAGCAACATTGTAAATGCCCCCCTAGAGTTCAATAGCATTGTTTGTGGTGCAGCCATTTCTATCTTGGTATCTTAATTATGTCTTCATTTGATAAGAGCCAATTACAAATCAGATTGGGGCTTGGTGGCCTTATATGACCAAGCATAGAATTATGATACATAAAATAACTATATAATTTATTTTGCAGCTGCTGGATTCAGGACGATGTGGTATTTTATGTGACCGTTGTTGCCTATTTCTGCTTCATATTCCTAACCAATATAGCCATGTTTATTGTGGTGCTTGTTCAGATTAACTCATTAAAATCTAAAAGGATGAAGGACTGGAAGTCTGCCTTCGTTCATGACTTAAAAAGCACTATTAGCCTTGCTTTTTTACTTGGATTGACTTGGGGATTTGTCTTCTTTGCCTGGGGGCCTGTGAGAATTGCCTTTTTGTACCTGTTTTCCATTTTCAACACATTACAAGGTGAGTTAGTGTCTTGCTTAGGGTAAAATGTAGCAAATAACTGAGCACTGGATGCATAAGAAATATTTTTTTAGGTAATAACCATTGCAGACTAGCCAAAATAATGGTTTGATTGGCATCTAGTGTTCATTTCAAATATAATATTTTTAGTACAATAATGGAAGCTGTTATCCATAATGCTTGGAACCTGGGGTTTTCCAGACATGGGGTCTTTCTGTAATTTGGATCCCCATACCTTAAATCTACTAAAATTTAAATGTAATAAAAGACACAAAGTTTGTCAAGGAGCAGTAACCCATAGCAACCAATAAGATGTTTGCTTTTAAACAGGTGACCGGTAAGGGCTACCTGCTGATTGGTTACTAAGGGTTTCTGGCCCTGGGCAAACTTAGTGCCTTTTATTATATAGCGCCCATAGGGTTATGTAATTAAAGGCACTAAGTTTGCCCACGAGCAGTAAGCCATTGCAGCCAATCAGCAGGTAGTATTTACTGGTTTCCTGTTTAAAAGAAAGCATCTTATTGGTTGCTATGGATTACTGCCCCTGGGCAACACTTGGGGGCAGATTTACAAAATTCACGTGAATAATTGGAAGCTTGATCAAATTCCGATCATGCAATTCTATCGAATATTCGAATATGCAAATTTGGCCACTTCAATCATCGAATATGCAAAATGCAATCGTATTGAATAGATCCAATATATTCGATGATCGAAGTACTTCAACTTTAAAATTTTATTCGACTGCCTACTTCGCCAAATTGAACCTACCGAATAGCAATAGAAGCCTATTACCTGCTCGAAAATCTGGTAAAGTAGACAGTCGAACTTTAAAATTTTTATTCCTTTCGATCATCGAATGATCGAATATCCGATGATCGAAGAGGCCACATTTCACTTTACGATTTCACGAAAAATTTGTACGATTGTTATTCAATCGAACTTCGAACATTTCACGTGAATTTCGTAAATTGGCCCCACTGTGTTCCTCAGACTTCATTTAAGTAACTGTAATTGAGCATGGACTGTTGGTATTGTGGTTCTTGACTTGGACAATGCAGATTCATGGACTAGGAGATGTTGCCCATAGCAACCAATCAGATCTTTGCTTTTGTTTTCTAACTTCTAGGTGACTGTTTAAATGTAATTGTTGATTGGTTGCCATGGGCAACATCTCGGGAGAAATTTATCTCCAATATTAGTAAACATACCCATTATTAAGGGGCAGATTTATCAAGGGTTGAAGTGAAAAAAAATAGTTTTGAAGTAATTTTTGGGTACTTTAACTATTGAAATTTGTTGCAAATTGAAAAAAATTGATTTGAATTTAAAAATTCAAAGTACTGTCTCTTTAAAGAAAATTCTAATTCAACCCTTCGCCACCTTAAACCTGCTGAATTGCTGTTTTAGCCTATGGGGGACCTCCTATAACGTTTATGGAGTCTTTTTGAAATTTTTGAGAAATCAAATTTTCTTTTGAAGGAAATCATTCGAATCGATTTTCATTTGATCGAAAACGGACCTCTTTGATCGAAAATTTACCTATTCAATCGAAAACATTTTTATGTTTTTTCACTGCGAAATTCGAACCTTGATAAATCTGCCCCTAAGTCCCCGGCATACACCTTAGCAATATCTTCATCGAGGTGCATTATTAAAGGAGAATAAACCCCCTTGCTAATAAAACCCCTACCCTCAATAGTCCCCCCTCCCTGCTCCCCCCTGCACAGGTGTTAACATCTGTAACTGCCTCTAAGCCTGTAATTACCCCTTGTTGCAGAGTCAGAGCAGCGGAGCTCACAGATGCCATCTTCCAGCAATTTGGTAATTTTCGTCACTTTTGCGCATGCGCATTTATTAAGAAATTTAAGACTGCGCCAACTGCACATGCCCCAATATGGAGCTTACTTGCCGAAGATTACATAAGTGCTGAAGATGTGCTGACTCTGCAATGAGGGGTAATTACAGGCTTAGGGGCATTTACAGATGTTAACACCTGTGCAGGGAGGGGAAACTATGGAGGGTAGGGGGTACGGGTTTTTATTAGCATGGGGATTTAGTTCTCCTTTAAGTAATACATTACTTGTGCTGATCAGTTCAAATGACCACCTATGGTCAGGGAATAATGCTAATAATATCTCAGCTGATAAAGACTGAGGAATGAAGTATTGACCAGTGCAACTCTCCCTGTGAGCAATGACTTGGTCAAAAGTGAATATTACGCTTCTGAGAAAATTTAGGCTTAATTGTAGATAACTAACCAGCAGTCAGCCTTTGGCCGCTAAGATATTATCATTTAGTAAAACACCCATTTCACGAGTGGAAAGCGTATTTTTACTTCTTTAAAAAGCACTAATTATTTAATCTTCAATATTCAGTGCATTAAGACTTCAAATGGCTTTTATGAAAACTGACACTTCTCTATAGGTATTTGTGGTGTAATTGATGAATGCAAATGACAATTATATAACTAAGTAGGATCGATGTAGGCTTATTAACAAGCGTTTTTTCCCATTCATTCATGCCTTTAGGTTTTTTTATATTTCTATTTCATTGTCTAATGAAAGAAAATGTAAGGAGACAATGGCGTGCACATTTATGCTGTGGGAAGTTGAGACTCAACACTTCTGGTAAAATTCTATTTTTATTAATCTTAAATGATTGTACATATCTCTATCTATCTATCTATCTATCTATCTATCTATCATCTATCTATCATCTATCTATCTATCTATCATCCATCTATGAAGTGTAAGGTCAAGTTTTGTCCATTTTCTTGATAAATGTGCACATAGATAATCACTGAATTTATATCATTTTTGTTCAATATTTTTTAAAGTACATTTTTATTTGAAACTTGACAAAAAAGGTGTAGACTAGCACTGGGGAATGTGATCATTTTTGCTTTCTAATAGCTAGAGAGCTTTGTCTCATGGGCAAAAGCTATTGGATTCTAAGCAGAAAATAAGAAAATGTTTTTCTTGGGTGGGGGATAATCTCACCAGTATTACATTAAGCTTTGGATGAGCTAAGTAGCAATAAATCAATTCCATTTAAGCCTGCAGGTGGGTAATTATGGACACCACCTTTTACCTTGCTGAGATAAGGTCACACTTACAGTAGGCTAGATGGAAATATAATAGCTGATATATTGAAGACAATAACTTAGTTTGTTGACTGGGCATATACTGATAGCATTATCAGTCAAAACATGGCCAAGTCCCTTTTTCTGCTATTTTATGTTCTACTGACCATCCATTTAGGAGCCTGTCTATCCACCAGATTGCCCTGTGGCTGGTACCAATTTGGTATTCTGCCCAGTGAAAATGTTGATGGACTGGATTCTCAGTCTGTTGTTCCTTTTGTATTACCTTTCAGACTGGAGCCGGCTGAGTAATGGAGAACTGAAGCACAATAGCAGAGTAAGCAAAGTGCCATCAGATTCATACCAGTCAACCATGTCAACTGCAACTGGTTCCACATCTAACTCATCCAGCCTCTCGGGTTTCAAAGATGGAAACAATATTGGAAATGGTATGCTAAACTGCACACAACTGTGTAAGATAAGGAATAATGTTAGCTTCAGAAATATAGGGAGTTATAGCTAGCCACTGCTGGGCATAGTTAAAGGGTAACTGCTGTAATAAATAGATGCTTTTTGACATTATACTCATTGTTGTAAGTACTCAGCTTTAAATGGATTGCATACTGTAAATTTAGTTCATATAAAATATACATGCTACATGACAAATACTTGAGCTGTAGGCTACATATTGGACATACATAAAATAAACTTACCAGATCAACCCTTTGATTGAAACTGCTTAAAACACTTATTTGCATCTTTATGAGGTACTCATAGTAAATAGGTGACCTTAAAAAAAGAAAATGAATGATCCAATGGTTAAATTTCAAGAGGAAAATCCTATTGCAACCACAATTTGATGAGACCTTAATCCAGGCCTCTAATAATATAAGGAAAATGGATCTTGAAAAGACTTGAGACTCAATTTGTTCGCAAGTGATCTGTTAGTTCCAGTGATTCAGAATAGTAATTTCCGGTGACATCAAAGATGGGCACGTTAGGCATGGGAATATAAATCATTGTGGGCAGCAACTTAGCTGGTCTAGAGTTGGGTGAGGATGGGTTAGGGTTGGTGTGGGTTGAAAAATGTTAACACTATGACCAGTGTAGTAGAAAGCAACCGATTTTAGTCACTACAGGATGCCTAACAAATTCCTTGTCCTTTAATAAAAGAATTATATATGCTTCTACAAAAACCGCTATGCAGAATAAACTAGGAAAATATTGACAATTTCACTTATAAATGGGGGGGGGGATATTGTTCAGTATTAGTACATTCTTTGATTTCTAGCCATATTCTTAAACTTGCAGATTTAGTTACATAAACTTGTTTTAATGTGCTAATAAATCTTTAGAGGAATAAACTCACTTAATAATTACAGCTATTGTTTGTTTGTTTTATGTAGGTGGAATATTCATTAATCCTTATTTGGATTCTCAAGATCAAGGAACTGTAACTCATGATACAAGGAAAATACTGTCATTTTTGGATTTCAACACACAATGAACATGTTTATTGTTTTGTTCTTTATTGCATCATGAATAATAAGCTTTCAGACATTTTTGTTATTCCTGTCTTTGTATCCTGAGACCAGGGCCGCTCCGGCCATGAGGCAAGGTGAGACCCGGCACGGAGCGGCCAGTTACCAGGGGCGGAAAAAAGCCGCCTTTGGTAACTTTAAGTGCCGAATTTCTGTTTTATAAAACGGAAATTCGCCTCTTCGAGTGCAGTTAGAAGGGCAGAGTGGGAGCGGCATCGGGGTTGCTGCCTCAGGCGGCAGCAGCCCCTGAAACGCCCCTGCCTGAGACCCCTGATGTGTACTATAACCCAGGATCTAACAGGGTGAAATTCCATTTGTCGTTTTTGCAGTCATCAGAATAACTAGCATTGGAAACCAGGCAGCGATAGGGCTCTGAATATTCCCAGAGCTCTTTGTATGGAAAAAAGCCTTTCCCATAGTGTAATAGGTCATAGTATAGAGATACTCAAAATGTTACTAAGACATCAAAGACCTTTATCTTACTATTGCTTTAGTGTAAGAGGGCTAAGGTACTCCTTTTCCCGTGTACAGTGCATAGGTATAATGCTTTCTGATGATTTAGGAAAAATATATGCTTGTAAATTCAGGTATCTGGCTTAGGTCTTGTTTAAGAATAAACGTCTAGAGTTAGACACTTGCCATATCAAATTATTATTCGTTATTTATATAGCATAGTACAGTACAGACATTATGTACCATTCATATAATTTCCTGGAGCATAAAATCAAAGGTACCTATCATATTCATGAATGTAAACGGAAAACAATGGCACTCTAGGTAGAATTTTCACAGCGTTACCCCTTGCTCTTTATTGTGGTGCAGACGTGCAACGTTTCGGGGTTACCCCCTTTATCAAGCACCACAATAAAGAGCAAGGGGTAAACCTGCGAAAATACTACCTAGAGTGCCATTGTTTTCCGTTTACATTCAAGTATATAAGGGCTGCCGTACCCTTGAACAATTGAGCACCAGGTGAGCTAAATATTTATCTAATAGGGAGTGTGCGCAGCTTCCACTTGTTGTTTGTAGCCTATCATATTCAAACACACACTATGGTCAGTTTCACCTGCAACCACCTATCCTATCTATATTTTTTTCGAATGTGGAAGACAACTGGACTGTCTGAAGGGAACCCCACACAAGCACACAGAGAACATAAAACTTCTTGCTGGAGTTGATGCTAAGACACAGCACTACAAGTTAGTAGAACTAACCATTGCAATACTGTGCTGTCCATTCTTCCATTATATAATAACTATGATGGAGAGCTTGTGATTTTTAATTTATTATGGTGGGTATGATACAGTAAAGCCATATCAAGTCCATTATGAGACACACAGTCCCAGTTTAACCTTGTGAAAAGAGCACAGCACAAGTAAGACTACTGCTAATAAAGGCTTCTCCAGTTGAAGTGAAGAAGAAGCATGGTTCCATAATTTCAAACCTAAAAGCAATTCCTGAATTCAGATTATATGACAAATAATATCAATAGCCCATGATCTGCACTCCAATATTTTAAATTGGTGAACAGTTACAATTTTTGCTGCTATGGCAACATTTGTGATTTCCCATCTTGCTTTAGCAGAGCCTACATATTTTTGCACAACATAAATTGTCTCTCTGCCAGATCCTCCCAAGGACATCTGTTCTAGAGTCGATAACAAAGTATCAGAAAAACATTGATATATACCAACTGTCATCATCACTGCATAGACACCGTGTGAGCCAACACATGGAGCGGCTCAAAGTGAAAACATGCTACCTTGGTGGCAAATTGGATACATGAAGTGGTGGTACATAAAATGGCATAACCCAGAAAGTTCTAGAATTTATATAAAAGCTTAGCTGTAAACATTTCTGAATGAAGAGTTGGATGGGACACCATCTGAAACCATTTACCACTAGTCTCAAAATACTCAAAGAAGAAGACTGAAGGCAGGGTAGCCAATGGAAAGTATGACTGAAAAATATGGTTTGGGTGTTTTAAATGCATACCATTATTAATGTTATTATTATTTTTTTTAACCCCCTAAAAATAGCTATAGAACTTTCTCCACTTTAATAGAAGATGGTCTTAGTTGCTTTTTTACAATATATATATATATATATATATATATATATTCATTCACACATGCATATATATTAATATATTATACACATATGATATATATATACACACACTAAGGAGCAGATTTACTAAATTCGTGTGAAAGATTTGAATTTTGAAAATTTGATCGAATCGAACGATTCAAATAGATGAAATAAAATTCTGTTCGAATATTTGATAGTTGAATTACTTGCTCTTTAAATTTTTATTCGACTGCCTAGTTCGCCAGATTAAACCTACCGAATTGCTATACTTCCCCATGGGAAGCTTCCATAGCATTTTTAAAAGTTTTTTAGATTGAATAAAAAAAAATTCGATCAAATGGTTAAAATAGTTTGAATAGTTTTTCTATTCGATCGTTCGATCGTCGAATAGCGTTAAAATACTTCGAATTCAATATTCGAATTCAAAGGATTTTAATTCTATTAAAATTCGATGGTCCAATTCGAGGGTTTTAACCCTCGAATTCGACCCTTTAGTAAATCTGCCCCTTCTTGTTAAAAAGTGACCTACAGTAAAGTGGTACTTTTAATCTTGGATAACAGCTGTATTTTCCTGCAAATAAAGTAGCAATTGATGCTTTAAAAAGTCTTTGATTTTGCAGTGTATGATTTTATATGATAAAATGCTGATAAACTCTAATATTCAAGCTCTTCACAGAAGTACTGAAACTTTTTTATTACATAAGAAACATATTTTGTTGCTGATATTTACACAAGATAACACATCTATATTGTTGGTGCTCTTGAAATAAATTTGTGCTCAGATGAGGTGGGGTTATATATTTTTTGGCTTCTATGCTATTTTTAAGGAGAAGGAAAATTAAAATCCCTGGGGTGGTGCTTCCTGGCAGTAGCCTTTGCTGAGCACAATGAGAACATTTTCTTCCGGTCTTCCAGGCATCCTTGCTGGGCCTGAGGAAGCGCAGGGGACACTTAGACGTATTGGAAAAAAAATGGTAGTAGTGCTTAGCAGAGGAGGCACTAGCCAAGGGTGTGAGGCATGTGACTAGAATCACTGTTGGTTGCCTAATAACTTGGTACCCACAGTGATTTAAGCTTTTCTTCTCCTTTAACACCTCTATAAAAATGTACAATTTTTTTGATCCCTATCAATTTGTATGTTTATAGGGGATGAAGAGGATCATACTACACTGTTAACTGCTGTTACTTGAAAAATGCACCTAGTTTAATGTGGCTTGTTGGATATGGACAAATATGTCATGCAAAGCAAGTGGCCTCTAAAGTCTCAAGCAGCCAATGATGCTTAGTTCTGTTCTGGCAGCTTGCTATTATGACACCTATTCTGAACAAATATGTTCCCAAACCAGTTGTATATTTTGTCTGCACATCCCTATACGGTTTCATATATATATATATAGTCCAACGGCACTCACCAATCAGTAGCTACAGCTGGGTGCTAACCAAAAATTTGCATACTTGGAAAGTGAAAGGACTCACAGCAAAATCCATCAGTGGTCACATAAAAATAATTTTCTTTATTCCATGCTTACATCTACGCGTTTCAACCC
>CM044445.1:52179931-52195759 GCA_024363595.1 Xenopus borealis
TTTTTTTGAGGCCGGATATTATGCGTGTTCCAAATGCAGCATTGTTTAACTTGTCATTCTGAACGAAGATGTGTAATTTTCTTAGTTTCTTTGGTTTTTCAGCAGTGCTGGAAAATGTTCAAATGCACTCTTCTATTACACTGCATTTATCCTGACATTCTGTCAGGTTATTGTGCACAGGTTTGTTAAAAGAACAGAAGCAAGCCCAACTTTGCATTGCTGATTTCAATACATATTATCATGTGACTGGTCAAATCTGTTGTAAAAATGGTAATGGTTTAAAGAGAAACTACACCTGTGAAGCACCATCTTGGATTATTATGAAATGCTTTATGATTTCTCCCCTAGATTAACTTCATACAGTACTTTGAACCTAAACAGCATAATGCAGTGGTTCATAAGCAAGCCTTTCCTTGGCAATCTTTAGTTATTGTGAGTATACTTGATTGATTGCTACTGATACTAATCACAAACAACTACCTATCGACTGGTATTACTGGTCAAGTATAACAAGTTGCACCTTCCAACCATACATCATTGTAACCATACTGATAAGACCCTGCTCTGGAGATGTTACACCAATGGTACAGCAATAAGAGGTAATCTGAAACCGCCTCACTCTATCCTTTCTGGGTGAAATAGTACTGAATACTGAAGGAGGGTCCGGCCTGCTATACAAATTTAACTATTACAGATATTCGAGGGAGCTCTAATACATCTGCAAGGAAAGGGAGCCCCCTAAAAGATATATTGGATCAAACTGTCAATGAAAGTCTGACACCCAACTCCTGTATGAAGACAGAATGAAGCGAAACAAATGCTAAGAGAGGAATAGTGAACATACACTTGATTATTTCAGAAACTGTTCAGAATTTGTAATTGATCATACTTATTTCAGTATGTTGAAGCATATACAATTTTCATTTTCGTAATAGTCCCCCTTTAAATACCCTAAATCATGTATGCCTGCTAATATTCTAAAAGCTTTTTAATCAATGTTAAGCTCTGAGTACTGATGCCAAGTCATCATTTGTCTACTATTATTCCTGAATCCTTTTCCTTTACTGATTTGTCTGAAGTTATTGCTTCTAATATTTACTTACAACGAACCTCACCTACACAGCTGACACAGGAAAATGCCAACCTGTATGACAGTTACTAAATTTACTCCTCCTTGCCCCCTCCTCCTCATTGACCCATTTTCCAAGTTTCACTTATTTCTTTCCTTTCAGACCCAGTAAACGAGTGCCCAAAATCCTATTTCTGTTGCACTTGTTTGGGAGGGAAGGTGAATGGGTTGAGGCTGACTGCTACAAACCAACTAGATTGACCAAATTATTTGATAATTAAGTACCTAGTCAATGAGACCTAGAAATTGAATGATTTTCTCTATTAAAATCAGATATTGATTAGTCCACTTCTTTAAAGTGTCCATGTTTTTTTTGTAGTGAGCAAATGTCATGCAAATGAATGCGCTGTTTAGTATTTATGGCAGAGAATCACAGGTCAGGACCCAAGGAGACCCACTGATGTCATTAGTATGGGATAGCAGAGGTCAAAGACATCCCATGTACCACTACCCAAAGTCAAGTAAGTCCTGCTATTTAGTTGATAATCTGGTAACTATTATTTCATTGACACTGGTTTTCATGGAGCTCTATTTTTCCCCTCTATTCATCATCTGTTTCTAAAGTAAAAAAAGAAACTGTGATTATTCTGTCCCATGGTACTTTTTCAGCTAAGGGGGAATGAGGATCGTTTAGGCAGGAAAGTAGTTAGGCAAGGCCCCCTTCCCCCTAATGTGCGGTTTGTTATCCTCCCCCTCCTCACTCCCAGGTAGCCCCCAGGAACAAAGGAAAGGGGCGGTTTGTGGCGGGAAAAAAGTGGGTGGGTTGGGGGAGGAAAGGGAGGAGGAGTGGTGAGCAGGGCAGGGTTTTTAAGGCAGGACTGCGTGTGCTGTGCTCATACTTACATGGTACTTTTTCAGCTAATAATGGTTTTGCAAACACTACATTCCATGTATAATTTACTCTTTAGTTAATTTGTGCTGTGTTGGACAGGTTTCATACCTTTGTTCTTACACAGAGCTAATGGATCAGGGTTTCAACTGATGGTAAAATCCGGGGCATAGTCACAGGTTGGGGTTCTGAAACCTCAACAGAAACAACAAAGTACACTACGTAATAAATGCATGTGATATATGTATTACTCATATATTAACCAATTGAGCAAGTGTGGGTGGCAAAATGACAGTAGCTGTGCATAAGCCTGAAGTGTGGGTGTCATTTTAATGCTAGATTCATAGACTGTTCGGAAGACAAAATGAATCTGACACACTGTGCATTAAAGGAGGGCAGGAATCTGCATTTTGTGTCTCTCAAGATGTTGCTACACTACTATTCCCAGCATATGCCTTGCTCCCCTACACGGTGTAGCATATGCTTCATTAACACATTTAAACTTGTGTTATAAAAATACATTTTGCAAAGAACAAACATTATAAAAAAATTGAACTATTCTTTGCATTCTTTTTGTTATATAGTGTGCATGTTTCTGTGTAAGTTATGATTTTTAGAAGGATAATTACATTTATGTTTTTGTTAAATATATATAGAAATGGTTTTTGGAGTACCTATAGGTAAAAAAAAGTGCTGAATAGCTTTATGAATACATACTGCACACAGGACTGACACACATTAACTAGGATCCTTAATAGCACTTCGGAAATGTATGAATTAAAAAAACAAACATGTCCTACTGCAGAAACAGTCGGTTTATAGTAATATTAAAATACATGAAAATTCCACTTTTTAAGAGAGGACATTGTAGAAAACTGTTTACAGTATGAATTACATCTATGGGGAAATTCACTAAAGGGCCATTTTTTGCTTCGGAAGGCTTCTCCACACTGCGTCATTTCGTCAGATGTTAATTCATCAAAATGCAAAGTTAAATCTTGGCAGCCAAATGCTGGCGTAAATGTGTTCATAGCAAATGTCCACTAATGAACATTTCTGCCTACTGAAACTTTGTTAGTACACTTATGCTTAGGTCAATTTGAATAGTGCGGGTACATACAGGTCACATATATGTCTTTATTAGTGATGTTGGTGCAAATGCTGGACATGGCCATTCATTAAAGTGATACTGACACGTTCCTATAAAATTAGGAACATGGTGAAAAGAAGCTGCATGAGAAATGTAAGCAGTTAAAAGCCCAGTAAAAGATGACTCTCCGACATCATTAAATTATCTTCATGAGTTGTTTTGGTCACACTGGACTGGGGGTGCGCGATCCCTTCATATGCTGGAGACCGGTTTTCATTTGTAATTAGCCTATGGAGAGATTGCGCTGCCCCCAGCCCACCGTGACTGAAACAACTCATATTATATATATATATATACATCACTCACACACTCGGTGGGCTCTGAGCAGCTGTTGAGAAGCTAAGCTTAGGGGTTGTCATATTTAATTCTGATGCTAGTTGCACTGGTTTCTGTGCTGCCATGTAGTGATTATCTGTATTAATTACTAATCAGCCTTATTTTATGACATTTACATTCTATGTGTACTGTATATTGTGATTGGTTCCCTAAGCTCAGTAAGTGACAGCAGCACAGAGCATGTGAATCAGTGAATCGGCAGAAAAGAAAATGGGGAGCTACTGGGGCATCTTTAGAGACACAAATCCTTACTGCTAAAGGGATGTGGTTGCCTTGGGCTGGTACAGAAGACCAAAATATAATGTACAACATCTCTAGCTACTTCATTTTCTTTAGTTATCCTTTAACAAAATGCTATTGCCCATACAGTAAATTCCCCTGTAATGTTTTTTCTTTTTCTCACCTCTTGCTTTTCTTTTTTTTACCATGCACTTCAACTTTAAACCATTCCGATTAGGCCATTCATGCTAAAATGACCGTAGCACATTAAAATATAACTAAATTAGTTTGCATCCTTGTCCCTGCATGAAGTATTGACTCATTTACTAATCTCTTGTTTTTCTCCTATTCACCAATCAGTCGGATTGAAACCCTTCTGCTGTGACCATTCATGCTGCTAAAATGACTTCAGCACATTTAACTAAATTAGTTTGCATCCCTTCCCCAGCATAAAGTATTAGTTTGTTTACTATCAGTAGTAAAGTGCAAATTCACCCATATTTTATCCATGATACAGCGTTTTTCTCAAAAATTGCAGTGTAACTGGCCAGAACCCCCCCCCCCATGTGTCACAACTGGCATTATGTGGGCATAGGCATTCACCATCTATCAGTTGGCAGGTGTAAAATACAGGTTGTGCTTGTGCCTGTGAATGCTACTTGCCCCTAAATGACAATATCAGGCATGATTTCATTATAAGCAGTGAAACACCGGAGCAAGCACTTTATATACAATGTTGTTGACATATGCAAACTGCTGCATAGTTGTTCCAGCAAGAGGGGTGCTATCAACCAGGCATGAAATGAGATGCAGAAGAACAAATGAAGAACAGCAATGAAGACTACAATGCCATATAAGTCTATGGAGTGGCAACTGTAAGGGGGTTATTCATCAAAGGTCAAGTTTTAGAGATGTGTGCATTTTTTTATGCATCGAATGAACCTACAACTTAAATGTTTTTATTGCTCAAATTAATCATGATCTTTGATAAATCTGCCCCTTAGTGTTTTTACCAATAACAGCTGAGCTGGAAATTGCATGGGCAGCAAAATGGTCCTCATCATGCTGCGTGCCAATAATTACATTAACATGTATATAATAATGACTTGTATGGGCGTAGTGAGGCCAGAGTTTGGCAGTATATTGTGTAGTTGACAACTACAAAATCTTTTTTTCTCAAAGTTTCACAGACTAAAGCAAAGCAACTAATTTGATTCTATAAACTTGGATGTTTGAGCTGTTCATTGTGTTTTGGTTGTGACCTGTGAATTGCAGTTTCGTTTGCTGTTATCTAAATATTTTTTGATGATATGCAGTTTATTTAATTAATGCCATCTATGTTGATAACACCCACTGGATTTCATTGCTTAGATAATTCACATTAACACGTAATTCCAACAGTCATAAAATTGATTTGTAGTCATACAAAGCTAAAATATTCTTCTGATTTGTTTAATCAGGGCTCATAATATGATGGATTGACCAGCATCCTGAAATAAAATGTAAAGTATAGGAATGATGATAAGCCGTCCAAATTTCCCAAGAATCTTTTGCAGCAAGTGAATACAAATATTCAGTGCCTCCCCTGCTGTTCGGAGCTGAAATTGTGAGCATTGATCCTTGCAGCTGCTGAAAGGTTTTTAGTACAGGGAGTTCACATAGAGAGAACAACTCCCCCAACTATGAGTGAGAATGTAAGGGAGGACTTACACGTAGGCAGCAGCACATCCAACTGTTGCTGAAAAGAAACACATTTTGAGAGTTACATCTTCATAAAAAATGCCTGAAGGTTATATAACCCTAAACAAGACATTGTCATCTGCTACAGGAAGCATGGATCATCTCAGATTCTCGAATGGCAGCGATGCTTTGTACAAGGATGAAAGTGCAGATTTATCTCCGAGGCTAGAAGTATTGGCAACAATTTCTGTCACATACGCTGTGATCATTTCAGTCGGTCTCCTTGGGAACACCATACTTATTAAAGTATTCTTTAAAATCAAATCCATGCAGACAGTTCCCAATATTTTTATCACCAGCCTTGCTTTTGGAGACCTGCTGCTTCTGCTGACATGCGTTCCAGTGGATGCTTCTCGTTACATGGTGGACACATGGCTATTTGGGAGAATGGGCTGCAAGATTTTATCCTTCATACAGCTGACTTCGGTTGGAGTGTCAGTCTTCACTTTGACTGTCCTTAGTGCTGACAGGTGGGAAAATATTCTATATCAAATAGAACTGTTATTATCCTGTTTGCTATTAATGACTTATTGTTCTGATTTTTGGAATGTTATGTGGTTTACTAAGCCCAAACCTCAAAGATAAGTCAATGCCATTTCCTTTAGACTCCTAGATTAATTCAACGTTGTTTTCTCTGTAATAATGACAATGTACATGTAGTTCAATATTGAAGGTAAAATATCAGTGGGCATGATGTTCCAAATTCCATAGTATAGACTCCCCACCTGTTATATATTGGAGGCTTATATATTGTCAAATACACTCATTCCTGGTTTTAAAAAAAAGGTTCTATTGGCCAGGCACTTGTGTACCAAGAGGGGTTCAGATCGCTGGCAACTGGAACCACATGCCTTAACAAATGAGCTGGTCCCCTGGCACAAGACTTGTGTATAGAAAAGCCTGGACCAAAGATGGCAAGGGAAGTCTATGCTCCAGCGGTGGAGTTTCAAGACTGCTTCCTACAGGCAAATTTCTAAACTGCACTGATTTGGGTTTAATCATTAATACCTGAAATTGGTCACCTGAATTAATCTAGGCTGTGTGCCTCTACTAAATGAACAAATGAACAAGGAGGGCCCCAACCTTACATAAAGCTTTAATTGAGAAAGGACATCTGGGGCAGTCTCTCACACACCATACATGTCTTTATAGATGTGTGTAGCAGGTGGTATATATAGGGAAATGTTGGGAATCTTTGTATCCATGTTAATTGTAATATGGGATTATATAAAAGCTTTTCATATTACACTGCAATAAGTTATTTTATTGTGAGCATTGGCTTCTCTATAAATGAACCTGTAAAATATTACATTTATTATAAAACTGTTACTGCTATATGAGAATAATAATCATATTGCCTTCTAAAACTTTTTTTTTAGAGATCCTTAGCTTTCTGAGATCAAGCTTTTTAGGCAAAAACTGCATTTTTTTTTAGAACCCCCCCCCCCAAAAATATTCATGATTTATTATATCCCGATGCTGCAAAAAAACCCAAATCCGAAAATCTGCCATCTCAGACCTGTGGAGGTCCTGTATAAGTCAATGGGAGAGGCCCCTATCCTAATTTGAAGTTACAGTGGCACTGGGTTTAGCCCGAAAATCCAACTTTTTTTGAGGGTTTTCAGGAAAAAAGTGATTCAGGAAAAAAGACTGAAAAATTTGTATGATTCGGGTTTTCAAACGATTTTATTGGATTTTTGCACAATCAGATTAAATCGAGTTATTTTTAGTAATAAATTAACAAAAATCTGTCATGGGATTTTGGTCAAGCTTTTTTTTTTTGAATTTAGATTTCAGTAAATAACCCCCTAAATGTATTTAGGAATGTCATAGAATTGTTGAGTAATTACTGATCTGTGGTTTCAATTTAGTTATGTATGCAGACAAATTCACAGATTAGGGCAATTTTATGGCTAATTTACGAAGGTAGATGTAACCATTATACCAGTGCAGTTGCTCATAGCAACCAGCCAGATCTTTTCTTTTACTTTACTTTCTCTGGTGGTAACTGATCAAAACTAATAACTGACTAGTTGCCATGGGCAAGAACACTTTTTCAATTTAGCATATATGATTGTAAATTAACCCTCTTCTCTGCTATGCTTGCAGTACACACTTTGCTGTTGTGTGGGGATCTGAAGGCATTAACGTTATATTTCTGAGCAGAAATACACTGTTCTCTCTCAGCACCTCTGCTGCATGTGTCTATTGTCAAAAAAAGCTAAAGCTGTTGAGTCAGTATGGGACACATTTACTAAGGGTCGAAGTGAAAATTCGATTGAAAAAAAAAAATCGAATTTCAAAGTAATTTTTGACTACTTCGACTATTGAATAGCCCAAAATTTGATTTGAATTGAAAACATTTGAAAATTCAAAATTTCGAAGTACTGTCTATTTAAAAAAAAAAATAGAATGCCACCTTAAAGCTGCTGAATTGCTATTTTAGCCTGTGGGGGACCCCCGGGAACTGCGAAGGATGCAAAGGATTTTTTTTCAAAAATCGTTCGATTCGAACGATGCATTTGAGTGATTTTTGTTAGATCAAAAAACGAACCTATTCAAAAATGCCCTTTACAAAAAATTAGATGGTCGAATTTCGGATATTTTTTAATTTGACCCTTAGTAAATCTGCCATAAAACATATTCCACAGCTGCTTTGCATAGACTATACATAATTCACATTGGCTCCTGCCCCAGTGGAGCTTACTATAGCTGTTGTTTTTGGTAAAACAAAGAATAAAATGGCAACATCATAATATTGCATATCAATATACTAATTATTTTTCACATTCTGCATATTTTATAGTAGTGAATATTAAAATTAACCCAGTCATTTTGTGCACAGGTATAGAGCTATTGTGAAGCCACTGGAACTACAGACATCAGATGCTGTTTTGAAGACATGCGGCAAAGCTGTTTGTGTCTGGATAATCTCCATGCTACTTGCTGCACCTGAGGCAGTATTTTCAGATTTGTATGAATTCAGTAGCCCCGACAAAAACGTGTCCTTCAAAGCTTGTGCCCCTTATCCTGTTTCTGAAAAAATTATGCAAGAGACACATTCCCTGATGTGCTTCTTGGTGTTCTACATTGTTCCCTTGTCTATTATCTCTGCATATTACATACTTATTGCCAAAACGCTATACAAAAGTACATTTAACATGCCAGCTGAAGAACACACCCACGCCCGTAAACAGGTTGGTCATACTCATTCTGTTCATACAGAGCTGAATGTAGCACACAACTGGATAAAAAAACAAATGGAAAGTAAACTATGGAAACTAGGTCATAGGGGCAAATTTAGTAAGATCTGAAGTTGTATCAGCGATAGCTTCGCCGCACTTCGCCAGGCATAGTTTCATCAGCGCTTCGCAAATTCACTAAAATGCGAAGTTGCGCTCAGGGAGGGAACGGTAGCGAAGTTGCACTTCATCAGGTACAGCAAAGTTACGCTAGTGATGTCCAATCTGCATACGTGCCAAGTTAAAGTATAATAGACGCATTACATTACACTACGCAAGCCCAGGAAACCTTATAAATAAAATTAAGTTGCCCTACACATGTGCCCACTGTATAGTTGAGTTGCCATTTGTTAGGAAATGTAGGGGGAAGGAGGTTACCTAAAAAAAAATCACAATCTTTTTCAGCCTATCACCCTTAAAAAAGTAAAAGATGCCAGCGTTTTTTGGGACTTTTTTTTTAAAGAAACTCCTATCTACTCTATTGGACTTCACCTGGTCTGAGGTGGTGAAGTCAAGCCTTGCACAAGAGGTAACATTCAGTAAAATCAGCATCTTAGTGAATTAGCGTAGTTACGTCCCTTCGTCACTGCACAACTTCGCCTGGCGTATGGGTGCGAAGTTGCGCTAGAGTATGTCTACTTCGCTAGCGAAGTTATGCCAGGGACTGTTAGTAAATCGGCAAAGTTACGAAATGAGCGAATTTGCGCTAGCTTTAGCTGCTTTGCACTTTAGTGAATTTCCCCCATAGTTGGGGTCCAAACTAACTTACCTGCACATTTCCAAAAAGGGTGAGAAATGATTTATAAAATCAAAGGATATTTTTTGCAGATTTGGGAAAAAACACACTTCTTACACAAAAGTAACTATGAAAATGTATTTAATGACAGACGTAAAATGTTGAATAGCCTGATAAATTATAACATTGAAGTCTGTTTTATGGGGATGGTGTCATTAGGATAAAACTATTGTTTTGTTGCATACATTCATAGTCACATTTCTGTTTTAAATAAGGATTTTTCAAATGTAGGGAAAGTGCTAAAGCCAGGTACATTGCTCATGAATTTGCACCAGGAGTGTCTTTCCAGATAGAACACCAGAGGCTTAAGTTACTGATGCAGGAGGAGTCTCCCGACACTTCTTTGCTCAGATCTATAACGCACTGCGACAGGCACATAAAACTGAGCAGAGAAGAGCCAGAAGACGCCAACTGGAAATTCACTCTCAACAAATTAATTGTATGCTGTCATGGGAAAAAAATGTCTTCCCAAAAAGTATCAGTTAATAGTACTGATTTTGCAGAATTTGTCACTGAAATCCATTTCTCAAAAGAGCAAACAGATTTTTTATTGAAATCTGACATGGGGTTAGACATAATGTCAGCTTCTCAGCTGTCCCCAGTCATGTGACTTGTGCTATAACACACTGTGACAGGCGGATAAAACTGAGCAGAGAAAAGCCAGAAGATGTTTACTGGAAATTCCCTCTCAACAAATTAAAGGAATACTGTCATGGGATATTTTTTTTCAAATTGCATTAGTTAATACTGCTACTTCAGCAGAATTCTGCACTGTAATCTGTTTCTCAAAAAAGCAAACAGATTTTTTTATATTTAATTTTGAAATCGGACATTGGGCTAGACATATTGTTTCCCAGCTGTCCCCGTCATGTGACTTATGCTCCGATAAACTTCAGTCACTCTTTACTACTGTACTGCAAATTGGAGTGATATCACACCCTTAATTTCACAACAGAAAATGGGACGTTAAACAGAAAGCAGTTCCCTAACACAAGACAACAGCTGCCTGGTTGATCTCATAACAGCACTCAATAGTAAAATCCAGGTCCCACTGTGACACATTGAGTTACATGGAGTAGGAGAAACAACAGCCTGCCAGAAAGCAGTTTCATCCTAAGGTACTGGCTCTTTATGAAAGCACATGACCGGGCATGATGAACTGACATGGCTGCCTAAACACCAATATTACAACTAAAAGAAATACACTTGCTGGATCAGAAATTAAATTTTATATTGTAGACTGAATTATAATTAATTAATCATGACAGAATCCCTTTAAGTTCTTTAGGTGGGTATTTCAGCTTAAGTACAGGGCTTCTTAACACATGTGTGATTAGCTTGATTTGTAAGTTCTTTCTGCAAGATACTAGGCTTATATTAGACATGAGAAGCCTCCTTATCACTCAATCCCTGATTTTTTCTCTCTTTTTCTCCTCTAGATTGAATCACGAAAAAGAGTGGCAAAGACTGTGCTTGTGTTGGTGGCCCTCTTTGCATTTTGCTGGCTTCCTAACCACATTCTATACTTGTACCGATCCTTTACGTATCACTCAGCAGTAAATTCGTCCATGCTTCATCTGTCAGCCACGATTTTTGCCCGGATTTTGGCTTTTAGCAATTCTTGTGTCAACCCCTTTGCACTTTATTGGCTTAGCAGGAGCTTTAGGCAGCATTTTAAAAAGCAAGTTTATTGCTGCCCAGAGCAGCCTCTCCAGTCTCAAACAAGCCCAACCCACAGCAGTACGACAACTGGGATGGCAGCAACTAAGGGCAATATACAGATGTCTGAAATTAGCTTTACTTTACTGAGTGGTTATGACATAAAGAAAGAGAGTGATAGCATTAGTCTAAATGATAGCAGATAGCTCATTATATCAACAAAGATTAAGCATACATTGATTAGATTTCCAAAATATTTCTAGTTCCTGTTGAAAAATCCAACTCATAACTAATTTTTATTCACAGGAAACAGGCCACATAGTTTAATAGTTAGTTCACCAATGCCAGTTGTCTAATGAAAATGTTACAGCTGATTTGCTAAAATCAAGATCGAGATATTGCATTGCATTAATCCCACACATGCTAAAAAGATTGCTACAGAAAAATAGATGAAAATGTTATAAACGCTAGACGAGCCAGTAAGAACACTGCAGTAAATTAGAAATTACCATCGTATTAACCCCAGATGTAGCAGTAACCTCACTCTTTTGGGGACAAAAGTGATTTTTTACTAAAATATTTTCTTTGTGGTGTTTTTTTCCATTTAATTAGTATTTGCAATAATATTTATTCTTATATATATTTGGGACCCTTCAGCACAGCTATTATAAAAAAAGAGAACTTTATATATTAAATATTAAAACAAATATTTTTTATAGAGTGCTAAAAAACCTGTTAACATTTTCCCATAGACTATAATTGATTATGCAACATCCCTAAAACACACAAACACATTTAGGTGAAAGAAAATGTAAAAACTGCTTTAGCAAATTGCCAATTGTGAACGTGCAATATATAATATATATTTATAAATATGTCTGCATAACAAATATTATTGTGGGTAATGGAGCTTGCAATTTAAATTGAGGTACCTGTCAAAGAACTTGGAGGTTTAAATTTGGGATCATTTATAAACATTGGGCAAATGTGTGCCTGGGCAGTAACCCATGCCACCCAATCAAATGTTTGCTTTCATTGTCCAACCTGCTGCTGTGTTGTTTTAATTGTTGTTCTATGAGTCTCTTGGAAGTAATTCAAACACACCGGCTACATATAAGCAAAGGTTTTTATTACATACAGAATGAAAAAGAAGTACATTATCGAATGAGGAAAGTATGCAAGCTCACCCTCTCTGTTTCTCAAAGACTGGGAGATCCACAAACACAGTCATCCACAGTTGGGTTCCTAAGATCCTATGGCTTCTCCCACAGGTTTCTGCAGTTGTCACACGTAAACCCCGCAAGCGAATCTCAACTAACTGGATGGAGATCCCCAGGTTTTCTAGACTTGCTAACAATGAGCTCATTTAGTGATGCATTCAATAAAGAAGATATAGTGATTTGGTTAATAACAGATCTTGATTCCCATGCACTCATCAGGATCTGGCCAGACTCCCAAAAAGCACATCCAAAGCAGAGATCATATTTTAACTCACTAGTAGCTGAATAGCATATTGTGCCCCTAGCTAAGGAAGAGTCTGATAAGGGCTTCAGAAATCATAAACATATTAGGTAATACATATGAGAATATCCAGAGTGAGAATAAAGAACAAGTATTACGTCATCAAGTTGATTAGTTCCCATGATTTCTCTTGCACAAGGCTTCATTATACGGGATTATAGATTATAAAGATGTCTTGTATACTATATTGGGTTCAATTTACGACATCGGGCTCAACAGTAGAATAGCTCTTTGTGTTATAGTTTTATATAGTTCTGTAGCTAATGAGCTATTGGGTTTAATCAAAGTATTACCATGAGCCATTATTGAAAAAACTCCTATTACTACATGTGTGTAAAAAGGCAGTCACTAATTGGTTGCTATAGGTCACTGGTCATGTGCCAATTTGCCCTGGCTTTATAAATAATCCCCAATCTTATTACTAGCCCCTTGTGCATGGCAATTATTCAAAGAACTGTAAGGAACTCATATATCATGATCCTGTGACCTTGCTGACTAGACCATTTCCACTTGTAAATACTGGAAAAAGAATAAATTATCAGCCACATAAAAATATATTTTTGTTTTTATGACTCAAATTGGCCATTAAATATTTAAAACAAAATGTAAGATATTGCCAGCAAATACATATTCTGCCCAACAACTCTACCTCAACTTATTTTTTCTAGCAGTAAGGATCTCTACATTGTAACCTATTATTTTATGGCTGTTTGATCTGATTGTGCCTACAATAAAAAAATTAAAACACAAAAAGTGTTCTGATAACATAGTCCAGACAACCCTTGCAAAGAAGGAGGTCCTTGCAAATCCAATGTTTGACATGAAATTCGTGGTATGGTGAGTCTTTACAGCAAAAAAATAAGAAGTGCAGGGCAGGGTGCAACCTGCAAAAACATCTGACCATTTTTTGTTGCAATCTGCCCTGCACTTTGTAAAAGAGGCCTATGGTCTGTTGCCCCTTCTCTATTTTTTGAATTATGGGTGTGAAAGAGAAAATGAAATGTCTCTGCCCATTCAGCATGCAGTCATTTCCATTGCTTTTAGTAACTCAATGGCAGCAAACTATACTAAAGTATAATACACTATACTAAATCTCTTTTATAACTTGCCTCTATAGTGTCAATTTGGGATTGATCAGTGACAGTTGTAAACTATTAATGCAACAATTGTGCAAAATGTTTTAAAATGTTGTTTAAAAAATGCTTGTTATTTATTTCTTGTATAGTGATGCTTTGCAGTGTTTAATACAATAAATATATTCCCTTAAACCTGCATATGTAAGTACGACAACTCACAGCATGACATCATGACTAGCAGAAACTCAAGGTAACGGTTGCCAGGTCACACCACTGTTAATCTCACTATGGAGACTGAGATATTTAGCACAGCTCTGGCAGGTGACACTTTTAGTGTTCATTTTTATGCACTAGACATTTTTATATTCTTACAGAGATACTTCCGAAATACTTTTTACCTCTTTAATTATTTTCATATGGTTAATTGTTGAGCAATATGCTATTCTAAAAAAGTATAAATGACAAGAGTAGAGCAGAATTTCTTAGTAAATAAAAAAAACAGTAATTTTTTAGCACCCTTCCCCAAATACACCAGAACTCCATTCTTCTGGATCAAAATAAAGATCCCGAGGGTCATAAAGCCCACCCCTCCCTATATCAGTGCTGATAGAGTTTATATGGGCATATTTATGAAAGTGTGAAATCTGAAATGCGAATTTATGGAATAGTTAAAAAAATTTTGTTTGATTTTCGAAATGTACAATGTACTGGCCCTTTAAGAATTCAATTTGACTATTAGTGAAAATGTCAATCTGCCAAATTTTGTAAAACGAACATGGGAATTAGGGGGTGTGGCCATAAAAATGGGCGTGATCAAAAACTAGCTGCACGGCTTGTGAAAAAAAAATTTTCTCCCTCTTTTTACTTCCAAAATGTTGGGAGCCATGGATTATTGACGCGTGAACAAGTGTATGGGAATGAGAAAGGTGACTTATGCTAATGCTGCCTAACACTGACTAGCCTAAAAAACTGTATTGCATACACTGAATTCAGCGATTTTCGAGCAGCCACATTACGATTCCCAGTCCTTATCTAGCTATACCAAGCTTTCATTTCTAATTAATATAGCTGTGGTTTACAGGAGATATCCGTCTACACATGCGTAAAAAAAAAAACCCCCACAGCACATGCGCGAAGCGCTGGTTTCTGGCAGTCAAAGTTTATGCGCACGCGCGTTTACCAAAAGCAGCCGCGCACGCGCACTACCCACCTGCAAAGTAATCCCCCACCAGTAAGAACAGTTTAGTTGCTTGGGTTTCCCCTGTTCTCAGCCGGCTTTGCAGAAACAGTTGAATCTGGGAATGTGTGAAGACACGGGGTATAACGAGGCCTTTTATGAGCAGCTACGGCTTCAGGAGCTGTATGGAGAACGCGAGGTGGCGGGAGATGATCAGGATCCTTACACGTACCGGGACCCCACTGATGGCACGGAGTATGAGTGGGACGTGGTGAAGAAGGCCTGGTTCCCAAAAGTAAGATGAGATGGTGCGGATCAGCTTTCATTATGTAATGCTACATTACTACAACTCCCAGCACCCCTCTTTCGGCAGCACGTGACTGTGGAGGCTCCACACTACCCACGAGTGATGCATGAATCTCACCATTCTAGACTTGGGTTTCTCGGCAAACACATTTTATAGGGAATATGATGAATCATTGGTCTTTATATCTGTGCAGCTGCTCCCAGCATCCACCTTGTGTAGAAACAGAGAGTGTCATTGAACTATACTTTATACCCTGTAACTTGGGCTGCCTTGGTACTTGTTTGTTTACTTTTTCCTTAGGCTTATGATCATGGGTGGCATCAGCTGTTCTGTTGTGAGGTCAGATTGTAAGCTTTCTTCTGACAGGCTGCATCAGTGCAGGATCAGAATTGTGCACTTGTTACTTTTACTCCACTTTTATAAATCCGGCACTGTAGATTGGTTCAAACCTACATAGCGCTGAAAAGGAAAATGATTTGTTTTTGTTAGATGTCAATGAAAAGGTTGCTCTGTGTGTTGGAGCTACCGGATACTGTATTGCATGCTTCCAGATTTCCATTTCTTTACTCAGAAGAGATTCTGAAAGTCATGTCCACTTGGTAGTCAACAGGGACATTTTATTGGCTGTGTTGCCGATTATATAAAGG
>CM044445.1:52207777-52230404 GCA_024363595.1 Xenopus borealis
TGAGCAGTATCCCTGAGCTTCATTAAAGGCAGCTGATATTAATGATAAAATAGTTGCTAATATTCCACAGATGCCACTGAGAAATATATTCATTAATTGAACTAATTGTAACAGTTCTGAATTTGCCCTTGGGTAACTGAGCTGCCAGACTGAAAAACCAGAGACAAAAATGTTAAATTTTATACATTTAATTTTGGAAGAACTCTAAAAACATGGAGAGAAATTGAAAAATATCTATTTCTGATGGAAAAAAACAACCCCTTTGCAAAAAACATTAAACATGGATACAGCCACCAGATGGCGCATCGGTTACAAAAATAGCAGTAACACTTCTGCATTCTTGCCCGTTTCTGACAGAATCATTCACATCCCTGAATGCAGGAATTATACATTCCCTTGTGTTATAAACATTACATTGTTATACACAATGCTAGACACATCTTGGGGAAAATATTGGATAGCTGGTATTCATGAGTCGGCTGTTAAAACGGTTTTGGGAGATGTAATTCACCAATTGAATCATAGATCCTGGGAATCAAAGTGCTATTGCTGCCATATAATACATAAGCTATCCCACAGCTACAGTTTCTTCCCGTATATCCCCACTTCTACTATAAACTCAGCTGAATTATATTCTCCACAAACATTGCAGGCCCAGCTGATCTTCTGAGGGAATATTTCACTAAGATTTCCTGCTCTTACTACATACCAATGCTCATGTGGGATGCCCAGGGGAGTTAAAGGAACAGTAACACCGAAAAATGAAAGTGTTTCAAAGTAATGAAAATATCATGTAGTGTTGCCGTGCACTGGTAATGTGTTTGCTTTAGAAACACTATTATAGTTCATATAAACAAACTGTAGCAATGACAAAAATTGAAAAAATGCTATATGGCACAGGATAAATAATGGATAACAGAAAAACATTATCTTCTACAGAGCTTATCTGCTATCTGCTGTGTAACCTGAGCCTTTTCTCTTTTGAATAGCTGTGCCCATGGCTACACAGCAGCTTATTTATATAAACAATTTAATTTTAAGATGTTACTGGTCCTTAGACACCATTACAAATAGAGCTGTAGACTGATGACAACATATTTTCTACTTCTTTGGACTGTTCATACTTTTTCAGCTCAAGATGGTCTTGGAAGGTCCCACCTTTTATCAAGGTGTTCCCTCAAATTTACAGATCTAGTAAAATGTTATATCAGCCAATTAGCCATTGTTCCAAGAGCACATGCAGTATCAAATTATACACCCCACAAATTTTACATGAATTGACCCTAACTCTTTTTTTGGGTTGTATGTAGGAGAGACTTTTTTCCCAAATATGTACCTTTCTGGCCTTTAGGCTCCAAGTACCCCCCACTGGTTGGCAACAACTGCTTTATATGAAAGGATATTGCAGTGTGTTGTTTTGATGCAAATATGGTAAGCAATTATATGTATATTTATTTTTTAATTACACTTACTACACTGCACATACATTGCACTTTAGGCTGTCGTAATAATAATGAAAAAATAAAGTTGTATTTTAACAAAACTGCAGAATGAAGAATTTAGTTTCTCTAATTGGAATATATAAATTGAATTGCGCCTATATAATGCATCAGTCCAAAACATGTCACAGAGTTTTTTCCTAACAGAAATTAATTTCTATAATAAGCTAACTCATTTTGACCCACCCACATACCTCCTCAGCACTTGGTGTTAGAGTCCTGCAGTGGGTCGGGTACCCGCAAAATCCTGCGGTACCCTGCGGGTTGCATGTAGTGGTTCCGGGTGCGGTTATAGAAGTGGGTTGGTGGTTCTGCTGGTTGAGGGTCGGGCCGCGGATCTTCTTCATAGCGATTTTTACTCCTTTTTTTCTGATCACATCTACTTCCGATGATGTCACTTCTGGTTTACAATGACAAAACTTCCTGTCTTACTCCTTTTTTTCTTATCACGGCTACTTTCGATGATGTCACTTTCGGTTTACAATGACAGTGGGTCGTAGGTCCTGGTTGCGGATAAGTTGCTTGCGGTTCGGGTCGTGGGTCCAATCGGGTAAGAATGCGGGTCCGGGTAGCGGATTGCAGGTTGCTGGTACGGGTCCCAAAAAATGGACCCGCGCAGGACTCTACTTGGTGTTTATGGCATGTGATGTGTCTTTGCATTTTGGTAGAATATGTGTTGCCAGGTTGATGTGTCAATGCAGAGTATAAAATATTTTTACATTTTTCCAAATACCTAATTTAGGGACAAACATAAGTTTGCTGGCTGACAAAAGGATGGTGGGCAGTTTTGCCTATTTCATCCATACTGCTTGAACATCTGGGCATATTGAGAAAATGGGGGGACTGTTTATACAGATAGTCCTCTAGTCCTGGTTTAATAATGGATATATTAAGAAAAGCCCAGCCATTTATATTTGTCTCCTGATCCAGAAAAAAAATCTGGATCTTGAAGGATATGCTTAGAACTAAAGCTTAACTAAAGAAGTAGCTAGAAATGTTGTATATTATGGGCTTCTGTACCAGTCCAAGGCAACCAAAGCCCTTTAGCAGTAAAGATCTGTGTCTCCAAAGATGCCCCAGTACCTCCCCATCTTCTTTTCTGCTGATTCACTGCCCATGCTCTGTGCTGCTGTCACTTACTGAGCTTAGTAGTGATGTGCAGGTCGATCCGCATGTTGGGGTGGGTTGAATATTGGGTGTCCATGGCGGATATAGGTTGGGTTCTGGTTATACTGAGGCACTAAAATACCACACTCTGCTTGATCATTTACAATGACCCCTAATTCTTAACAGCTGCTCAGAGCCCACTGGAGCATGTGAGTGTCACAGACACATTTTCAAGATGCTGTCCCTCTGTTATAAGTTTTACGTCCTGGATCAGTGCTGCTATTGACAAGCTGAAACTTTAGGCTGGTGCAAAAAGTTCTGTATACAAAATATGGCATTTTTGGGTTTAGTATATCTTTGGCATGATAACAGTGACCTGCAGGCTAATGGGTTTTATTGGATGGATTCAATTGTCATATATGCATTCATTTAAAGGTTTACTGCTGTCTTACTGTGCAAAGGAAGGGAATCCAGGTCATTGGTTACATCCATTTAATATAGTCCATGCCTTTTGAGATTACCGGTCTTTAATAATTGTGAATAAGATTACTTGTCTCAAATAACTGTAGCAACTGTTTAATTCTTGAAAAAAAAAAAAAAAATCATTGATGGCAGTTCAAAGTAATTTCTGGATGTGCAAGTACCAGTCCAACCAGATTGTTTTATATTTTTATGACCTTGAGGAATGTGGGTAGGGCAGCCTGTTTAACTTCCAGTTGTTTAGAGCTGCTAATTTGAAATTATGAAGTAGTTGGTCCATTTCCTAACACTGAATTGCATTGAAGTTTTGCATTTGTGTACCTATTGCCATTATATAAACTGTCAGGTATTGATTACAGCTGTGGGTTTTGATGAGAAAGAATAATTGGCTTCTTTGCTTGCGACACAGTCTAAAAATTCCCCTAGGTTTCAGGTCATATGCCGCTGGTTAGTACAACCTGGAAGGCAAGGGGTTAACAAGGTGTGTTGCCGTTATGTAAAAATATTTGAAATAGTTTGAAGAAGTGTTTATTATCCTAATGAAAAGCTAAATGCTGCTATCATTTGTCATCTTTTTACACTAAAAATGTTTAGTTTTTTCTGCAAAAGAAAAATGTATTCTTTTTAATGTTTTTTAGCAGTGGCATCTACAGAACAATGTAAAGATCTCCTTGTAAAAGTTACTTGTAGCCTTCTAACCAGTTCTGATTAACCTTTTGCTCCCAACAGCTGGAATGTGCACTCGGTGCTAACCATTCTAACCATGGCTAACTGAAGTTTGCCATCAGTGCTAACCAATCTTAGACATTTTTGTGACATCCTTAAAATTACCAGTCTACAGCCATATTACCTGGTTATTTCACTGGATTCACCTTGGTTATCCACGTGGTGCATGGATGTACATGTATTTGTTCAAAACATATAACGAAAGCTTCACTCAGAGACAGCTTCCTAAATACCTAAACCAATTTACAGTAAACATGTGCAAAGAATGTATCCAACTGTTCTCTCCCAGGATTGAGCTGTCAGGATCGCGGCCACCTGGAGCCTTACCTGGAGCTCCGGGGTGGCGCGTCCTTCTCTTCTGGCGTCGCTCCCAAAATGGCAGTGCCCATAGCCGCCATGTGGGTAGCGGCGTCGGCACAATGACGCCAGCGCTCCAACTTAGATGCGACATGCTGCATCACCTGCCTGTGCCCGTTTTGCTGCCAAATTACATTATAAGAGGGCGCCCAGGATGCCATTTTGGTGCCCTTTTTGTTTAAGATATGATTAGGGGTTGTAGGTAGGGATGAGTGTATTTTTTTTTTTTTGGTAGGTACAGTTTCACAGCAAAATTTGCAGCTATGTCAGCGGAAATTTTTCCTTGAATCCATGCTCGAATTTTGCCATGCTATCACTGGAAGAAAATGAAATGCGGTCTGTCATGTTCCTGCTTCAAGAGTAATTTACCTTTTGACTAGGGATGCACCAAATCCACTATTTTGGTATAATTCAGAGGGAGCAGGAAACTTGTGATAAACCCGGCTCACCATCTGCACAGATGCTTTAAAAACACGTTAAACACTATGTAAATTCACCTTTTCATTGACCTCAATGCAGTGTTGCAAAATTTTGTATGGTTTTGCTAATTTTTTGGTGAAGCAGAACAGGGCATTTTTTCTTATCACAAGTTGAAGGCTACGTTTTAGTTCTGAGTGATCCAAGACGTATAGCAGTGCCTCACTTTTACTAGCCCCTTTTGAAAGATAATGAAAGTTGGTCGTAATCAGACTGCTTTTTTGTGATTTATGTTTGCTTTAACCATGTGCGTTAAATGTATGTAAAATCAACTGAACTGATATGGAAATACCACTGTGCTGGCATCATGGATTCTGTTTGTGGGCTTCGCTGTGTTGTCTGGCAGCATGTGTAATGCAAAGGTCAATGTGTCTTGACACTAATAAACATAAAGGATAATGTAATGATGTTATATAATAATAAGCAGCTATTAGGCTATATGAGATTTGGCTTATGCATTTAAATACATATTTTAGTTTTAAATGTTTTACATTAAATGGCATACAAAGACATATTTTAGTTTGATATATTTTTCCATAAGGAGAAGGAAAGCTGCAGAGAGATTTTATTGCCAGTAGTTTAGCTGCAATAGTGAAGCTAAATGCTATATTTATTCAGTAGAAAAAAGTAGTAAAAAGATCTAGAAGCTCTCTGCTTGTTTAGGATAGCAGCTGCAGTATTAGCTTGTGACATCACTTCCTGCCTGAGCCTCTCCCTGCTCACTTATAGCGCTGGTTACAGCAGAGAAGGAAGGGTAGAGAAGCAAACTGAGCATGCTCGTGCCTGGGGCAAGGAGGTTTAAGCTGAAGGCAGGAAGTCTGATACAGAAGCCCATGTGTACACAATAGAAGGAAAGAAATGCTGTGTTTCTTTTGACAGAGGACTTGGAGAAGCACTAATTTGATGATTTACTGGTGTATTTAGGTGGACCTTTCTGATAAGGCTTACTTCGTTTTAACCTTTCCTTCTCCTTTAAGCCACCATTTTGTGATTTTCTGTGTATCACTCACTGATCATCTTACAGGAATGAGCAAATAAAATGCAGATTCTAACTGTAATAAAAAGAACTGTATAGACACACCTCTGTTCATTTATTGCCTCAGATTTATATTCTATTAGGTCAGTTAAAGTAGATCTAGCAGGGATTATAGGCAGCTGTAGATTTTTGACTCTGCTCATCCACTCTCTTTGGTGGTCAGAGTAACAGTAACCCTAACTATTTACTTTCTATGCCCTACTTGCATAGTCAATCTGAGATTGCTGTTGAATCAAAAGCATGGTGCCAGTAAAGGATGCCTTATTTGAAAACCCATTACCAAAAAATCACTGAATTATAGGCAGGCCATTTCCCATAGGTGTTTTAAGCAAATAATTCTAATTTAAAAAAATTATTTCTGCTTTGTAATATTAAAACAGTGCTTCCTACTTGATGGTAACTAATCTGCACAAAACTGTATTTGTGGAAAAACAATCCTATTGGATTTATTTAATGTTAAAATGATTTTAGCAGCCTTTAGGTATGGTCAGACATATTACGAAAAGATCCCTTATCTAGAAAACTCTAGGTCCTGGGCATTTTGGACAATAGGTCCCATACTTTTATTAGCAATCTAAAACTGCTAAGATCTCAGAAACTTCTAAGTCTAGGAAATGACTGTGAATTGCAAGAGGGCTTAGAAAATCGCTCTTAGTAAGCGTACATCTGTTAATTTTTGTGTTTAGACCCCCTTTGTCTCCCTAAACTGCATGTCTTCTTGTAGTGCACTTCCATAAGTGAATTCTAAGCACCTGACCGTTGGCCAGCAGTTTAAACTACTGTGGCTTATGACATGACACTACAATGCAGGCAAATAATGTACAAATACTTCTTTATTTAACAGCTCTGCCTGTTTATTACACTATTTTGCATGTTGCTATGTCCGAGGGATATGCTTTAGCTGGTCACTTCCCAGACCTGCTTTGATCTCATACACCATCCCAACATTCATAAAGACTTTTTTATATAGTTACCAGACTACCAGCCAGCATGCTTAGCTCTGTTTTACTCCTTTTTATTCCTTTTTCTGTGTATTAGCATAAAAGAATTTGGGAAAAGGGAAAAAAACATTTCACGCTAAATAAGTAGTGGGTGAAAGAGGGTTTATCCACACATTCATAAAAGAACCACTGTTCCCTAAAACATCTTGATGAAATTGCCTTTGGGTACTTTTAGTGTATTTGTTTGGTAAAAGACTATTAGGTAACATAAGAGTTGTTCCTGCAAATGCTGTGTCCTTACTGATGGTGCCCCCAGTGATAAGTGGATATACTCCCTGTCTTTCAAAACCATGCTCTCCTAGCTCCTCCTTGTAAAGAATTATATTATGGCAAGGGGATTTGGAAGGTTGTAACCATCTAGCCTGAGAAAATCGGTGATTTGAATGCCTTGCTGAATCTGTAATACATTCATATATTCTTTTGATACAGTATAGTGTTGAATAATTATATGCTTATCCCTTAAAGTTTCTATTAAACATATATAAATGGTAACTGAAAAGAGAAGCCAATTTGTAAGACACCACTAGTGAATGAAAGCGCAAATAGACGAAGGCCGCTGTGTTCTGTTTGCGGAGGGCAGAGACCTACAGAGAGTGCCCAGAATTGAGTGCAGCTTGCTTAAGGCCTTGCTCAATTCTAAAGATGGGAGGTGGCCTCCTCTGTATCAATGTACAATTTCTTTGGCACACCACATACATTATTCAGGTGCATTCTGCTCCTCAGGCTAATTCCAAACCAGTCACCTTATTCAATTTCCTATAGGAAGGAAGCACACCAAACCTTCGGCAATGAATAAATAATTTATTCAGCTAAATGTGGCATTTGAAATTGAATAAGGAGGCCTTGCAAGTGCAGTTTAGGTAGTAGAATGAAGCGTAGCATCAGTGCGCTTACTTCCCATAGGCAGGCGGTAAGAATAGAGCTGGGCTGCATGGAGTGCTGGATTTTCAATCCGATATGGTGTGCAAAGAGCAGCAACCCAGAAGTTCTTGCAATTGTGCCCCACTGCATTTATGAATTACCCCTAAAATTGTGACTTTATTTTAACTGGATACTCTTCTGATGCACTTGGTGGTGGGGCTTGGCTGTGGTTTTAAATATTTTTATTAGCTGTTACAATAGTTGACAGAAGTTATTAATGAAGTGGGATATTTTGGGGGTTTTGAGAAGTCAGTGTGTGGAAATGTTTTGGGATTCGTAGATGATGCGTCCAGAAACAGAGAGAAGCGAATGAGTAGACGGAAACGAGAGCATTCAAAGCATAACAGGACATTTTATAAAGTAATTGTGAATTTAGGGGGTTTAAGTGGAGATTCTGATATGGTGAAGATGAATTATAATTGCACAAACTTTGCATGTACAGTGTTATCAGGAACTGATCATATACTGCTTTTATTTTATAAAGCAAAGAAGAAATTGTAGCAATGGCGCTTAGTTATAAATGTTTTAACCCGATATTGCTTTTGTTAACGATCAAAGAAGTATGTTTTGTTTGAACATACATGAGTAGTGCACTCGTATGGCAGTGTATGCTTGTTATATTGCAATCGTAACCTGTGCATGAAAATCATTTAATAAAATATGTTGGGAATTAAGCATACATTTTTAAATATACTGTTTTTTCATATAGTGCTCATATAAACCGTTTGCTCACCAAATTATATTCATGCTGAGCATAACTGTTTATGTTGAAATCGAGAAGAGATAACCTAATTTAAAAAAAATGACTGGCAGTACTAGCTAAATGTAGGCATTAATTTGTCTTTTCTAAACAATACTTCTTACAACTGTTGGAACAAACTGTGTTCTCTGTGGAGCATTGTCAGTAGTTATTGAATGTTACTCTTTATTTTATAACTGTATAATACAAAAAGACCTTGGATACGATAAGGAATTAAAGGAGAGTTCAACCCCTCCGGCGCTAAAATCCCTCCCCTGTGTTGGCCTCCCTCCCTCCTCCCCCTGGGCAAATGTCCCCAACTTGTTACTGACCCCTCCATGCAGTTCCTCTCCTGTTGCGTATCACGGCAGCCGTGTTCGCCCATGCGCTTTCTTCGTGCGCAGTAGATCCTTGCAGTCAATTCCTGTACTGCTCATGCGCCACCAAGCACCGGCGAAAACAGGAAGAAGAGCGAACATGGTAAGGCTCTACTGCAAATGCGCCCAAGTTAACTTTGTGCCTTTCGGGCTCATGCACAGTAGATCCTTACCTGTCAATCAATCTACTGCGTATGTGCCACCAAGCGCTAGCGAAAACAGGAAGAAGAGGTCACAGGCAAAAATAGCTGCCGCAAACTTGACAGGAGAGGAACTGCATGGAGGGGTCAATAACAAGTTAGGGGCATTTACCCGGGAGGGGAGGGAGGCCACCACAGGGGAGGGATTTTAGCGCCCTAGGGGTTGAATTATCCTTTAAAGAATAAAAATATAAAAGTAATCATACCTCTCTCCCTAAATTCAGTCTTAAACCTTTCCTAACAAAGAAGCTCAAAAGTAGTAATTGATCAGAGCACATTTTTGAGCTTCTTTGAGAGTAAAAACAGAACTAAGAGGTCAATTTACCAACGGTCAAATTTTTGTGGGATTGAAGCATTTTGAAACCACAATGAAACGCTACTTCTCTAAAATCAGAAATGCCGTGACAGTTATTAAAAGATCAGAATAAAGAAAGTACGAACAAAAATTGCTGACGAAAAAACTTGAAGACCCCCAGGTTTTCGTGCTCACTGCACATACTGTTGTGTAGGAAATCCAGTTACTGAAGACCACTTGAGGTAAAAGGTAATAAAAGTTTATTTGAAAGCTACATGGATTCTGAGCTCACCAAGAGTAACAACAGAATTTAAATAGTCTTTTCATGTTCATAGAAACAAGCTTATTAGGGTAGTGACACACTGGCAGATTCAGGGAGATTTAGTCACCTGGCAACTAATTGCCTCATATGAGGGTGGATATTTAAAGAATGAAAAGGACCAGCCATTTGAAAAAATGCCTATGACTAAGTGCTAAGTAAGCATGAAACGTGTTAGGTGCGATGAGGGGATTGTTTAATTTTTAATGATGTATCAATAAATGACTTTTACATAGATAAGCATGCTCTTTGAGATTTTTTTTTAGTTAGATTAAACTAATTGTACATCATATCCATAGCTATTGAACATTGAGAAAACTCTTTTGTTTAATAAACTGTGTTTATACACCATTTCCTTTTACAGGAGGATCCTTTGGTGTTAAATGAAATACGAGAAGATCTTCGATCTGAATGTGAAAAATTTGGGCAAGTGAAGAAACTCTTGATATTTGATGTAAGTAGTTTAGTGTTAATTCTTAGATTTTATAACTATGAAGATTCTCATTCATCCAGGTGCTTATGCTGACATTAGCTCAGTTTAAAAGTAGCCCATATATTACTGTGTTTGCGCTAATGATAACTACCTTCAAGCTATATCTAGGCTTAATTTTTAACACTTCTTATTAATGTATTTTTTACCCATCTGTAGAGATACATAGGTACTAAATGCAAGCAACCAATTTCAGGGTGTTTCCTTAATCCCAGCAATGTTGTATGCTCTGGCCATGGGGGATTTAGGCTGGTTGTCAGAGCTCCATGTTTCTCCCATAACCATTTTTCCAATTTCCAAAAGTAAAAGACTTCTTGCCAGAAAGTGGATGTTACGTTTAGCCCATGTTGGTCCCAGAAGTTGATTAGCAGATGATTATTTTCCTGGACTTTATACACAGCACTTGGGTTGTAGTTAAAGGGATCCTGTACTGCATTGATATCCATTTCTCAAAAGAGCAAACAGATTTTTTTATATTTCATTTTGAAATCTGACATGGGGCTAGACATTTTGTCAATTTCCCAGCTGCCCCAAGTCATGTGACTTGTGCTCTGATAAACTTCAATCATTCTTTACTGCTGTACTGCAAGTTGGAGTGATATCACCCCCTCCCTTTCCCCCAACCAGCAGCCTAACAAAAGAACAATGAGAAGGTAACCAGATAACAGCTCCCTAACACAAGATAACAGCTGCCTGGTAGATCTAAGAACAGCACTAGTAAAAACCATGTCCCACTGCGTACTATTCAGTTACATTGAGAAGGAAAAACAACAGCCTGCCAGAAAGCAGTTCCCTTCTAAAGTGCTGGCACAAGTCACATGACCGGGGCAGCTGGGAAATTGACAAAATGTCTAGCCCCATTTCAGATTTCAAAACTGAATATAAAAAAAATCTTTTTGCTCTTTTGAGAAATGGATTTTAGTGCAGAAGTCTACTGGAGCAGCACTGATGCATTTAAAAAAAAAACATGTTTTCCCATGACCGTTTCCTTTTAACCTTAAAGTGCAATTTCGATTGCAAATAACCATGTTTTTAATGCATAATATTTATTTACCTGATGCAGCAAGTGAATGAGTGTGGCAGCTAATTTATGCATGTTTTCAGTAAATCTGCCCCTAACACTAGGCACAATGATACGGTGCAAAGAACACCTTTAGACACAAGTATGTTAATAGTGTACATAAACATAACAGTTGCGTCATTTTATTGCCACCACACCTATGGTTACATTCAGACTTAGCCTGTTGTGTCACATTATTAATAATCTGCTATGTCTTCATAGTTATGAACAGAGAAACACATGTATAGTAGTAGTACTATATTTAATCTCTGGCATATCACAAGGCATAATTAAGTATTTATGTATGTAGTATATAAAAAATGAAACACATGAACCATTTTCACTTTATTGCCACAGATATAACATTTATTATGAAGTGTATTTATAAAGCAATGTTTGTTTTGTCAGGATCTTGTAAGTGTATGAAACTAATAAAAGGTATGGAAGCCCTTCATTATGGCCAGATTGGGTTTATTTTTACCACCTTAATGTTTCACATGGACTATAGTCTGTTACTGGAGGTTTAAGATTGTGTTAAATAATGACTTCTTAGTCTGCAGTAGCCTGTATGGAATAACTACAACACCATATTTTAATAGGTTTTGGCTGACTTTTGCAGTAAATTACACACAAGTGCTACAACAGAGCTTGATAAATGGGCAACTGTTTTACACCAAATTTTGCATCATTTTAGGTATAAGATATTTTGTACATCTTTTGCATTTTTTAGACCAGAAACTTTAGATGAAATTTGTGTCTTTATTGGGTATGTACACATGCATTAATGACAAAGGTATTCTGTCATGGGATTTTTTTTTTCAAAACACAGCAGAATTCTGCACTGAAATCAGTTTTTCAACAGATTTTTCAATATTTAATTATGAAATCAGACTTGGGGCTAGACTTAGGGGCACATTTACTAAAGGTTGAAGTCAAAATTCAAATAAAATTAGAATTTTTAAAAATTCATTTAAAAGTCATTTTGGGCTACTTCGACTATGGAATAGCCTAAAATTTGATTAGAATTGAAAAAATTTGGAAAATTCTAATTTCGAACTACTTGCCCTTTAAAAATCCTTCAACTTCGACTATTCACCAGCTTAAAACTGCTGAATTCCCATTTTAGCATGTGAGGGACCTCATAGAACCTGTCCTGAAAAATTTTCTAAGTTCCAAGAATTGTAAGGATAGAGAAAAGCTGACCCCTGTCTTCCCCAATCCCCACACAGTGTGTGTTCACTTATCAGCATGGAATTGAACTGTTCACAAACACACAGAGTGGATAATGGCACAAAAATGCATACTTCTGCTGCTATCTGCTCTTTTTGATCCAGTGCCTGTAAGTATGAGATGCAGAAGTTTGCAGTGTGGCAGACACCAGACAAGGTGGAAGTCCAGTTTTTGACAGAAGAGAAGCTAGTGGAGATTGCAAAGATATATATATCTTTTCATAGTCATAGGGCTGTTTCTAAGCAATAGCCTTCATTTTTGTCAGGCATTTGCCATTCTTGTCAGTTATTTCTATTTTCCTCTAGCAACATCCTGATGGAGTGGCCTCTGTGGCATTCAAAGAAGCAGAAGAAAGGGATATTTGTATACAGGCTCTGAATGGACGCTGGTTTGGAGGCCGTCAGCTTATTGTGGAACCATGGGATGGGGTAACTGATTATCAGGTAAGGTTGAGTCCTTTATTTTAATATAGTTCAGTAAAATCAGTTGTCCTAAAGAACATGTATGCATTTTCCTGAGTTGTATTTGAATCTACATTACAAACTTTCAAACTACAGTCCTAATATTTGCTTGACACAACTGATATAGTGACCTGCTAAAGCATATGGGCCTTCCCCCACCAATGAATACCATATATGTAATATAAAATATAACCGGTAAACAAGCCAGTGGCCTTCAACACACATACTAAATTAATACTTCTACCACAAATACATTTATTTTATGTACAATTACAGATAAACACACACAGTACCATTAATTATGTCTCATACAAATGTAATCTAAATACGAGTTCCTTAGAACTGTACATTGCATCCCTCTTTCCCAAAGCAGATATGCTATAAAGGTTTTGTAAAAAATGGCATGTTCTTATTTAAACCAGACAATCGGAAAATACTAGTAGTATTTTCAATATTCCACTTATAAATTCACAGTTGTACTCCCCATAACCATCCCATAGTTTGAACATTAAACCAATTATCAAAATGAAAAATGTGTTAAAATAAATGCGAGAGACTGTAAGTTGAACTTCTTTTGATCCCCAGAAAGTATTCTCTCTATTTGCCTGAAGCTCTTATTCATAAAGGATCACAGAACAAAGGGCATTGAGATCACACAACCACCATCTAAAACCTTAAGACAACTGTAACCAATCAATAGTATCCCTTTCTTATTATGGTAGCAAAACCACAGAAGTTTGTAGGAAAATATGCACATATTTATAATGTTAGACTAGTAAGGTACAGCGCTACTAAATAAGTTGGAGCTATAGAAATACATGTTAATAATAAGGAACCCTATTTCTACTGTTGTTAACCCTTATGGTCACCAAGCCTTGTCCAGGGCCAGTTTAGGTGTACTAGGTGAAACATCACAAGAGTGAAGGAATGTCTTACAAATAAACACCTAGTAATACAGAGAGAGACCAGTAATGCGCTGGACAGAATGTTGCGTTAAAGGAAAAAGAAAGTTCCACAGTAGATTTATAAATATTAAAAGAATAAATGTTGGATCTTAGAAAGAGTTTAGTTCTTTGGTTATTAATAGTCTCCATGAGAGCAGGTAGTTTATTCATTGTTCTAGTAGCTAAGTGGTGTATGTTATTGCATGTAGTTTGCAGTACTTAAGTGAACAAGGTTTTGGCCAAACTGTTACAAATGGTATAAATCCTAGGTTATTGAAGCATTTTCAGGAATAACATCATGGTTATAGCTGGGAGTGGTGTGGATGATGGGGAGTTATAGGAAGAGAGATGGGGCTCACTTGAGGTTATTAAGATAAAATGAGACATTTTGACATAAATTGAATAGTGTGTTTCCTAAAAGGTTGAATATTTGAATTGTGTTTGTTGCATTTATCTGATGATATTAGCATGACACTTTGTTAATGGTGTTGTATACTGCCTTTAATCTTTTATATTGGCGTGAAGATTTTTGACATGATAGAGATATGACTTGTCAGAGAGAGGGGACATATTTCAGGCCAAACCTATGCCTACAGAATGCATATTTATTATATTTATAGGTTGGCTAAAACCTAGCAACAAATCTTGCAAAATGACCTGATTCATAGCTGTAAATGTTCCTCTTTGATATATTTTACCGTGAGCCACCATTATGTGATGGTCTGTGTGCTCCCTTAGAGATCACCTGACAGGAAATAATGCAGCTGTAACAGGAAGAAGTGTAAGAGTAAAAGATAACACATCTCTGTCAATTCACTGACTAATGGGATCTAGCATGTATGTGTGCCCTTGGTTTGTGTGAGCACAGTGCCTCATATGAGCCAAAAGCAGGCTTTTTAAAATGGCAGTTTTTCTTTATGGGTACTTGCTACTAGAAAGATATAGTTTTCATGTAAAGGTTTTCTTAAGGTGAAAGTGTTTTACATATGGACTGTTTTATGTGATGCTCTTTGTAGAGATGTGCAGAGCTGTAGAGTATAGTTCCCTGTTTAATTTAAAATAGAATCTATTTTTAATGAAAGCTCTCTTTATTTTGTTAATAGCAAATAAAAGTATATAGTTGTATACTGCCTCTTTTATTTATTTGGTCTAGAGCAATTTGTTTGTGATCATGGAGGTTGTGCAAGTTAGAAAGTACTGTCCAGAGGTGCAGAGCATTTTCCGTGTGATATTGTCTAGATCATTGTAAATGTCTCCGTATAAGTAGGTTGATGTCAAATGTTCAGTATAGTACACAAGAAAAGAAAAATACCAAAGTAATCAGAGTTAATTTTATGCAATAAACAATAAGTTTGTATGTTTATGCTTTTTATTGGCTGAACTATACTCTGCTTCTTAATCTCTGATATCATAAATACAACTCTCTGTTATTTAATATAATAATTATGCCTTTCAGTGTTCCTAATAATGAAATATTTCCCCTAATTTCTAGCTGTTTCTAGTTGTAGCCAGAACTAAAAGAGGGCATTCCCTGTACCTCATTACATGATGCAATACCAGCAGCAAAATAATAAATCGAGTAATGTTGTGGGTATTAGTCATAAATCTTGAAGGGGTTATTGGGTTCACTGCCAGTTTATAGACTTGATTTCGTGTGAGTAGAGCAGGCTGACATGACAGATGATTTATTGCTTGTTTCTAAAAAGGATGCTTGATTTTTTTTTTTTTAATTAACATTAAGGGGCAGAGTTATTTTATGGCTAAAACCGTCAAAATTCGACTATGAAATTATTCAAATTAGATTTTCGTGATTTATCATTCATTTGCCCGTTATGAACTCGAATTCGACTAGTCACCACCTAAAACCTACCGAATTGCTTTTTTAGTCAATGGGAAAAGTCCTGGGATCAGTTATGAGTTGTTTGCAGCCTTCCTGACATTCACGTTATTTATTTATTTATTTTTTGGAGAAAAAGCTGGAATTAGTTTATAGATTAAATTTGATTTGAATTTTGGTGTCGATCCTATTCACCTGAGTTTAGGAAATTTTATTTATTTTTTAATAATAATAATTTTTTTTATAAATTTTTAGTTCCTGGGCGTTTTTAATAATTCACATGAATTTCGAAATTAGACTTTGATAAATGTGCCTCTAAATGTGCATGGAAGGCTTGATTGATTGCCTGCTACCTGAAGATCTGTGTATTATAGTACAAAAATATTTGATGTCTGACTGCAAACAGTATAGTACTTGGAAGACATGCCAGTCATTAGTCTGCTGGAAGAGGGCAAATCATCTGTGCCCAAAGATATTTATATACAACACCATAAGGGGCTATCAGTAAATTCTTGTATCCCTTTTTCTATCCTACAACTCTTTTGCTGTGGCAGCAGCTGAAATGAAATACATTTATTAACATTACTTAGGAGAAAAGAATTTAACTACATTATAAAATGTTGTGTAGATTTTTTAGGAAACAGGAAAGGTATTCATTCATCCTACTGAGTTGGTCATCATTGCTAAAGTACAGTTAAAAAGAGTGCATAGCATGATTGCAAGCTGTAATTTTCATACCTCAATAAAGGTCTTTCATGCATTCTGCATAGGCTTTTCTAGATGATTACATTCAGAAGGTCAAAAAAATAGCTGGTACTCTTCCACTACGTTCCTGTCCTGTATGCTATACAACAAGTTTGGCCCAGACAGATACTATAACGAATGCAATGATATTGTACTCTTTGCTAGGCATGCTGAGGCCTTTACTGTTGTTGTTCCATTTAAATGGTCTGCCCTGGCACTGTACACTGGCAAATATGATGCATCAGTACATTACTCTTTCCAACAGTATGAAATAACATTTGGTGGGTTTATCAGTACCAAAAGGGTAATATTCAGAGAAGACAGGTTTTATGAACATGCAGTTTTATGTTATACATACATGGAAGGTAAAGCCTACTTGGAAAAAGGATATATATTTTTTTACCATGACAAACCATACACCAGTGTCTCCATTAATGTTTTTCAAGTAAGTGAACCATTTTTATTTTAATGTCCCCATTTAAAAATATAATTGTCCTTTATTAAAATTAAAAAAAAAAACCTCACTATTAAGTGTTTCTTATGACAGATTGAAGAAACATCTCGAGAAAGAGAAGAAAGGTTAAAAGGCTGGGAGAACTTCCTGTGTGGTAAGGAGGAGAAAAAATCAGAGAGTGATGGGACCCCTTCAGATAATAAACAGGCAGTGGAAAACACGGACAATGGAAGCACATCAGAGTGTAACAAGGAGAACAATGTTCATGGGGCAGAAAAAGAACAGATTGATCTTTATCAAGATGACGCTCAGTCAACAGATAGCAGTATTGGTAGCAGTGATGAAGAGAGTGAAGATATTAAAGGACAATCATAGTGTTCATGGCTGCATGTGTTTTAGCTTGTTCTTGTGGTTTTTATTCGTAATGTTGGAGTGAACCAAGTGTGATACCTGTCTATATGTGGCTCTTCATCAGATTTTCAATACAAGTGTTCAGTGACGTATGGGGAAAAAATTAGAACAGAGAGAGACCCACAAAGATTTTGCACAACTATTTCCATCATATGATTGCTGCTCATGAAACTAGAAAAACCTGTGTGCGTGTATGTCTGTAAGAAAGTTTGGCCTGGATTTTTTGTGCCGCCGATTAAATGAAGTTGTTTCAGACATATCTTGCGTAAAATAATATGTACATTTGTTTTCAAGTCCTGCACTACAATAATTTTGTTTATATCTGTTAAAAACATACAATTCATTCAAATGCTTCTTCACTGAAAAACAAATGCCTCTGTGTCTTTATTATATGCCACACAATCCCATAGGATTTTTAGTTCATTTTTACTGTAGCTTAGTTGATTCTAAAAAAAAAAAAGCTTTGTTGAATGTTTTTCTGATTCAGGTAAATTTCCATTACTTGATTTGATAAAGGGTAGTTTTCCATCCCAATACACAGATAGATTTCTTACAGGATTACATGCTAGATGAACCTAACCTAATATGCCTCCCCTTGTGTGCATCTATCTTTTAATTATGATCAAGTATCTTAGCATAGGCTAATCTAAAATGCCTTGCGTAATTTTTCACCCTCTTTGTTTTCCACATTTTGTTGTGGTATAACCTTGACTAAAAATGGATTCAATTGGGATTTATACCAGAAGATTTACTCAAAATGCATAACATTTAATAATATTCACCCAAAGTCAGCAATTGGTAGAACTTCCTTTGGCTGCAGTTATAGCTGCAAGTGGTTTGCAGTAATTTTTAAGGTTTACCTATCTGTATCCTGCTATGTTTGCCAATTGACAAGCTTTCTCAAGTTAAATGGAAACTACTGGTGAACAATATGTTCAAGTCTTGCCGCACATTTCCCATTCAGATTTTGGTTTGAATGTTGACTGAGCAATCCTGAGACATTCAGGATTTTGGTCTTATACCACTTCATTGTTGCCTTTGCTGTTTGTTTAGGGTCATTGAGGTGCTGGAAGGCAAATCTTTGCCCCAATCTTGGATTCATCTATTTTGTCCTCAATTCTGACCAATTTTCCAGTCCCTGAAGGAAAACCTTTGCTGCCACCCCTTCTAGCTACTTTGTCTTAATGATGCTGTTTATTAAGATATCTTTTTTAACAAACTTCAGTGTCTTCCAGAAAGCAATGTGCCGTACTAGTCTTTTATTGAGAACATGTGACCATTTAGTTGCGTACAAGAAGTCTTCCTCCAGTAGAGCTTTTTTAGAGGTGTCACAGCAGAGTGTGTAGGTAGCAAAACAATGCTGGTGCCCCACTACCTTACTAGTATTTTTGTAATCATACCAAGCAGGGGTGATGCAATTGTTAGTGGAGATTGTGCTATTTCACTCTCCTACACTAAACCTAACATCTTGTGTTTCCTCCCCCGGTAAAAGCTTGCCTCAAGCAAGACTCTCACATTGCCTTTATTTTTAAGCTACCAACATTTCAGTCTCCTTTGTGTTATCTTGACAAAGGTCTCAAAGTAGACTGAAACATTGGTACTTTAATAATACTATATTTCCCTGCTTTTAAGCACTATGGGGTAGATTCATCAAAGAGTGAAGTTTCGCCACTAGAGGGAAATTCCACAGCTCTCAATTAATTTCTATGGGATTTGGCAAGGCGTATTCATCAATGGGTGAAGTGAAAGTTCACCCTTTGATGAATACGCCTTTAAAAATCCCATAGAAATTAATTGAGAGCTGTGGAATTTCCCTCTAGTGGCGGAACTTCACTCTTAACTTCACTCTTTGATGAATCTACCCCTATGAGTGCAATACTTTTTTTGATTCTGTACATGTTGTCTTGCAATTTGCAAAGGCAATTTATCCTGCATTAGAGTGCAACCATTTTTTGTTTTGTTATTAATATTTGTATTTAGAGGGAAAATTTTTTATTAGTGCAATGATATTTCAGTCTTTCAAAATTTCCCTAATGAGGGCAAAATGATGGAAGCAAGACCCCAGAATACAGCAACATTTCTCTGTTTACAATTTTATATATAAATATATGTTTTTCCCTGAAGAAAGTTCCTGATTGGAACTGAAACTTCGGATACGAATAAACCCACTAATGTTTGACACTTTGTTTGGGTGATAACTCCTTGGGGTGCTGCCATCTTTTGCATTTATATCTACTTTTGGTTTTGGATTAGCACCCAGGTTGTTCTTTTCTCATGGTGTTCGGAACATTTGTGAGTGTGTGTGTGTGTGTGTGTGTCCTGTTAGCCCTAAGGCATTTCTAATTGGAGCTTGTTTCCCAAACATGTAAACTGGGGCTTGACAAATCCCAGAAGCCAGGTCACTACAGCTCATGAAATCTGTTGGAATGTTGATTATTAAGGGGAGAGATGCAAAACACAATTTTTGGTATAAAATGTAAAATCCATGCTTTATTATGTATGGACCCCTAATTTATTAGTTCCACTAGCATGTGGGAATAGCAATGTCTGGTAAACTTTAACCTGAATAGGTAAAGCTTCAAGTTTCTTAATTGCTAGTTATATCAAATAGGGACATCAATTAGGTAGGTAGATATCTAATGTGGAGGTTATTTAGATGAGCTTAAAAAAACACCCCTTAAGTATGGGACACAAAAAGAAATATTGGCAGCGTATTGAAATAGCTACTCTAGAAATGCACTTTTCGTGGGCTCTTGGAAAAGAGCCATATGTGCACAGAAAATTTCATACGAAACAAAGTAAAATATTCAGTGTGTTTATGGTGGGGGACAAGCTGATCAATGTCGACAGAAGACTTCATTAATGGTCGGCGCGTCGATCGGCAGGCTGGATTATGTTTTTATCAGCCTTGTTTTAAGGAACATTGGCCACTGTTGCTGCTGTATTGTCAGATACAGGTAGAATTCTATTATTTCTACCTGTATATCTGACTATTCAGCATGTCCTCAGGTCTATATTGAAAGTGAACAATGGTCGCACGAAAGATGCAACTCGGGCGGATTTTCGCTAGTGTTACTTCAGCAGAGCAAGTAAAACAAAGCAAAGATGAGCTAGTGTTCAATTCTGCCTAGCGCAACTTAGCTCGACTTCTTGCGCTCAGGCTAATATGCATATGGCGGGCAATTTTAAGTGGAATGGAGCTATTTATGTTACATGGTGCATCTAATACATTACATTTACACTGATAACTAAAGGGAACCTTAATAAAGTCAATAGAGTTGTTTTAATGCCCTACACATGAGCCCACTGTTAAATAATGTGCCATAAGGTAGAAAATGTATAGGGGAAACCGGCTACCTGAAAAAAAATGTATGCCTTTTGCAGCCTAGAACCCTGAAAAAATTAAGATGCCAGTCTTTTTTGGACTTGAAGAAGCTAGTGAAGGCAAGTCTGCCGATAGCGGTATCCTTCAGTAAAATCCCCATCTTAGTGAATTTGTGGAAATTTTTGCCAGAGTGAAAATTTGCCTGGTTTCAGAGTGTGAATCAACGCTAGCATCTATTTCCTTCGCTAGTGAAGTGACGCCTGTCCCATTAGTAAATCGGCAAAGTGACGAATCATCACCAGCTTTAGTCACTTCGCCCTTTAGTAAATTTACCCCAATGAGAGAGCAATGAAGAAAAACGTAGTTTAGTATTTCCTAAACACTGACACAACCTTGTGAATGTGCCGCAAAAGAATGCTAAGGGGGTTATTTACTAAAATCCAATTTTATCTCATTGTTTCAATAAAACAAGTTTGATCAAACCCCCATCAGCTATTTTTTATTAATAAAATAATAAATCGTATCAGTAAAAAAACATAATAAAATCGTGAGGAAACCTGAATTGTACAATTTTTTCTGACCTTTCTCACGAATAGCTCAATTTTGTTTTTGATGATTTTGACTTTGACTGAAAATCCTGAATTTTGCGGCTTATCAGCTATACCAAGCACAAACCACAATATATCCAAATTGGGATAGGGACATCTCCCCTTGACTTATACATGACCTCGACAAGATTGAGATGGCAGATTTTCAGATTTTTGGCTTATTGCAGCATAATAAATGTTGAAAAATATAAAAAAAAAATTCGTAAAAGTTTTTGCCCCAAAAATCCCAACCAGAAAACTTTGAGATTTGGTAAAATGAAATAGCATATGCAGAACCAGTATGTAGATACAATAATCAACAGTAATCGTTCATAAACACCCTATTGTATTACTATCAGAAAAATTCAAAATGAGCGGCAAACTGGTGATGGTGGGTATAAATTCAGGATTCACAGTAAGCATCTTCATAAAAACACCAATAGAGGCACAGCATACATTCGTATCTCAAATTTCCTGGGATACAAAGGTGGGCACTTTTCTATAGCTGTGGCTTATCTATTGGCTTTCCCAAAGACACTGGACTGTGAGACATTTTAATAGATAAGCAGTTTTCCATGGAGATCTATACAATACCCTTGGCACTTATGGGTCTGTAAGTACCCACCTTCAAAAGTGTTAATATTCCTACATATATATATATATATATACTGTATCAAGTGTATTTAGTGTTTTTTTTAAACACACTCACTGTGAATTCTGGAATTGTAAATATCCACCTTTGCCAGAATGTGGCTCTTTTGGATTTTGAAGCTAGTTATGCTCTAGGGCAGTGATCCCCAACCAGTAGCTCGTGAGCAACATGTGACTTCCCAACCCCTGGATGTTGCTCCCAGTGGCCTCAGAGCAGGTGATTTTTTTTAAAATTCCTGTCTTGGAGACAAGTTTTGATTGAATAAAAACCAGGTCTACTGCCAAACAGAGTCTTCTGTAGACTGCCAGTCCACATAGGGACTACCAATACTCAATCACAACAATTATTTGGTTCCACACAGGAACATTTTTTAATGCTTGTGTTGCTCCCCAACTCTGTTTAATGCTTGTGTTGCTCCCCAACTCTTTTTAAATCTGAATGTTGCTCACGGGTGAAAAAGGTTGGGGACCCCTGCTCTAGGGTTATATGAATTCAGACTGATGATTACGGAGTGCTATTTTGTGCATGCTGCTTTGCACACCCTAAGTTTAGTAACGTATTTGGTGTATTATATACACATGAAAAGATTTGGAATTCAAAACAATATTGTCAATAATAATTTAAGCAATTAATTAAGTAACACCTTGCATGCTGCGTAAATGAGTATTGTGTACTTCTTTGCCCATATTTGCTAGTTAAATTGGAATTGCACAGTTTACATCACTATCAATTACATTTTACTGCGGTGTAGATATTTGCAGTTGGCCGTCATCTTTTATTTTTTTTTTTCATTAATTAGCTTTTTGTTCAGCAACTCTTTTCTATCTAAAATGTCAGCAGCTATCTGGTTGTCAAGGTCCAATTGACCCTAGCATCCAGGCAGTTGTTTGAATGAAAG
>CM044445.1:52230414-52247577 GCA_024363595.1 Xenopus borealis
GTAATTTATTAAAGGTCGAATGTTAAGAGTTTTTTTATGCCTCAAATGATCTCACAACTCAAATGGTTTCTTGTTTGAGACAATTCAAATGGAAAAACTCGATTCAATGAGTTTTAGTTGCAAAATTGATCGAGTTTTCGTTGAAAATAAATTGAATACCTTCGCTTGAATTTGACTTTTTTTTTTTACCCGAAAATTTGATTTTTGGCCAAAAAACCTTGAATACTCAAATTTACCCCCTGAATGTGTAAATGAATCTTTTAGGTTGGTAACTTCTGATTTAGTTTGAGCAGATATTATGTATAGGTGGTGCTTTCCAAATATTTTAAGCTAAAATTGCTCACCTTATGGAAGAGTATCTGTACAAGCAGTTTTTGTTTTGAATCATAGACAGGCAAACAAAATTCATTAGCAAGACAGCCAACAATTCAGCCTCACCAGGATGGCATAAAGATTCCTTCCCGACTCAAAGGTTTGCCTTGTGATTACAGCACTGGTCAGTCACACAAATTCATATTTTCAGTCAGAATTACTATTGCCTTTATAGAAAGCATGCAACTTGTCTTTAAACCCATCTTTTTACCACCTCTGAGTTTATGATAGGAATTCTGTAACTGTTGTGCATTTTTGATGATGAAAGCTCATTTCCTCCAGGTTGTCACCTACCTCTTCCTGGGTATAAAAAATTGTTTAGAGAAATATTTGTTGCAATCTAGTGTTTGTCTTTTGTGTCATGTGGCCTCAAAAGTGCCTTCTTTGTGCATCTTAAAGAATAAGTAAACTTTCAATATGCTTTTCTTCTGCATTCAGTCTCATGCTGTTTCTAAATCACAAGCAGTTCAACTGCATCTCATTTCAGCTGGTTCCTGATCCAACTTGAAGCTTTGGGGCACATTTACAAATTTTCACTTTGGAAGTCTCCACTAGAGTTTGCACAACAATGTATGACGTTATTTCGTGATGAATACACGTATTCATCAGAAATGCGCAATTACATTTTGGCAAAAGAACGTTAGGGTACTTCAGCAATGATTTGATGGTGTGAATATTTAGTAAATAGGAGATTTTGCTGCGAACTTTACTAAAGAGCGAATTGTGTTTTTATGAAGAATTTTCGATAAAAAGACAATTTTCAACAAAACTGCTTACTTATTAAAAGACGAGCAATGCACTTCACTAGCGAATTACCTTGTCACTGGAGAGTTTGCACTGCATTTTGACAGGCAAATTTTTCGCTCAGGAGAATTTTTGGTCGGTGAACGATCTGCTAATTTCATCACAAAATAACATCTGTCCCAGTTGTGTGTATTAGGCAGGGACTTCTCAAGCGAAGATTGTCACGTAAGTAAATGTGCCCCAATAAGAGAAGGAGAGCTCAGAAAAGCAAAGGAGGCCAAGCTTCACGGTAGATCAGGAACTAGCTGGAACGAGCTGCAGTTTTTTACCTTCAGGTGATTTAGAAACTGCATGCATGGAGAAAGGTATTCTTACTTCTCCTTTAAAGCATACGTTCATTTAATGACATTTCCTCCTTCAAACTGTAAGCTTCCCTGTATTTTGTAGTAGAAATTATACCATTCTTTTGCAATAAAGAGTTATATTGTAGATCCCTTCAACCTCATTTATGTGTAGTTGCAGCCGTTTCTACAATATGTCTAGTCTAGTCATGCAGAAGCACAAATTTATCAGTCCTGGTGATCCAGTTATGGTGCAGGCCTGTCTCCAAACAAACCTGGTGGAACGCATTATTGCAAGTGACAAAGCTATCAATGCTGTTTACATCTGCTAGAAATAGCAGCCCTTCCTTTTAATCAGAAATAAGTAATAGTGCCTAACACCACAAGTAGCATTTCTGAATGGATTTTGTCAGCTAAGTATCAGGTTCTTTCACATTTTCAGGTGCAGAAGCAAGCAGGTAAAGATTATCTCTGTGATATTGATGATACACAGCTAAATATGTGCAATTTCTTACTGGCACCTGTCAAATTACACTTGAATATATATACTAGAATCAGGTTGGATAACATCTGGCCTCATTTCTTTATTTGGCCTCATTATTTATCAGTATTAAAGGGTTAATGGATCTGCAATGGATTTGGCTAAAATTGATCAGAAGTAAGCATTTCAATCATCACTGTGGAATGATGTGCCTTTGATAATGTCCTGCATAACACTATATAGACAATAATAAAGGTTTAATGATGGAATTGTTGTATAAAAGCTACAAAAGGCTTTAAAATAGCTGCTAAAGGCACCTAGCAAGAGCTGAATACACTAATGAACACAAATTCAAGGGACATTTAATCCAATTTTCCTTGGTCTCTGATTTAATGTATGTAATTGTATTTTCTCATGAACTGCGACTATTTAATGTTTCCCCTCTTCCATATCACGTTGCCACTATTACCCACAAACCTACCTTGTTTGAAAGATGCATTGCTTATTGTTTATTGTACTGTACATCTAATATTGTTGCTCTCATTGTCTGTAGCCAAACTACCATCCCTCACATGTCTCTTACAAATGTAGGCATCTACCCCTGTTACATTTGACCTAGCAACTTTATAGCTCTGCTTCTATCTTTTATATGAAATGTAGTCTTGATGTTTAGACTGTGTTTAATATCACATTTGCAAATAAGAATACTCCATCACCCATTGTAGGCTGAAAATGATCAGATTCTTGATTCTAATAACATGACTTGTATATTTGTGTGTGTTATTTGAAAAAGCTTATGTTTTTTGTAAAAATCGAAATAAAATAGTTTTTTTTTTAAACATAAAATGTATATTTTTGCCAGTATTATTCTTTGTGTATGTGGAGACAACACGTTTATGTTAAACTTTACAGAAGCTGTTTTACAGATATTTACTGAGATTGTTCATCAGTCCATACAATATTCATGCAACCAGTTTACCGTCCTGCATGTTGTGGGTGGAAACCCATGCAGGCACGATGAGAACATACAAACTCCTTTGGGATAATGCCCAAACTGTACTCAATGCTGGAAGGAAGTATTGTTAACCACATATCCAATCTAAGCCACCATCACCTAATCATGAAAGAAACAGAAGAAAAGTCATAATAAACAGATGTTTTTATCATTTATACGTTGTAATTTCTAATGCTATTTTGAGAGAAGCAATTATCTTTTGTGCCTACTAATTTTTAAGATGGGCAGCAGAGAGAAGCTTTGTAACTGGGGGTGCTAACAAACAACAGGTTCTTTTTAAATAGCTTAAGGGATGCTACATATCTATCTACTTTTTTTATTGATGTTCCTGATGGAAAATGAATAATTGAATATATATTTTGCCCTCCCTAAGCAGCCATATCATTTTTCACCAGGAAACTTTATATAAGCAGTATTACCAAGCAGTCAAGGGACATAGTATAACAAAATTTCAGGTACTGTATGGTCAGACGAACTGGGCATCAATTGACCCTTGCCATAGCTACATGAGTTTAATACCTGTACTAAGTGGAAAATTTGAGGATATAGTGGAGCTGGACAAACTGTTTTGCTCCGCAATGTCATCCAATATCAGTCCTTATTGTCCATAATTTACTAGGTATTAGATTTTTGCTAAGATAGTCACAGTTCTTGCAGCTAGAAATGGCTTTTACTACGAAAAATGTTATTGCTTCTTTTCGTGCTTGCATGAAGTAATCCCTTTCCTGGTACTCCTATTTCTATTTCTTATCTGGCAATGAGTCAGAGCCCCATATTCCTCTATTCTTCATCTTCGTTTATGACTCTCTGCTTCAAAATGCATGCTGTACATGATTCAGCTCTCCCCATGCACTGATCTCCATAAAATAAAATGTAACAGAACAACACACCCCTAGAATACTAACTTGTCCTACACAGTTTGCTGCAAGTAATGTATCTGTTGTATGAAATGTCTCTCAGAATGAAGGAGGAGTTTGTTCTCCATGTGGCCTCTTCTGGGTGGGCAGCCAGTGGAGCTGGGACAGGAGGGTTGTGGGTGTCACCAGCAGTGTTTGTGGCACTCAGTCCCGGATTTGTGGAAAGGCCACCTAGGCCCGGACCTAGGGTGGCAGGATTTTAGGGGGCATGCTGCCCAGCCACACCCACATTGGTTCAAAAACAATGGGGATATGCAGGAGATACGATAGTTTTTTAAATTTCCCATACGCCAATCCCCATTGCTCCGTTCCTGAAGATGAAAATTTGCTAATAAAGGACAGAGTATGGGGGCGACGAACGGCAGTGGGCCTAGGGGCGCCCACTATGTAAATCCGGCCCTGGTGGCACTGAAACTTCAAGAGGGGCACAGAGAGTAGTGTGCATGTCTCTTATAAAAGGTGTGTAATGACGTAGTAGCATGGTGTTTAATTAGTGAATAAACTACCCCCTCTTGTAAATTATAAGGAGCTGCGCTGCTCCTGTGCCGGCTTCTCTATGGCGCGCTCGCGTAGGTTCGCTGACGTAATGACGTCTCCTGACTTCTGTGATCCTGACCTTGGCTTGTGACCCGACTATTCTGCATTCTGTAATCCGACCCTGCCTGCCTGACTATTCTGATCTTCTGGTGTGACCCTTGCCTGTTATCCTGCTTGATCCCGCTGTTAGTCTTCCTGGTTTTGATCCTGCCCTGTCTGACTCAGTCTGTGTTCCGCCTGTCCTGACCCTGCCTGATTTGACTACGTTATCTGCTCCGTCCTGTCTTGTGACCTTCTGTCCAAAGACTTTGCTTAACGGTCGTGCCCCTTGCTAGCCAGAACTTTTGTCTTGCACCTCTCGTTAAGTCCAGGTGGAATCTGAGTAGATGAGGGCTCCTCCCGAGGCCAAAGGCGGTCACACTACTGGTGAATCACGAGCTGAGACCAGGGTGCTTGGCATCTGTTCTGGTTTGGGTGCCGGCCGTGACAAGAGTTCTCTTGTACAGGTCAGGGAATGCTGGTTGACTTCTAATATCCTCAGGGAGGTTAATTATTTATTATAATATATATATTTTAGTGAGTCATGTCTCAGAAATTGCATCACTACACAATAGTGGAGTGCTCTACCTGATGAATATTCACTTGTAGAAAGTGAAAAGTGAAAAGACCATTTCCTTGCACAGGGTCATGGATACATGTAGAAAGAAAGTGAAGTCGGTGTTTTATTAAGCCCACGTGTATCTACAAAAAGGTCAATGTAGACATAAACTGAGAATCACTGAGAACTGATTATAACTGATGACATCACTAAGCACTGTTTATAAGACTATAATTTACAAGTTATAAACGGCTGTGTATTATAATGAGGAGTTCCATGACTTCATATCTTCTGACATGGTATTCTACAAGGGGTACATTGTTTATTATAATATATAATATAATAATATAATCAGTAAGTCATGTGACAGAAGTTATATAACTGAGCTCAGGTTATACCTGATAATATCACCAAGCATTAGTTATAACTTATAAGTATATAATGTAATTTACAGGATTTTCATATTATAAAAGAATGAACAGGTATGTGCAGTATACCACGGGGCTTCCAACAATATAGGGTCTTGAGAACTCTGTAGCATATACTGAAGAGTAAAAAAATTATATGACAAGTCTCCCACACCACATCGTGTGTAAAATATTTTTTTCTGCAACATAAACATTTTTGACGAGATTCTAAATGGATGTGACTAAACTGTACACATGTATAATCTGTTAGCAGGCAGCCTACGCATGGAAAGAAGCTGCTATCTGAAAGGGCATTTTCACAGTCTATCAATCTGCATGCTTTTCATGTGTATTATCTTCAAGAGTTTAAGTACAAATTATTTTGATTTATGATCATATTTTGACCAGAAATTAGGCCAGAAAATTTGAAGAGTTCCCTTCTTGTAAATAAACAAAATATTTCATGCTGCTGCTGCTACAGTTTGGTGACCCCTTAAAACTGCTTTTCACTAAATTAGAAGTGCCGTGGCTTGCCTCCCATAGACAATGCTTGCCCAAAAACACCTAACGTGTAAGTGAATGCAAAACCATGCAAGTATTTGCCCAAAAATACAAAAAATTTAAATATTATGGAGATTACAACTCCCAGTTATGGGTAGAGAAAATAAGCACTAACTACAGTAAATGTAGAGAAACAAGCAGAAGGGGCAGGTACATACTCACCCTACTGACATTAAAGAGAAGGGATATGTGAGATCTAAGAGCACATAATATATCTAAAATTGATTATTAAACTATGTTACAAACTGATACATTAAAACCCATAGGGTTAGGCAATAGTAATGTGTAAAATCAGCATGGATAATAATGCTGATGTTTTAATACTATTTAACCATGCATCAACTATTTTTGTTATTCAGTACTTACTCTAGCCTGTTATTAGTTTATACTTTGATTTAGTTACTTTGGATTGAATAAAGACAATATCCCATCAAATTAAACCCCTCCAGATTATATAAATTACACCCATATATATATGTATATATATAGAGAGAGAGAAATATTGAACACCTCAGAATTCATTGCTACTGCTTCTGTCCTGTGTCACATCATTGAAAAACACTGTCGAGCCACTGGCAGCCATGCACGTCCAAGCCATCACACTGCCTTCACCATGTTTTACAGATTACTTGGTATGCTTTGGATCATGAGCTATTCCACGCCTTCTCCATACTTTTACCTTGCCATAATTCTGGTAGAGGTTGATATTGGTTTCATCTATCCAAAGAATGTTTTTCCAGAACTGTTGACTTTTTAAGATCTTATTTTAAGCAAAGTCCACTCTCGCCTTTCTATACTTGAGGATTATGAGTGGCTTGCACCTTGCAATGCACCCTCTGTATTTACTTTTATGCAGTCTTCTCTTTATGATAGACTTGGATATTGATACGCCTACCTCCTGGAGATTGTTGTTCACTTGTTTGGCTGTTGTGAAGTGGTTTCTCTTCACCATGGAAATGATTCTGTAATCATCCACCACTGTTGTCTTCCGTGGATGTCCAGGTCTTTTTGCATTGCTGAGTTCACCAGTGCTTTCTTTCTCAGGATTCACCAAACTGTGGATTTTCCCACTCCCAATATTGCAGCAATTTCTCGTATCAGTTCTTTTCTATTTTTGGGATGGTTTGTTTCACCTGCATGGAGAGCTCCTTTTACCACATTTCTGCTCACAGCAAAATGTTCCACATACAAGCACCTCCCCCCCTAAAATCAACTCCAAGGCTTTTATCTGCTTAAGTGATAATGACATAATGAAGGGATTGCCCGCACCTGCCCATGAAATAGCCTTTAAGTCAATTATCCAATTACTTTTGTGCCCCTGAAATGAAGTGGTTGTGTTATAAAAAGGCTTTAGTTCCTGTGAGTGCCATCATTTCTATACTATATCCTACAGTCACTTGGATTTGTAAGCTAAATGCGTCGTGACTCAGGGCTAATTGAAGAAACTGTGTTATCCAAAGTTATCTTAACTCATTTAATGCATTTAACCTTTTCATTAGCATACCAAAGCGCCATTGTTTTCAATGGTGAACTCTTTAATTGGATGGGATGTTGTGACACAATATTCTGTGGGATAAATGAGATAGATGAGTTAAGTCACGACGCACAAATCCAAGTGACTGCATCTGTACTTCCTAGCATGTGCACCCAGGTCTTGATTGTTATCTCAGGGAAGTGCGGCACATAGTTTTGATTTTATATATATATATATATATATATATATATATAATCTCCAGTTTACGTTATATACACAAGAGCCATGAATATCCTGTAAATGATATCCTTATACAGCGCATAGTGATGTCATTGGTTATAGTCTGAGTTTAGTAATGTAATTTCTGTCACATGACTTCACTAAAATAGGGTATTATAGTAAAAACATACCCCCTGTTGCAAAATATGAGGATACTAGAAGTCACTTTGGAGTCACTTTGGAGTTCTATGACCTTCGGCCTTGTGTTTTTATATGGTCATGGAACTCCTCAGTAACTTATAATATCCTTATATTTTACAAAAGGGGTAGTTTATTCATGACCTAAACAGCTCGCTCCTACATCATTATAAACCTGCTGTTGATAACATATCTCCTTACACGCTGCCTGTTACTTGTCTAAAAGCCTAACATAACCATTTATTATTTTGTAAAAAGAGCACTGACAAATCATACCCTAAACCACATTTCTACCGGCCAGAAACTCTTGATTAAACTTTATACATTTAACCATAGATTATACATGTTTTGCACATCACAATGACTATTTTCTTTGTACCTCTATTATCAAGTGGTGAAATAAAATCTATGGGTACATTTACACATTTTCTTCCTTTTTTTATTACATAATTAACCAAATATTTAATTTGATAAGGGGTGCCAGCACTTTTTCATTCAACTTTGCATACACATGCATATACAGACCTACAGTATTCATACACTAACATTTATATAAAAATATATTTATTAATGTACATATACAATATTACATGGTTTTACACTAGATTTTAGATCTTGAGATCGCTGTTGCCTTGGATATTATATAACAGAATGTAATTTTTGTGCCTTTTCTGTATTCTTTATAAATGTTTGAATTAGTGCATAGTAATAGCTCTACACTTCCTCATACCCTTGTAGAACAAGTTGCATGTGATAGACTTAGGTATGCCTGAAAATATCTCTCAAATTTGTTTTAAAGTTGTTTTAGCCACTAATAAAATGCTGATCCACTATGGTTAAAAAGATTTGATCTGTTGGCATTAAACTACATCACTTGTGTGACTGACAAGAAATAACTTGCTCCAAGCAAGGAGGAGGAATGTAACCGTAGAAAATAAAAACGCATATGCTTTTATAGGAAATGGGTGGGGAATGCAACCTCACAAGATAAGAATTCTTATTAGAGTGTATGTTTACAGAAACGGTCATCAAAGAATGAGGTTAGTAATGTTGAATCCTGTCCTCTACCAAACAGCATCACATAGTACCTGGTTAGTATTTTTATTGTTTGGCTGTGCTGTTTACTCCCATAGTCATGAGCCAGTGGTCATGAACATGGTTAATTTGATAAACGGGATGCCATAGAGTGAAAAAAAAATGCACCACATAGCAAGAGCAGGTTTAAATTGCTTGGGTACATACCTTTAAAATAGCCACATTTTTCATTAATTGCCCTTAAAATACACTTGTACACATACACATATACATACATAACATAATAGTCATATAAAGTAGGCGCATCATAGATGCAGTGTAATCAGTGTTGCCATGCAATAAGCATTTTCTATAAGTGATCCCTGCTCATTCAGGAGTTGATAATGCAACTTTTACAAAAGATACATGCTCGATTGTTCATTACTGCTTAGATGCACTGGTTTTTATGCAGACATGTGGTGTACACATTCATTATGTCACAGGAAAGATTTGGATGAGCTTATTCATTAACAGCCCTGCATCAAAGCCCTATATATAATGAAAGGCCAAAGTCTGCCCAAGTGTAGTGACCCAAATCAACCAATAGGATATTTGCTTTAAAAGAGGTAGCCAGTAAATGCCATTTGCTGGTAGGGTGCATCTGAGCAAGCTTATTAACTGTATTTTATAAGTTATTAACTGTATTTCCCTGTCTTTCAATAGTCATATAAACTTCCTCTTCAGTTTTCGAGTGTGGGAGGAAAGAAGTGTACCTGGAGAAAACTCACATACATAGTACACAGTGAGAACATACACTGCTTCCAGTGCTCAGGTTAGAGTCAAAAGTCTAATCACTTCTCCTGGGCCAGTGGCACTAAATTATTTGGAGAGGGCCACATTAATAGTCCGATTCAGTCATCACCCATTTGGATCTTCCCAGAGTTTGACCACGTTCTGGTTAAATATTAGTTCAAGGGGAACATTGATAGCAATCAGTATGGATTTGTTTATGCCCATCTTAGATGTTTGGCTTATTCTACAGCTCTAAAAACTCTGTTTCTGTGGGATGTGAGAGCAAAAATCCATAACAACACAGCATCCTTTCTAGCACATTCACACACTGCATTCCATAGGACTATGCTATAACACCCTTTGGCCTTACCTGCTAAAGTGAACATGTTTCTTACTAGACATAGGCAAGACTCTAAGGGGCAGATTTACTAAATTCACGTGAATAATTCGAAGTTCGATCGAATTCGGATCATACGATTTTATTGGATATTCGAATATGCAAATTTGGCCACTTCGATCATCAAATACCCAAAATTTTTGCAATAGAAGCCTATGGGAAGTAAATGTAAGTAAATGTGTTATGGTTTCAAAAAGAAATTTAAATTAAACTGCAAAAGTGTTCAGCTTTAAACAGCTATAAATGCTCACTCTTGCAAGTGAAACAATAGTGAAACAATCATTTTGCAAAAATTGCAGCTACTGGACTGCTGTGGGGGCCTGCCAATGGGTTCTTTGCCTTGGGCCCACATACCCCTTGAAGTAGCCCTATATACAAGGTATTGTGCTGAAAATTATATTATATTATTGTTTCTTACATAATTTCCAGTCTGTTATTTGATATATGACACCTCTAAGCACCAATTTAAACTCATGATAACACTAAGCACTGTTTTATATCTTAAATACTGTTTCGGGAAATTTGAAGATTGAAGAAGCCAGAAGCTAATCGCTCCGTGGTGCTCACTGGAGTAACCTCGGGACAGGAGTGCTTGCCTGGGGTGTCAGGTAAGTAAATGCAATCACTTGGGGGTGCCCAACTTTTGTAACAGGACTTTCCGTCTCCTATAACACTAATTATATTCTATGCATTCTGAAACTATGTGTTGTTTCTTGACAGGGGCAAGCAATTTGCTTCTATATTCTTCATTTTTGACTTCAGATTTAAAACTGAAACGGAGATCACTGACAGTATCTGAGTATCAGATTATTCTTGTGCTCTAAATGAATGTCATATTTGTAGTTTCCTTACTGCTTTTTGCCATTTTGATACCTTTCTTTTGTTTCTAATAAAGGTCTTTTCTAAAGCACTGATAAAGCAGAGATTACTAACCTCAGATGAGCACTTTTACTTCAAAATCCAGAATACTGTAACTGTTGAAGGTTGCTTAGAAGTCTAGCTATGCATCAAGGTGAATACAGAGGTAAACAAGGCTTACTTTAATTGAAATCATCTTTTCAATATACATACAGTAAACTCACTACATCTTTTGAATGCTACATGCTTGGCTGGTTACTATATTGACCCTGCACTGTTCTGCCCTTCGTAAATGACTTTGTCTCATTTCTAGCCATAACTGCAGTCACAGAATAAATTGACACATTTTGTGTATACTGAATTATTTTCATGTCAGCACACCTCTCTTAAAGAAAATGTGCCACGGGCAAGCTTTTAAATAAGAAATATGCAGTCTAGAGAGAACTGGTTTTGTCTATGGAATCTCAGCACAGAAGACAACTTCGCAATAATGACCTCCTGTTCTGCTTTCACTGTGTTGGTGGGTCTAAGATTAAAACAAGGGGGATAGGCCGGCTTTTGGGAACTCAGTATACTGGAATCTCTCAGTGGTGCTTCCCTTCAAACAAAAAAAATCTTCTTTGTAGTGACATGTTAATGAACTAACCAGTTTGTGTGGTTTAAGTCTAAATATATAAGCAATGTTGGTATGGTGATTAAAAACAGGTAGTTTGGAAACATGGCAATGTCATTGTCTGTCTTGTTTTCAAATGCTGATCTGACAAGTTACCCCAAGAAACCTTGTTTGTGGTCTTTCAAGAGAACTACACAATCTACACTAAAGCCTTTTTAATGCTAAGGCAGAGTATTTTCATTTCATTTAAAATTAATTCACCCTCTAAAACTGTAAATCTTGTTTGGATCCCTGCAAATGTTTGGGAGGGCTATACCATTATATACATGAATAAGTGTACAGTTGTCAGGAAGTGCTCACATTCGAACTATGGGATTTGTGCTAACTTACCAGTTAGTCCTTAGTCTTATTTTGTTCATTTGTGTTCCTGATATACCTACGTTTTCTGCTTTACCTCTCCACCCATCTCATTTTCCCCATTTGTTTCTCATGATCTGTTCCTGATCCTTTATAAGCCTGCCCTTGATGTCTGCCCGATGCTTGTTCATTAAGCTGTTCCCGTGACCTTGCTGTTCCTGAATTTGTCTGATCCTGTTCCCAGTTCCAGGTTCCTTCCCTCCTTGTTCCTGTACCCTAGTGCCCCTCCTTGCTCTGCTTGTGGATTCCCTGGTTCCAGCCTGTCCCTCAACTTTGTTTGTCTGCTGCTTGGCCTGTTTATGGACTGTATCCCTGCTTGCCACTTTCTACTACATGTTTTTAAATACTTTGTGAACACCACTGAGTTGTAATCATTACTAAGTAATAAATATTATTTCATGGTTATCATGGATTTGGATCTATGTAATGCTGTATATGGTTACACCCCGGATTACCTAGTCTCCAGGCTCCCAACTTCCTGGTACTCCACCACGATGTCTCCCTAGGGAAGATGTGACAACAGTAGAATTTACAACTGCATTATGATAATGTAGAAACAAATATTGTTTGTTTTTTGACGGATCTATGGCTTTCTTTAAAGGGGAACTAAAGCCCCATTACCAGCAGTGTAACAAGCCGTTAACCCTCCCCCCACAAACAAATCTTCAGAGGGGCCCAACACATGGTCACTCTTACTCAGCCCTCTGCCTGGGCATTCCCTGTCCACCAGTGTCCTCCGCTCCCTGTTAGCCGGTAAGCTGGGGAGGGGGATTTCTTTACTATCTACTTTAATTTTATATAAACTATAGAGGAAGCAATTCCCATGACTTACTCCAGTTCCCATGACAAACATTTTAGTCTTAGTACATGGGCCATACCATGTTTCACATAAAACAACTGCAACCCTATGCAATTAAAATGATGTCAACTGGTCTCCACAGTATTTACCTTGGAAGGGACAGTGTGTATGGTAAGTAGTTTTGAATTTTGGCGGTCCCATACTCCGACACTTTGCAGGGTAACTCTCAACAGAGCAGTGGCACCATCCAAGCCACAAAACATCAAAAATCAGCAAAACAATAAATTCTGGAGAGCCACATCGGATTCAGTGTATTTTGTTGTGAGCAATAAAATACACTGAATCTGATGTGGCTCTCCAGAGTTTATTGTTTTGCTGTATGGTGAACTTGGGTCACCTGGCTGACAAGTTGGTGCACTTAAAATAAGAGAAATTAATTTTTTATCCCAGATCCTCTTTTTTGATTTCTTTCATTTGTTCTAGGGTTGCCATCTAGCCACTATTTTACCAGTCTGACTAGTAAAAATATAGGAAGGCTGGCATATTTTCTAGAATAGGTGGTAATTCTAGTTTTAGCAATGTAGTATAATACATGTTCATTCCTTACAATAAGCTATGTAAGTGTACCTATGAAAAAACCTCTGCCATGACACTTAGCTATGGTCTTCTCATGAAGAACTTTAATGATCAAAAGGCTTTTTCCTGCTCACAGCTGCTTACCCGTTCATGTGAAAATGCAAGGCTCAGTTTCTTTCATGTACATAATGAAAGAATCCATTTTAACTATACTTCATTTATTTTGATTGCAGTGTTTTTTCATGGTATCTATTAGCTGTATCATAGTGCTGTTTTCATTGCTTTTACATATAAACATATTGCAGTACATTTTAACCCCATGTAACATTTACAGTGTATGAGAGGGTTTGTACTGACAAGTTTCTGTTCTTTTAAAAATACATGTATGGCTCAATGTGTTGGGTTCTCTGCCACATCAAGCTCTTCTATGCCTACGTTTATTATGGACAGGAATGGAATCCCTTTTCCAGAAACCTGTCATCCAGGAGACTCTGAATTATGAGAAGGCCAATTTCCATACAGTCCATCTTAAGCAGATCTAATTTTTTGAAATTATTTTTTTCTCTGTCATAATAAAACAGAACCTTGTACTTGATGGTAACTAAGCTGCATGAATCCATACTGGGTTTATGTATTGTTTATATGTGTTTTAGCATGAAATACGGTATGGTGATCCAAATTGCAGAAACATCAGGAAAACCCCAGGTCCCAAGCATTCTGGATAATAGATTCTATACATTTACATATATATATATATATATATCACATAAGATCCGCACTTTCAGGTTGTATAAAATCTTATTTATTAAAGTAGGACCAACGTTTTGGCCTGCTCCGAGGCCTTTCTCAAGGTGAGAAGAGCGCTGGCTCTTTGATGAACTTTATATATGTATATGTGTGTGTATATTGAACACATTCTATGGATTTTCTGTTGAGGTTCTGGCTTTGCAACTCTTGCCTGATAAAAAAATTAATGTTGCACGAGCAAGCGGACCATTAGAGGCTGGGTACCGCTCCTCTAAAATATAAGGATATTATAAGATACTAAAGAGTTCCATGACCATATAAAAACATGAGGCCGGAGGTCATGGAACTCCAAGGTAACTCCTAATATCCTCATATTTTGCCACAGGGGGTACTGTATTTATTATAATACACAAGTTTCAGAGAGTCATGCGACAGAAATGATATCATTAAGCTCCGATTATAACCAATGACATCACCAAGCACCATTTATAACAATACAGTTTACAGGATATTCATGGCGCTTGTGTATTATAATGTTGTTTGTAAAGCATTTTGATAAATCATACAAACCCTTGGCTGTTATGGGACTTTAGACAGGATCAAACTGGGAACACATTGGGCAAGAACTAACTGGAAGTGACAGCACTGTGCATGCAAGACAGTGGCTGATGGGCCGATGGAGTGCAAAATCTATAATAATGGATTCAAGGTGCACTGAGCTATGCAAAAGGATTGATAAACTACATTTGCCTCATTTTTCACTCTGTGGTCCATAGCCAATGAAAACCAGCTACAGTTTTTTTTCTTTGTATTAAAAGCAAATTGAAGATTTTAGTCTACATTGACATTAAAGAAATACTGTCATGCTGTTTTGAAAAAAAAATTAAATTTAAGTAGTCAGATTCATGTAAGTTCCCCCAATGGGTCCAACTACAGTTACCAAATTGGACAACCTATATATTAACTTTTAGGGGCTGATTTACTAAGGGTCGCATTTCGAAGTGGAAAATACTTTGAAATTCGACCATCTAATTTTTTTTGATCATTCGATCAAAAAACGGCTGTATTCGATGGAATGAAAATTGTTCGAATCATTAGATTCGATCAAATGATTTTCACCAAAATCCTTAGATTTCTCAGAACTTTCAGGACAAGTTCTGTGAGGTCCCCCATAGGCTAAAATGTCGATTTGGCAGCTTTAAGCTGGCGAATAGTCGAAGTCAAGGATTTTTAAAGGGACAGTACTTTGAAATTCTAATTTTGGGCTATTCGATAGTCTAAGAAGCCCAAAATTACTTTGAAATTCGAATTTTTGGAATTAAAATGTTATTCAAATTTTCACTTCGACCCTATTCGACCCTTAGTAAATCAGCCCTTTAGTATGTTAAAGATGGGACAATTCTATTCAACTTTTCATTTTAATTTGTATTGGGTTTGAATTGTTTCCAGCCTAAAATTGAAAATGGGTTGAGAGACAACCAAAACACCAAATTTGCATTGAAGGCTCAGTTTTTTGTTATTATTTTTTTAACTGCTTATGTTGTTTCTGCTCGTCTCCTACTAATATTCTATTCTGACTTCCAAACTGCCTGGTTTGTTAGGTAATTAATCCCTTACAATCAAATAGAAGTTAAAATTCCAGGCCTTAGAGTTGCAGAGCAAATAATGAAAACAGCAAAATTCGACCATCTAAAATTTTTTTAATTTGTTTTTTTCAATTGAAAATGGACCAAATAGGTTGTTCGAATACATTGTTCCATTTGAACGATTTGAACGAATTTTTAAAAAAATCCTTAGATTTCTCAGGTCCCCCATAGGCTAAAAAGGCAATTTGGCAGCTTTAAGGTGGCAAATTGGCGAATTTAAAGAGACTGTACTTCAAAATTAGAATTTTCTAATTTTTTCAATTAAAAAAAAAGTTTGGGTTATTCGATAGTCGAAGTAGCCCAAAATGACTTTGAAATTAGAATTTTAAAATTTTATTTGAATATTCACTTTGACCCTTAGTAAATGTGCCCCTGAATGTTAATAAATCTGCTTTTTGGTGGGTTGTCAATATGAGCCACTGACATATTGACATCCTGCTGCGCTGCAAATTTTTACAGCTGGATCGGGAGAGCGGGGCCATGTGGGCTGGGGCCCACCAGGTTTTTTCCCGGTGTCCAGATAGATCCTGGGTAGAAACAATAGAATTTTTCCTGTATCTGACAGTTCAGCACTAACAATTGCCGATGTTCAAATGCCTTCAAAGGCGCCAGATCAAAATGTTCCCGCAATCATGATCAATGAGCCAACCAATATCCAAGTCTTCTGCCAAAATTGGTCGGTTAGTCTCCCACTATACACCGAATAACAAACAAAAATTAGTTTCTTACTATATTATCGGGTGCGTCTATGGCCACCTTAAGGATTGATTTAGCTGTTGTCTGGCCTACGGACTAAACAATTTATATTGTCTGATTTTAACCAGTTTGGCTGTCAACCCTGCCACATCTACTTTATTCCTACATATGCAACAAGGTGAGGATTTCACATATTACATTTTTAGTCTGGGCAGATCGATCAATTCAATGGTGTAGCAGGACAGTCATACCCTTGAGATCCCCAGAGCATTGAGCAGTAAGGTTAACATTTCCAAAATTCCCAACAAAATCTATGCATGAAAGATCATCTTTAGAATACAATGTACTTCTGTTTATTAAAAAAACTCTGATGCCCAACATGGTTGAGGCATCTCACAGTCTCAGATATATAGCAGGTCTTCAAAAAAGTGCACAAGTGGAAAGAAAGGTCAAAGTTACGCTAAAATGTCACATGTTGTGTTTAAAAAAGGTCACTAAGTGCCATGACCAAGATCTTATGTCTAAAAGTGGTTCTATCATTTATAACCAATGCAGAGGCCAAAATTTGGGTGCATATGAGTAGATATTTCATTTGACCCAATGACTGAAAGGGCAGATCATTGAACAATTTGGTCTGATCCTATTCAGGAGTCGCCTGATAATCTTACCAAGGTGGGGAGTCGATTTATGCTTTTGACCAATAAGGACCTGCAAGTAAAGGTGGCCATAGACGCACAGATAATA
>CM044445.1:52248422-52299859 GCA_024363595.1 Xenopus borealis
AAAAAAAAGCCTAACTAAAGTAGGGTACAAATGTTGTACATTAGGGGGCAGGTTTACTAAGGGTCAAAGTGAAATTTTGAATTTAAAAAATTAAAATTTCATTCTACCATTCAACCATTTGAAAATTGAAGTACTGTCTCTTTAAAAAATTTAAAATTTGACCCTTCACCACCTTAAACCTGCTGAATTGCTATTTTAGCCTATGGGGGACATCCTGAAACCTTTAAGGAGTGTTTTTGGAAATTTTTGGGCAAATTTGTTCACATTAGAATGATTCGAACGATTTTTATTCTTCAGAATTCGATCGAAAATGGACTGTTCCGATTGAATAGTTCCATTTTTGTTCGAAAAACACCTTTTAAAAAAATTCAGTGGTCGAATTTTGAAGTTTTTTAACTTCGAAATTCGACCCTTGGGGGCAGAGTGAAAAAACTTCAAAATTCGACCATCTAAGTTTTTTAAAGGACTTTTTCAATCAAATAAAAAGCGTTTAAATCATTTGATTGCATCGTTCAAATTGAACGATGGTCGAATTTCACAGTTTTTTCCATTAGACCATTAGTAAAACTGCCCCATAGAAAAATTGAAAAATCAGGACAGGCAGCTTTAAGATGGCAAAGTCGAAGGATTTTAAAGGGCCAGTACAGTATCGAACTTTGGACTATTCGATAGTCAAAGTAGCCCAAAATTACTTCGAAATTCGAATTTTATTCGAATATTCACTTAGTAAATCTATCCCTAGGTTTTGTATTTTCTACCTGCCCAAGGCAACCACAGCCTGTTAGTAGTAAAGATCTGTGCTTCCAAAGATGTCCCTGTAGCTCCCCATTTTTACTGTAATATAAATCTCACAATATAAGACTGAATAGTAAATAATTCAGACTATTGGTTCATGGCAGCTCAGACAACTGTACTGTACAATAATCATCAGAAGCCCTGAAGCATCATCTTATATGACAGACAAACCTCATTTTCTGCATGATGACTTGCAATGACCTGTAAGTTTAGCCTCTTAACAGCTGCTCGAAGCCCACTGAGCATGTGCGTGTCACAGACTCTCCTAACAAAACTCAAGATAAGATACTCCTGTGACAACTTTGAAAGCCTGAATCATTACTACTATATCGATGCTGAAGCCCTACGCTTGCTCAGTACATTTAACATATTATATGCAGCATTTCTAGACATATTCATTTTTTAAGGGTTTAGTTCTACTTTAAGCTGGATTCTGCAGGATTGCAGGTACTTTCAATCAGAATTTAGCTCCCCTCTCACTTAGGCAGGTGTCAGCTAGTTTCCTTGGAAACTGTCCAAATTAGCCAACATTATTTACCCATGGGTACCTAGTAGTAGCAACAATATGCAGCAAAAGACCATTTTACTATAAATCAATAACTTTTTTACTTTTTTTTTAACAGTTGCTGTGAGGCGAGGCCTAAATGTTAGCTGAAGCTGAAAAATAAAGTCAGTATCATCAGTAAACATCAGTATTATAAATATACAGTACATAACTGGATGAAAGCAGGATATCTTATGTAACAGAAAAAGATTACACAACTTATTTAAGTTTCTTTAACATGTTAAAAAAAGACTCCTAAAATAGGACATTATGTGATGATAATGCTCTATTAAATGTAATTACTATGTACCAAATCCTATATTGCAGTCATGTGGGTGATACAGTACAACACTGCATTGTGTAATGAAACCAGGCTCAGTTTTGTATACAGTATTAAAGATCTGGGTCCTGTCCAACTTTGTAGTACTATACAGATGTGTGGGTAATGACTAATCAGACTCTTAAAATCTATATTTAGTATACTCTGTAATGCTGAACATGCATTTAATCTCCAGTACTGCGTGCTAATTAGTTTGTTATGTAATGCAGAGAAACTACCAGTAAGCAAGCTGGAATTGCCAAAAGAAATACAGGCAGCTGATTCCAGAGGAATTAGTAATGTGGAGAGCATTGTGATGTACAACATATAATATTCCTTCATCAGAAGACATAATATGGCAACTCCCGCTCACATTATTAAAGAACCAGAATGCCAATAAAGTAAAACCACTGAATATGCATTATTGGATATCTGTCTACTCTGTTTACCCAACAGCTGGAAATACCACTATGTGTATATATATATATATATATATATATATATAAAATAAAAAATTAAAGCACTCATGGCAACTGTTAGATTGAAGGGGAAAAGTTATTTTACTATAAATCAATACTTTTTTCATTCTAACAGTTGCTGTGAGGCGAGTGCCAGGTTTCAGCACTATATATATAGATATATACAAATACAAGAGGTCCTCTGCACTCAACCCATTATCAATATATTTAAGATATTGATGCCTTACCCTTTAAACAAAACAGGGATTGTTTGTCCATATATTGCAATATATTTAAGCTGGCCAACTACGTCAAAGTCATCCCATATCTGTCCAGTCCTACACTCAATTTTCATCTGATTCATTAAGAATTCTATTACTTCACTATACATTTTACAAAACAACTATGTTTTACCTGCAACATATATATATATATATATAAATCCAAACTACTCCATATACAGTATATATGTATGGAGTGGATCTGAATATAGGCAATATACAGTATATATACTTTCTACTCCGCTTCTGCCCCTGGTAAGCTTAAAACTTTTGTGTGCAGCCATAATGCTCAGTCAAACATTCTGCTGCAGAAAAAGACAACTCAAATAATATCTGCCATACAGGCCTGGACTGAGAGTCAAAATAGGCCCTGGCATTTCAGGTACACAGAGGCCCAATGAGCCCACACAGGCCCAAACAGCCCCCACCAGCCAACTAAATACTGACTTTCTGTGGGATCTTATAGCAGCCCCTCTGGCATTTGCCCTAACCCACATATTGCCAGTCCGGGCCTGCTGCCATAGAAGCTGAAGCAGCAAGACTGATTAATAATCCGAATATGCAGACTGCACTGGTTCTGCAGATGCAAATCTCTACACACCAGCCAGCTGCCTTGCAGGGAAACAAACAAAGCTGCTCAAGGTCAGGGAATTAAGGTTAGGGGCTCCCCCTGTGGTTTGAAAGTATGATCCTTTCCCTGCAGAGCTGATAGCTACTGTCTAATTTCCTGTCTGCAGCTGTCAGAGCAAGTAAAACGAAGGGGGAATTTCACTGCATACAGTCAGGTTTATTATAAAAACGGTACATGGTGTTTTAATGGAAGTATATTGGAGATAGATTTATTTTTCATTAAAGAAAATAAAAATGGGATTTAATTTTTTTGCCCTTTAATGTGAAAAATAAGCAAAAATCATTAAAAAAATCAAATGATGGGGTGTTAGAAAGCAGATGTCACGTGATTCGGCATCAGACTAGGGAGTCCGAGGCCCACCGGGGCTGCTGCTTCAGGGCCCCCACAACGACCAGGGCCCCCTGCCCAAGTCTCAACCCCCTCCCTCCCCTCTAGGACATCCCTTATTTCCTCTTCATGCATCCACAATCCGGGCTGACTGAGCAGGAAGTCAGGGGGCACTGGCCAAAATTTCAGGAGGGGAGCGCCGCGGATCTGAGCCCGACTGAGCCCACCAGGTTTTTGTGGCATGCTATCCCAAGTTATTGTAATTATGGCACCAGGGCCGGAACTAGGGGTAGGCAGAGTAGGTGCCTGCGTAGGGTGCAATCATGGGGAGCGGCGCACTAAGGGGAAATATTTTTTTTTTTTAAAGCCTAGTTTGCTTGGCTTTTGATAGTTTTTCAATTTTATAAACTGCCTGCTCCAACCCCCTCTTGCCCATGATTCATAGTGCAGGCAGAAGCACTCCCCACCTCCTTCTTGGCAGCTGCTGGTACAGGTACATATTTCTGGCCAATATCTTGGCTGCTGCTGGCACAGGTAAACAGATGATTAGGGGCAATATGATAGATTTTTGGCTGCTGCTGGCACAGATACATAGTTGGGGCAATATGATAGATTTTTGGCTGCTGCTGGCACAGATACATAGTTGGGGCAATATGATAGATTTTTGGCTGCTGCTGGCACAGATACATAGTTGGGGCAATATGATAGATTTTTGGCTGCTGTTGGCACAGATACATAGTTGGGGGCAATATGATAGATTTTTGGCTGCTTCTGGCACAGATACATAGTTGGGGCAATATGATTGATTTTTGGCTGCTGCTGGCACAGGTACAGATTGGGGGCAATATGAGGGATTGGTTGCTGCTGGCACAGGTACATGGGGCCCAGGTACACAGAAAAAAAAAAAACAACGCACAGAAACATACTCTGGCTTGATATGTTGTTATGTGAATACTACTCAGTGTTAGCACTAGCTATACAGAACAGGATCGCTGATGCCTTGTATATGCAGCTCATATCTACACAGAATTATGGTTTATTTGACCTTTGGCAATAGTGAACTAATTTCTTGCTGCTGTGTGATGTTGGTTTGTTGGGCCAGTCACAAAAGATTGCTTCAAGTAAACGTTGCTTCTCTCATTGTTCAGCAGAAACTCAGAGGAACCCATGTTCCTTGTTCCTGGTTTTCAAGTTTGGGTGCATTTTATGCATTCTTTGTCACTGAGATGGATACGCCTTTGGCAGTTTATCTCAGTAAGATTTTAGAGAAGAGCTGGCAGGTCAGGCTGAGCATTTATCTGCTGCTAAAGGAGCTGAAGGAAAGAGGACGCACTTGCCAAAAACATATGAGGATCATGCCCAGTACTATGACATAGGCACAAGGCAACCGACTGCTCATCTGAAAAGGTAAAAACATCTGTGCTGGCTAGCACCGATAATAAGCCTGACCTGGGAAGCAGGGAATATGTGGCACCTACTACATGCATAGAGTTCTATAACATGCATCTGATCTGTGCCACTAACTCACTTAGCTCAGCTGCTAAACCGTACCAGGAAAGTACAGTTATTGTAAATGTGCTGCTATTTTATCAGCAGAGACTATACAGAAAATAGAAGCAGGGCATTGCTGTATAGGTGGGCACATGTTTGTACAGGTATGGGACCTGTTATCCAGAATGCTCATGACCTCGGTTTTTCTGAATAATGGATCTTACCTTCATTTTGAATCTTCCTACCTTAAGTCTACTTGAAAGTAATGTAAACATTAAATAAACTTAATGGGCTGGTTTTACTTCCAATAAGGATTAAGTATATCTTAGTTTGAATCAAATACAAGCTACTGTTTTGTTATTACAGAGAAAAAGGAAATCATTTTTAAAATGTGGATAAAATGGAGCCTATGGGAGACTTTCTGTAATTCAGAGCTTTCTGGATAACAGGTTTCCTGATAACGGATCACATACTATGTATATAGATGTATGTACAGGTATGGGTCCTGTTATCCAGAATGCTCAAGACCTGGGGTGTTCGGTATAAGGGGTCTATATATAATATGGAACTTTAAACCATATGTCTGCTAAAAATTATTTAAAAATTAAATAAAAACAATAGAATTGTTTTGCCACCAGTAAAGATTAATTATATCTTAGTTGGTACAAGGTACTGTTTTCATGTTATGGAGAAAAGGGAAATCATTTTTTAAAATGTTGAATTGTTTAAATAAAGTCGAGTCTATGGGAGACAACCTCCTTGTAATTCGTAGCTTTCTGGATAGCAGGTTTCCAGATAAAAGATCTCATACCTGTATATATAGTGAATAAAGTATCCCCTATTGTAAAATATAAGGACAAATCATGTAAGAAAATGACATCAGTACTCACTGTTTATAACTGATGACATCACTACTCACTGTTTATAACTGATGCTATCACTATCACTGTTTAAAAATATATAACTGACAAGATATTCATGGTTTTTGTGTATTATAGGGAAAGGCCATGTGAGTGTTGTTCCACCTCTTTTTTTTTAAGCATAACAGTTCATAGCACATATATATATATATATATATAGTCCCGCAGTACCTGCACTCAAAACATTTCCAAAGCCAGCGGTGCAAGGTCAATATTTTGATACAATTGAAAAGAAGGACCAGCACTCACTGTATTGCAAAAAAAGGTGAAGTTTATTTTCAAATCATCTCATATATATATATATTAACACTCACACTTATACTTATATATATATATTAACACTCACACTTATACTTATTAACACTCACACTTATACTTATAATATGCTTATATTATCTATAATATACTTATATTTTACAATAGTGGGTGCAGGTATGGGACCTGTTATCCAGAATACTTGAGACCTGGGGTTTTCCAAATAACATCTTTCCGTAATATGGATCTTAATACCTTTAGTCTACTAGAAAATCATATAAAATTAAATACACCCAATAGGCTGGTTTTGCTTCCAATGAAGATTAATTATATCTTAATTGGGATCAATTACAAGGTACTGTTTTATTATTACAGAGAAAAAGGTAATTATTTTAAAAAATCTGGATTATTTGATTATAATGGAGTCTATGGGAGATGTTCATTCTGTAATTCAGAACTTTCTAGATATATATGCAGGGTCGACTGGGCCGGCGGGGCACCAGGAAAAAACCCGATGGGCCCCCGACTCTTGTGGGCTCCGCCAGCCCAGGTCTGCAACTCCATCTGGTTTGTAATGCTGCGACCCCCTTTGTCGGAGGTCGCAGCGAAAAACATTCCCTGCGCACTCAACGTGCATGCACACTAATGTATCGAATACGCAAGCGGCAGGGGCGGCCAAAGGGGGGCCCTGGGGCAGTAGCCATGGTGGGCCCTGGACCCCCCAGTCTGACCCTTTATATATGGCTGTAATATTATTTTCACATGTGACATGAATTACAATTTTTAAAGCACAGCACTTGCATCACAGATTATGTTAGATCAAGAGACAATTCTCTGTGGTTAGAAGCTGCTCTATGGGACATTTTCTCTGGCCCACTTTATATTCTGTTTGAAATCCTTGTGTGTGACTGTACGTACATTAGACATCATTGAAACATACACTGCTTTTGGCTTGAAAAACTATTGCCTGATGCCATAAACTGTACAGTATGTGTGAGTGTTAGCCTTAAAGGGGTGGTTCACCTTCAAGTTAACTTTTAGTATATGCTAGAAGGGCCAATTCTAAGAAACTTTTCAATTGGTCTTCATTATTTATTTTTCATAGTTTTTTAATGATTTGCAATTTTCTTCTGTTTCTTTGCAGCTTTCAAATGGGGGTCACTGACACCATCTAAAAACAAATGCTCTGTAAGACTACAAATGTATTGTTATTGCCACTTTTTATTACTTATCATTCTATTCAGTCCATCTCCTACTCATATTCCAGTCTCTTATTCAAATCAATGCAGGGTTACTAGGGTAATTTGTACCCTAGAAACCAAATTGCTGACACTGCAAACTAGAGAGCTGCTGAATAAAAAGCTAAATAGCTCAAAAACCACAAAAAATAAAAAATGAAAACCAATTGCAAATTGTCTCAGAATATCACTCTCTACATTATACTAAAAGTTAACTCAAAGGTGAACAACCCCTTTAATGTTCCTAAGCTATGCACCAAGCTGCGGACCTACAGATTTTATTGCATACGCTGAGTTATAGATGTCATGCCTTAATAACATAATGTTAACTTAAAATCTAAAGCAAACAACAGCATCTTTCTAGACCCATTTCTTAAAGGAAACTAAAGCTGAACTACTGTACAGAAGTAGCTAGAAATATTGTACATTATGTTTTGTACTTCTGTACCAGCCCAAGGCAACCACAGCCCTTTAGCAGTAAAGATCTGTGTCTCCAAAGATGTCCCAGTAGCTCCCCATCTTCTTTTCTGCTGATTCACTGATTCACATGCTCTGTGCTGCTGTCACTTACTGAGCTTAGGGACCCACTCACAATATACAGTACACCTAGAATAGAAATGTCACTATATAAGGCTGATTAGTAATTAATACAGATAAGTATTACATGTCAGCACAGAAACCAGTGCAACTAGCAATAATATAGTAATAATAATCAGCCCTGTAGCATCAGCTTATTTTACAGACTAACTACATTTTCTGCTTAATCATTTGTGACGACCGCTAAGCTTAGCTTCTCAACAGCTGCTCAGAGACCACTGAACATGTGAGCTGACACTTTCCAAGATGGTGACCCCCTGTGACAAGTTTCAAGTCCTGGATCATTGCTGCTATTGACAAGCTGAGACTTTAGTCTGGTGCAACAAGTTCTGTATATTAAGGGGCAAATTTACTAAAATTCGACTATCGAATGCTTATCGAATAGTTCTAGGCTATCTTTTTGCTCGATATTCGATTTCTTGATGAAATCGTACGATTGAATACCGATCGTTCGATTTCATGAAAAAATCATACTTTTGCCTTCGAGCCTCCGAAAAAATTGTATGATTTGAACGATGGAGGCGTTCGATCGTACGAATGGTATTCGAGCAAGTCTTTGCAAAAGACGTCTATGGAGGGGGGGTTCCCATAGGCTTCTATTGGTATTCGGTACGTTGAGTCTGGCATTCAAATTAATTTTAAATTTAATATCCTTCGATCATCGAATGATTGAATATTCGATCATGCGATCTATTCGATAATTCAAATATTCGGTATTCGATGATTGAAGATGCCAAAATTGCATATCTGATCCTCTGAAAAAATCGTACGATTGGTCTTCGATCGAATTCGATCTCTTCACACAAATTTAGTAAATTTGCCCCTAAATGTCATTTTTAGCCCTATTCATTTTTGGGGTTTACTTCTCCTTTAAAACGCAGTCATGCTGGACATAAAGGTATACATGGCACCTGCTGTTGAACAACCCCCAGGGTTGTAGTGCTTCTGCCTTCTGGCACTTAGGCTGGTGTAGGGGCGGTTTGACAACAAGACAATCACTGGAGGGAGAGACATTTATAGGTTTTGATACAATAAGCAACAGGGTATATTCTCAAGTGTTGCTGAACTACTTATAACACTGTTTAGCTGACATTTGCAGCAGCTGTCGATCGATTCAAGTAAATAAAGTGACATTTATTGCTGATTAGTTTAAAATATAATTTGCAGAAAAACTCTAAAATATAAAAGTAATTTTTATAAAAGAAATTTCTTTTGTAACTTCTATTGTCAGCACAGGTCTGACAGCAAACCTTGCCAGCCAATATCTGGGGAGATGCAAGTTGTTCTTTTTTTTCTGCTAGGGTCTTAGAATCTGTTAGTGGAAAGAATGTGTTATTGGGTCATAATGATAGACTCTCTCTGCTGTTACTTTCTGAGTGATTCATCTTACCTTAACATTATCCAGCCCAAAAAAAGTAATCAGCGTTTACTGGTAACAGAAAGGAGTTAAAAAAGAACATGCACTAATTTCCTAGAACTTCACATTGTGTGGCTTTAGCAGAAAGTGCCTTACAATATCGTTTTTGTGCACACGTTTCTCACCATAATGTGCATTTAACATAAGTATTGGGCTTCTCGCTGCTCATGCATCCAGGGCATTTCCTGAATACATTTTATTGCTATGTCTGAGATGAAGAGAACTACAGTACAAGTTACGTTTTTAAGAAAAGAAGAGAGAGTGCCAGGATCGAGGCTTGAAGTTTGGTATTTGGGTACTTGGTGCTATTTTACATGTATAAACTAAAATTATATAGAATATATATAGAATATAGAATAACATCTTTAGCCAGCAGTTGCAGATCACAGGGCTGGAGGGCCACACATTTAACACACCTGCTGATAAATGTTTACACAGGCATTCCTGGTATAAATAAATGCCATAATTTTCAAAGCTTAAACCCCTTAAGAAAATATCAGTGTTACCTAAATGTGTTTTACCCAGAACTTGGGTACCAAATTAGTGCCAGCCACAATGGTATGTCACCAGAGGCAGCAAGTTATGCAGCTGTTACTTTAAACATTATAACAAACAGGAACCTTACATCAATATAACAAATGCGTTACACAATAAAAGTAGGATTGGTAATGCTCAAAAGAGCTTACAATCTAAAGTCTTCCGTGCAATGAATCAAGATGCACGCAAACAATTTACATTTTCATAATTAATCAGAATTGGGATATTGTCAGCTCCAGTAAACTACCACATACAAATCTATAAGTGTCTATTTCACTTGTAGCACGTCAGCTACCTGCTAGGGGAATCCTGGTCCATTCCTAAGAATCAGAGCTGAAAGACATTTGTTTTTTGTTCTGTTTTCAGCTTGCTGAATGTGCTGGTTACTGCCCCTGGCAACTAAAAACAGATTGGTTTGGGATTACATTTTCAATGTTATTCTTGTTTTTCTAGGCATATCTTTCAATTCAGGTCCTCTCTTATAATGCGATCATAATGTGGGTCTATAGAGACCAGTTGGAACTACACCTTATTGCAGTCCTCACCCAGGGGTGTCCAAATTGTGGATATGAATGCGGCCCAGCTTGAAATGCTGGGTTCCTGATGAAACATCATGTCACAGAGGATATAGGAGGAGGGGGGGACTCTGCCCATTGCCCAGTTAGTAATAATAATATAATAATAAGTCTATTTATGGGGGACATTTTTTATATAACATTTGGCCTGTTTTTTTTCTTTAGTTTTAGATAAAATGTCAGATTAAAACTGTATCTGTCTCAACCTAGATTCCAGAGCTTCAGATATATTTATTTGCCTTCAGTATTGTTTTTCCTCATTAATTATGAATGAGGGCAACACACGAGGTGATAAGGGAAAATAAATTGCTCCCTCCATAGCCCCACACAGCTGATTAACAGCAGCATGCCAATTAAATAATAATGGTTCAAAGAAAGTCAGGCTAAGGGCTGAACTCCACAGACACGTGTTTTTGCTCAGTGCATCGGATCGCGCGCAAATTGTCCTTGGAGTTCAGCCCTGAATGATTGGTCCCCACACATTTTCACCTCACTAAATCCGCCCCTCGTTGCAAAACGTTTGAACACCCCTTTTCTAATCTATCTTACAGGCATCTGGCTTATCTTCGATGTATTGGACAGGCCATCATTTTGGCCCCATACATTGGCAGTTAACTTGGAGGGTTATTTATTAAGGTTCACATTGTCTTCTTCAATGAAAAGTTTTCGAGATTTTTTTTGGTCAAAACTAAAATTTTTGGGTTAAAAACAAAAAAGTTAAAAGTTAAAAAAAACTTTACATTTTCAAGATTTATTATACCTGACCCTGGAAATAGCTTGAATCCGAAAATACACCACCTTAAACTTGTTGAGGTCATGTAGGATTCAGTGGCAGAGGTACCTTGAACCATGTGAAGATGTTTAGCCCGAAAACTATATCAATTTGAGTGATTCAAGTTTTCTTTTAGAGAAAACACGATTAATTCAAGTTATCGGGGGTTTGCAAATCGAACTCGCAGAATTTAGTTTTTTTTCCATTCACGTTTTTTCTTAAATAAGAAGCCATTCGAGTTGTGAGTTCATTCGAGTTTAATCGAGGTATACAAAACTCTAACATTCAACCTTTGATAAATAACCCTCTTAAAGTTGGCCTTTGTATGACTAGCCCTTTATAAATGTGTGTGTAAAATTTTGACATTTGTTAAGGAGTTTCCCTGAGTTACTGAGAAATGTATCTGCTGAATTGCCCTCTAACCACTTTCATTTCCTCCTATTTTTTTTTTAAGTTTTCTTCTAAAAAAATGATGACTTCAAATAATCCCATTAAGGGGCAGATTTATCAAAATGTGAGATTAGAGTTTACCAGAGTAAAACTCAGATCATTTCTGTTCATTCCTAGGGGATTTTTAAAAGCCTATTTATCAAACGGTAAACTCTAACTTTTACCCATTGATAAGCACACTAATGTTAAAGGAGAAGGAAAGGTTCAAACTAAGTAAACTTTATCAGAAAGGCCTATATAAATACACCAATTAACCCACAAAGCAATGCTGCTCTGAGTCATCTGTCAAAAGAAACACAGCATTTCTTTCCTTCTATTGTGTATACATGGACTTCTCTATTAGACTTCCTGCCTTTAAACCTCTTTGCCCTGGGCATGAGCATGCTCAGTTTGCTCCTCTCTCCCTCTCCACCTCCCTTCTCCCTCTTTCCTCCCAACTGTAATCTGAGCCCAGAGCTATGAGTGAGCAGAGATAGACGGGAAGTGATGTCACACCAAGCTAATATGTCAGCTGTATCCTAAGCAAATAGAGAGCTTCTAGAGCTGTTTACTCAGGTATGGTAAAGCATTCTGCAGAATAAATACAGTGTTATAATTTGCTAATCTATTGGCAACAAACTGCCTCAGTAGATTTTCTTCTTCTTTAAGATATAGTGCTATAGTAACAGTGTTGAATGAGGGTGCTGATGGGCCACCTACATATTACTCCTTATATGGCAGTTGCTACTGAGCTGAAAAGTACTGACCCATTCACATTGGGGCTTTCACAACAAACATTTAAGTACAACTCCCACCATTAACCAACTCCTGTGGGCTGTCAGGGGATGCAGGGAGATGTTCTTCATGTTATAAAAATTATTAGGTTTTAGTATTTATCCTATTAGTATTAATCCTATTTTATCTGCACATGCTTTATTAAGGAGCTTTTCATCTTACATAGCACATTTGATTGCCTTTTTGGAGTCAGGAAGGAATTTTTTCCCCCTCTGAGGCAAATTGGAGAGGCTTAGGATGGGTTTTTTTTGCCTTCCTCTGGATCAACTAGCAGTTAGGCAGTTAAAATAAAAAAAAAAAGGGTGAACTTGATGGATGTGAGTCTTTTTTCAGCCTAACTTACTGTGTTACTATGTATTGGAACAGAAAGTGTTTAAGCCTAGGTTACTTAGCTGTGCCAATTCCCAATAGCTGTGCCATTTCCCATAGCCAATAGCCTTATATTGTAGTTACAGCCCTGTCTTGTGGTGTGGACTTTAAAGACTAAAATATATATACTGAAGCAAATGTCCCTGGTACTCATCTTTTAAAGGGGTAGTTCACCTTTAAGTTAACTTTTATTGTTTTATTGAATGGCTAACTCTCAGGAACATTTCAATTGGCCTTCACTTTTTCTTTTTTATAGTTTTTGAATTATTTGCCATTTTCTTCTGACTCTTTCCAGCTTTCAAATGGGGGTCAGTGACCCCATCTAAAAAAACAAATGCTTTGTAAGGTTATAAATAGATTGTTATTGCTACAATGTATTATGCATATTTCTATTCAGACCTCTCCTATTCATATTCCAGTCTCTTATTCAAATCAATTTGGACCCTAGTAACCACATTGCCAAAATTGCAAACTGGAGAGCTGCTGCATAAAAATGCTATATAACTCAAAAACCACAAATAAATAAAAATGAAAAACAATTGCAAATAGTTTCAGAATATCATTCTCTACCTTATTAAAGTTAATTTAAATGTGAACAACCCCTTTAAGATCCTCGGAGGAAAGTAGAAGAGCAAAGGTTGTGTCAATTATTATAGGCCTAACTGCCAATTTCCTTTTCATTTTGTAAATGAAATGACATGGCTAAGAACAGTTAAAGGCTTAAAATGCTCTATAACATAATTCAATCTTGTCAACAGCCACTGATCGGGAAATAGAAAAATGGAAGACCTTCATAAAAGCTCTTTGGAATACAAAATGAAAGAAACACCGGTGAAGACGGAAATAGGCTCCCGCTGTGTACTCTTTACTTATTATCAAGGGGACATTAATAGTGTTGTTGATGAACACTTTTCTAGAGCCCTGAGGACTACAAAGGACCCACAGGACTTAAGCACTAAAAATCGAGGGGATGACTACCTTCCAAAGAACTGTAAGTAATTAGCTATTAGTGGGATCATGGCATTAATACAAAGATGGGAAGTGAGCCTAAACAAAACAACCAATTTCTGTTTCTAATGTTACACTTTCCATGATTCTAAACTAAACTGCGGGTCTGCAGGTCACGGGTTGGGTGGCAAGTCTTATATATAGCAAGTTTTACTGATATATAATTTATTTCTCCAATTTTGTCTGCCACTGTCCACTTTTGATAATGACACTTGACAGTTGGTAGCAAAAGCACTTCCAGTTTAATGGTGGTCAGTAGGTCGGGTTGTGGGTAAGGTAGTTGTGGGTCAAATGGCGGTCTAAGCAGGTAAAACCCCTACTCTGGGTAGGGTTTTTAAAGTTGGATCTTCGCAGGACCTTACTACCATATCTATAGATTGATTGAATGACAGTTATAATTATAAACCCCAAACCTGTGAAATAGGTAATAACGGACCCACAGCATGCGGCTTTAACCTAAAATAATACACAAACGGGATGGAAATGCTGTGCTAGTTAACCTCTTTACTCCCTACTTGGTATGCTGGTACAGTACTGTGGCCATGCACATCACACATATATCTCATTCCTAATACACAAAGTTAGATTTACACCCCACTTTCCTAACAGAGAGCCCATGTAATCTAGTAACCAATCCTGCACCCGTGATGTTATGGTTGTTTTACACAGTGGATCAGTAGATACTGACTACAGCCCTCAGAGGCTTGTTTAGATGACCAATGAGTCTTTACAAAAATGTTTATTTCCAAAACACGGGGAGAAATTAAGCAGTACATGTTTACACAGTGAGTTTTTGCTATGGGCAAGATTAAAGTTAAGCAATAGCTTATGTGTATGTTATTATATTTAAAAATAAAAATGCAATGGCTTATAAAAATTATACCAAAACCCCACAGGATTAGAAATCAACAGTATAAATTGTACAGCAGATGATGCAATTTTTGTCACCCACAACACCCACTTCAGATAAATGATAGCAACAGGGTTCAGTGTCTAACATGGCACCCAAGCTTTTCAGCATTGAGTATGTACACTGCTGTGGCACATGTGATATGGATTTCTTCCATGTGTCTTTTGCAGACTTGTTGCTATGTTCCTATCACCGTCTTACAGTTCAGGCCCCTCTTTGTGGTCAATAAAGAACCTTAGGCTTATGCCATGAAAGGAAAAAACAGCTGTTACTTGTAACTGCCTAAAAATAGGCTTTATTGTTCCTTAGCATTATTAATAAAGGTTTTCTCCATAGAAAACAGTAAAAGCCAATTTTAGCTTTATAAGTAGCAGCTGGGTGTGAGATAACATGTAAACAAACTATAATAATTTCTTTATTGGTTTTATTTTACCCTCCCCAATGCTTCTATACCAAACCTTGCTGTAAATGTATCTACCGAGGGAGTCGGAAGTGAGATTGCACCCGGCCCTGCTCCCCCAAACCACAGTGTTAAAGTGGAGGGTGGGGGTCTTCAGGTGCACATCCTGCACCCATGCCCGGAAGAGTATAATTATGTTCCTGGATACCAGAGAATAAATTATGATTTGACAGGGGACAGCAACTTAAAGCAACTAATCAGCAGTTAATCATTTCTGGTCTAGTGCAGTTAGAAAGCAAATCTGAGGGCTTGTGTACAAACGCTGTCATGCAAAATAAAATTAAAGATGCTTGAGTCCGCCATTTGTATTTCTATATAATGTGCATACTGGAATAGGGGAATTATGGTAAGAACACTGGTTGGATTTCATGGTGATTTGTGTATTGTATTGAGCTTTGGATACTGCAATAAATGACCCTTCTGATCTTTATACTGTTTTTCATGAACTGAGGCATTCTTTGCCCTAGTTGCTCCATCGATCCAGTGTTTTGTATTAAATTACAGATAAACGTTTAATCTATTCTGCATGTGTATGATATATGCCCATAAGTATTTAATGAGATACATGTACTGTTCTTAGTATTCTCTTTAATAAGCATTAGTGCATTCATTTAAATATAGACATACAGTACATGTGCCTGTAATTAAAGGGGTATATTACAACCTCTTCCATTAAGGAACGGAGCTAAAGCAAGTTTTTTTTCCGTGCAACGCTGTTTTACTCTACCCAGAATTGACAATCACAAGTCCTTTTGATTCACCATTCTGTTGATTGCTTCAGTGTACCATACTTATATGACTTGATTTGTGGAGAATGTTACTTAAAATTTATTGTTTTCCATGTAGTGAGTACTATGGCAAACGATGATATGAACTGGACAAAGCCTTATCAAGCGATACCTCCTGTAAGGATGCCTGCATCTGTCTTAACACCTCTACCTTCTACATCAGGCCACTATGCCACAGTTTTCCAAACACATCCTCATCAGCCAGCAGACATGTGGCCACTTTATCACCTTGGGCCCCATAACCCCATTGCCCCTGTTTACCAGCACTCAGTGTCGGATTTCCCTATGGTCCCAGGCCCTGGCCCTGATGGCAAGCCTGGCTCTCTTCTAAGTCTTCTACAGCATGAAAGATATCCAGTTCCTCTTGAAGAGTCAATGATAAAGCAGGAGATTCTCACATCTACAGCAACAGGGATCTCTGCTCCAGAAAACCTAAATCCAAGGATGAATCCTCAAACAGGTAAATTATGAACGATTGTGTTCTAATACTGGAGTAAGGACAGATGCCGGGAGGCATAAAATATCGTAAGGTATTTCTAGTCTGGGGTGTCACAGTTGTACCATAAATGTTATTATTGGCTCCAGCATTGCAAAGTATTTCTGAACAATAGGAAAAAGCAAAGAACAATTCTCATGTATAATAATGAATTTATATTCCAGTCATTAGATCAATGCCATAAATCCTCATTGACCTAATGGTGCTAGAAGCAAATGTATTACGTATACTATGCCAGACAGTGTACAGCAGAGCAACTATATATGGGGAGGAATGCAAACCAGCTCTGGCTTCCATTGTTCTGAATTTCTATTAAACATATACAAGATTCTAACAGATTATTGCAGAGGTTGCTGTGAAATATGTACCATCAGTTGCTAGACAGTTACTGCATGTGGTCATCTTATTCACCTTTCTTAGTATTTAATGCCAGCCACCTAACACCAAAGAAAAATTTAGAAAGACATAAAATCAACATATCAGCAGCTAAAAACAAAAGCACAAACTGACAGTTTACGCCACATACTGGGGAAAATTAATTTTTCTATCACCATTCTATAATTCCATCATTCTATGAAATTGGCTTCCCTGAAACCATTTCTTTGAAAACATTCTGCCTTGCCTTTAAGTTCCAGCTCTTATGCTCATTTGTAGCTTTTGCATAAACTGAAAATATTATATATTATATGGACTGACTACTGTGGTAGCCTGTTGGCCTGACAGCGCTGCCAACTTAAAGCACAGCCCTTCCTGTATTTGCTATAATGTACCCTTAAGGCAAAGCATACTGTAGAGGCTAAGCAAAAATACACACTGTTGGCTTTGATATTTAATACTGGGCATTAGTTATAAACAACAGCACATCAAAGAATTCCTACCATTCATCATGGTTTCTCCTCTCGAGTAATCATGAGTATTTTGCCTTCATTAGGATTGCTCTCCAAATCGCTGCAGGGAGATCATTACATACACACAATGAAGTCTATCTGATGAAGTGCAGAAAACACCAGATAAACTTGATTGTGCTCAGTTTTAAAGTTAAGTAGGATTCTGTAAGTACAATATTAAACTGGGTAGGATTGTCTCTTTACCCTTTAACTGTTGCTTATGAAGGCAGATTTCTCATGCAGGATTAGGTTTATGTCACTGCTGCAAGATTTTAAAATTAGATTTAAAATCTAATTTGTCTGAGATTATGAATGTTATTAGCTTTTATCATGAACAAATTGTTTTGTAATTAAATTATATTGGGTTATACCTTGGGTTTATTATTGTCAAGGCCAGTGCTTGCATATCTGTTGCGACCATATTGTAAAAACTGGACCATCCTTAAAATACAATAGTATACTCAAAATATATATATTTATGTATATAGAAAAAACTGTGTTAACAGCACTCCACTGAGAACAGCAAAATACCCAGGTGCTACTCACAAAAATTCATCTATAAAAATCCAAGGTAATTGAGTGCACACTGGGAACCTTCTTTTGGTCAACGTTTTGGTCCAAGTCTAGGACCTTTATCAAGACTTGATAAAAGTCCTAGACTTGGCCCGAAACATTGATCAGTTTTAATTAACTTAAATAAAATGATGCTTTTAAAATAACCGACAAGGTCCTAGACTTGGACCAAAACGTTGATCAGTTTTAATAAACTTAAATAAAATGATGCTTTTAAAATAACCGACAAGAAGGTTCCCAGTGTGCACTCAATTAACTGGCATTTTTATATATGTATATATATATATACATATATATATATATATCACATATTTTTGCTATTAAAGTATACTTCTGTATTAATTTTGGCCAACACTTGCTAAGAAATGCTGATTTGGGCTACTGAGTTGCCCAACAAGTTCTCTAACCACATTCTGTTGTCTCTCTATGGCCTCCGGCATGTCTTTGATAATGAACATGGTGACCAGTGGAATGTCCCATTGTCTGTTCTGAATGACATTCAGCTGCTCTGTGATATTGAACTTACAATGGCTCAGTCTGACAACTCACCTACTCACAATCAGACTGCTTAAGGGTAAAAAAAATACTGGACACATATACAGTGCTCATGTATCAACACTGAAATTGTCCCTGGGCAGTAACCCATGGCAAACAGTGTTTGCTTTAATTGTTCTTCCTACATATGGAAGCTGATCAAGGTTTATTTTGCTATAGGTTACTGCCTTTGTGCAAATATGTCACCATATGGACATTCAATAAATATTGCATATTATGGGATTGGAGAGAGTCGCACTATACTAAAAAAATCTCCCTAACTTACCTTGTTTTATTACATGAAGTGTCACTTTATTTTGTTTTGGCAACTTGACAGTCTGATCTGGTCTTGGAGGTGGTTGGTCAGAGGGAAGGGGTGTGAAAGATACTGTGGCTGACTAGCAGAATTGTTGTGCTTATGGACAGACTGAAATTCAACAGTTGCCTTAAATTTCTGTTATTGGAGCCTGCATGCAACTCTGCTGCTGCAGTTATCTCTTTATCCAGTTAACTGTACACAGCAAAATACTAATTAAAATCTTATAGGACAGTCACAGATACCAATGGGCTGATTTAATAACATTTAAATAGATGTTGATATGAATTCTGTATAAATATAGATCTCAATTCATAGAAAATATCATCATACTTGAGTCAAGTATGCTTCTCACTATGACTCTGTTTCGGAACGTCTCGCCTGAGACAGAATTTATTTTCACACATTTTTCTGTAAGAAAAATATTCACAAAATTAATATATAGAGGAAACATTTTTTTTTCAGCACTAAAGGTAAACACAGGCACTTGGAATATATTTTTCACATTTCAATAAATCAGCCCCTAAGTATGAGAAACAGATTTTGGGATACTATATAGAGCCATGTTTATAAATCTGTGTAATTTGAAGTGCACATTTCTGCCCATGTAAAAGCCAGTGAGCTTTGATGCTGCTGCAAAATGTCAAGTAAAAACTTGCACAGAGACCATCAAAATTAAAGAATGCATGTGTGGATTTTATAGACTGACTGTCAAGGCCAGTGCTGGGCCTATGATTGAGGGAACCCAAAGCAAGTGCCAGCCACAACATGTCCACACTTCCCCTCCACATCTCTCTTCGGCACAAACCCCATACGAATATCAATGAAATTCTCTAATGCTGTTTCACTTGACTCTGTGATTACTGTCTTTTATTTCAGCTCTAAGAACAGAAGCAAGAAATGGCTTCATATCTATAATTTTGAATAAATATGGTAATAGATCATATTATCAAAATGGTTAGTAGAGCTTGCCACCACTGAAATTGAGCTTGCTGTTACTTTCTTAACACTTGTGTGGGATTTAATTATCAAAGAGTCAAATCGAGACTTCACTTGTTGATAAATGTGTCCCTAAAAAATATAGAGAAGTGTCATTTTCCTGTGGCAACCAATGGGAAGCTCTATTTCACTGTTTGGTATTGTGTTTTACATTCAGAAACTGTTCATTCATTGCATTTCTCTTATTCCATTTTCCTCTAGATCTGCATTCTCAGGATCGAAGAAAAGACTATTTTCATCCTCAAGATCGAAGGAAGGATTTATACTTTTATTAAACAAATAGTTTTCAATTCTTTCTCCTTCTAAGAATACTTTTGTAAATATGTTGTAAAGTACCTTTGAAGGCCTTTTTTATTGCAGATGGACTTTTTGTAAAAATAATAGGTAGTGTTGGCATTCCCATGGCCCAAATGATTTCTTTATATTGGACACTGAAAAGCAAATAAGTGAACTTTTTGTGGGGACCCTGCCTTGTTTGTACTGGATTTCAGGAGTCCTAAAGAAGAAAATGAGCCATGTTTCCCTTTGTTCTTAGACATGCTTTTCACTTTCTATTTTTCAATATTCATAAAATGTGCCCAAAAGGGTAAGGGAGGCATCAGAGTGTAGAAAATGGGCCTATGTTTAGTAAAATCCTTGCTTAAAGGTGTATTTAATTATGTTGTTTGGGGGATTAGTAAGTACTTTATGTGTATTTTTGTTAGTTGTCTATTAAACATATGTTAATTGGTGATAATATTATGCATGGCCCTAGTTGGAGCCAAATTAGGTTGGTCTGATTGTTTATCCCTTTACCAACCATCAAATGGACAGGCCTGGATTACTGGGTAGACCTGTTTGTAGCCACAAACCTAATGTGGTTTGATTTTCCATGCTGCCCCATCAGTATCTGAGCGAGCCATAATCAGAGATTGATATGGCAGGGCCTTGTTATGGGTGCAAACATGCCCCTTCAAAAGGCTGCCAAACCTGAAAAGCTGTCTCTCTATCCTTTTGGTGTGTAAATGTAGCTACCAGGTAAATATACACAATGCAAATGAGAAGGTTCTGTTTATATCTTAACGTGTATCGTTTGTATGTGTCACAACCAGTTTATGTTGGCCAAAGCAGCCATATTTGCACAATGCACTCTAGGGAGTCCATTCTACTATCCAGTATAATTAACCTCTGAGCCAGACTCTCTCTCTCTCCTATTGCTTTTGATAAAACATTCAACAACATCCACCAGCAGTATTCATAAATGTAGATGAGCAGGACATGGTTTGTAAAATTTGCAAGGACCTCACACTCCGGTAATGAAGTTAAGACACATTGGAGGGAATGTAATTAATGTCACAAAGAGAAAAACAATTTGCACTAATAAGAATAAAAATGCACATCTCGCAATGTAATATTGTTCCTTAAATTTTTATTGCATTGCAAATTTTTTTTGCGCATTGCGAATTTTAATTCTGCAATCTTAAGAAGCGATTGAAGGTGCCGTAATCTATTGGAACAAACATAACGACTTTTTCAGTAAGAAGTTTTATTACATTTACTGCGCGTTGGCGCAAGCTATAAAATTCACATACGGTCTTCCACTTCCGAAGTGGTCGCTAAATAGTTTCCAGGTTTGCTAAAGCTATATTAAATTTAAATTAAATTTGTTGTGCAAAGGCGTGATTTTTCTCATTGCGAATAGTTTTTCCGTTACCAACCTTTATTACATTCCTCCGTATAAGTGATAAAATAGCCAGTCATATGCAGTCAGTAGCAACTAGATATATTTTGATGCTATTTCCATAGCAAAGAATCCATGTGTAAATATCCTACCTCAAGTTTGATCCTAAAAAATATTTTCTGGGGATTACTACTACTGGAATAGTTGCACTTTTCACTGAGCAACACAGTATATAGTTCTTTGTTTTGTGTATTTGTATTCATTTTTATTTTGTATCTACTGTGGGGAAATAAGAGATGCGGACAGTCTATTTATTTATATATACTTATACATATAATCAGTTTTTGAAAAATGCTTAATTTCCTTATAAATAAATCACTTACTGAAGAAAGTTTAAATGTTACAAATTTGCTGATTTTCTGTGAATTTACATAATAAAGTGGTCCAGACTTCTTTAAAGTTTGTCTTTACTTGGAAAAATTATGGGAAGACACCGATAAAGTTTCTTAGAGGGGTGGTTAACTCTAAGCAACTTTTCAATTGGCCTTCTGTATTTTTTAATATAGTTTTTTTTATTATTTGCATTCTTCTTCTCTTCCCAGCTCTCCAATGGGGATAACTGACCCCATATAAAAAACAAATGCTCTGTAATGCTACAAATGTATTGCTATTGCTATTTTGTGTTTTCTGTTCAGGCCCTCTCTTACTTGATAATCCAGTCTCTCTTTCAAATCAGTGCATGGTTGCTAAGGTAAGTTGGATCATAACAACCAGATTGTTGAAATTGCAAACTGGAGAGCTGCTGAATAAAAAGTCAAATATCTCAAAAATTACAAATACTATTTTTTGCAGATTGCCTCAGGATAATACTCTCTACATCATACTAAAGGTTAATGTCAAGGGGAACACCCCCTTTAAAAGTGAACTGGTTCATTTTATACCAAATGGCAGATTGTTTGAGATGTTTTTCTCTCTATTGAAAGTTGATAGATCTTTTCTATCAATTTTCTCATCTACTTTTTTCCCCAAAAATAAAAATGGTTGAATGGCTGTGATTCATTCAAAACAACTGGTGCATCACTGTTTTGTTTGAATTTAATTATTTTTATCACTACTTCTTTAGAATTTCCAATTTGCTTTGCCACAAAAGTCATAGTAACACTAGCACTATTTTAAAAAAAATATTTTATCACATTTTCACACTCAAGAGGGTTTTAAGAGGCAAATTAATACCTCTAAAAATGCAAGAAACATAGATAGAGCACTGTGGATTGGGATGGAGTATCTCCTGCATGTTGCCAGTGCTTTGGAACCAGTGTAAATCTGGCATGCCTCCATAGGTTTGTGGCCTTTCCATAAATCCAGGCCTGAACTACAACCTGACCTAGATTCAGTGGCCTTTGGAAATGTATGGAAGCAATTCAGGTTATGGTGATATCGACATATTCCAACATTTATTCGTCTTGTGTTTTAAAAGTACATAAAAACACCAATTTACCCCTTTCCTAATTAACTGCTTTGCATTATTAATCTTGGCACATTCCTTTTCCAATGCGGGCAGTGACTTATTCATAAGGTGCAAGATCTGCCTTTCTACAGCCAATATAGGTACCCTCTGCTATTTCTACTTGCTGAAGCGAGGCTGTAGTTACAGAACTGTATGAAAGGGCAGATTTAAAAAAAATCTACAGCTTAATACATGAAAACACAACCATGTCCTATTCATTTCTATGGGGTATTATAATAGTGATATTTTGATGAGCAGTTTACCAAATTCTAACTTTCGCCTATTGATAAATAACAGTTATAAAAATTCCATAGGAAAGATAGGAGCTAAGCTCTAAAATCACATTTTGTTAAATCTTCCCCAAATATGAGCTTATATCAGGAACAGGTTTAATCACTAATATACAAAAAATGAATGATCTGTACCAGCTTTGTATGCCGCACCCCAGACTATAAAAGCTGTATGATCTCTGTCTGCAAATGCATTAATGTTAAAAATAAATAACTGGTTTAGTAACATATTAATCACGGCACACTTGAGTGTACAGATTATTCTGTTATAGGTCCAGAGATTTTGCCTTCAGTGTGGGAGACAAATTATCACTGGCATATCTTTAAGAAAATGGAACTCTGTGTAGTGGGTCTATAATTAATTACATTTCTGTGGACAGAAAATCAAAATATATGATAATTAATAGCATAATGGTTATATACTGTATGGAGTAAATTGAGTTTCTCAAGTCAGGAAGAAAAATGCCTTCCTCAAAGGCAAATATGCTAATAGCTGTGTTCCTCTGTTATTGTTAAAGGGTGTTTTTTAAAGCATATTTTAAAAACCCCAATTTTACTTTCTGGCATTTTACACTGTTTTTTAACAGCCAACTCATATTCTAATACATTTTAATGGGTGCATTTCCCAGATTTCAAACCACATTTTGCTGCAGATTACTCCATAATTTTGTCCCATTTTCATTAAAAATGCTTGTTTTAAATTATTTTGCAATTTGTCATTTTTTTTATCAGTCCACAATAGTTTTACAGTCAAACCTTGAATGTATATTCCCTTTTCTTTTACACAAAATATTATGTTTTTTGTCTATTGGTAAAAGGGCTCAAAGAACAAGGAAAGGCAAAAAAATAAAATCCCATTTTTACTTTCTTTAATGAAAAATAAATCTATCTCCAATATACTTTAATTTAAAAATATGTACCGTTTTTATAAGAAACCTGACTGTATTCAGTGAAATTCTTCCTTCATTTACTGCTGTTTATAGGAATTGTCAGATGGTCCCTAACTGCTGGGCAGGGAAACAGTCATACTTATGAACAGCAGGGGGAACCCCCGCCTTACTTCCCAGCCATGCAGAACTTCAGTATCTTTGTTTCCCTGTAGAGCAGTCGGCGACTGTGTAGAGATTTGTATTTGTTTTTTTTTGCCTTTACATCCCCTTTAATGTTTCCAACTCCAGCTGCAGGGACAAAGATCATGGAGCCAGATTTAAACTGGGATTCTATTTGGAGGAATATTTTGTTGCAGCCACTGGTTCTGCAGAGCTGGAGAAAGTTTGTATTAGGCAATACAAATAATATAAAATCCACATTAGATTACATGACAACACAGCACCCAGTGCAGTCTGTATATTCTGATTATTAATCAGTCTTGCTGTATCGGCTTCTGGCAAATATTGTTTAATTTGTGCTGTTTTGATAATTTGTGCTGTTTTGACAATCCCAATCCCAAGCTACACTGAGCATGTGCAGGGTCAGGGTCATACAAAGATGTATAACAAAGTTACAAGATGACAGACCCCTGTGGCGAACTTTGAAAGCATAAATCATTTGTTTGATTAGTATTATGGTGCAGTAAGTTCATGTTTATGTTTAGTATACAAAATACAGCATTTCTAGCCTTATTATTATTATTATTTATTATTTCCTTGTCCTTTAATGCATAGTTATATTGCTGTCCACATCATATCAGCTGCTTAAACTAGGCTCATGTTGAAACTAGGGTCCTTTAGTAAAAACATGACCTAAAGTGCTAAACAGTTATTGTTCACCTAACAGCTTTGGTAGTCTGAAAGGCACTAACTAATAACCCAGAAAGATACAGTGTAAAAAATATTGCACAGACAGAACAGAAGCCAACAGGGATTGTAGCAATACAATAGTCCAGCAGATGGACAGCACCTGATCTAGAGCTGCAGGTGCTGTGATGCCCCAATTTCCATGTTCCCCATGCTCATTCCAACTTGCTAAATCCAACAAAACAAGAAAAGTTAGAAAACTTAAAGAAACATAGTAAAAATGTAGATGGTCAAGGTGGCATCCATTAAATATAATATAACTGTAATTCTTGAAATATAAGGAAACAAAAGAGATAGACACAAAACACAGAAAAACACATTAAGATAGGAAGGAATTCATAAAATATGAACTGAGAAGACATGAAAAGTAGAAGAAAATAGAAACTAGAAAACTACATACAAAAAGAACCATAGGAAGAACAAAATGAAATCTCCCTAAATGCCAACACTGTGCTTGAGGTGTATATGCTTTGTAAGATATTACTGGAAATATAGTTGGGTGAGTGATTAGGAAATATTTCAAAATATGTATTTTTTTTCATTGCTGCCAAGTAAAGAGATCCCTGACTGAATGTAATACCACAAAGAGGTCATGAATGTAAAATGACTGATAAGTATAATAAGCATAATGATGAGTGTATACAATAAATAGGAAACAGCACAGAAATGTTGGACAAATCAGAATATATATATATATATATATATATATATTAATATATGGTAGTATATATTTTACTAGCATTTGAGGAATTGTAGAGGTTGAAATGTTGACTTACTAGGTGTTGCCTTAAACATTACATTGCATTACATATATGGTGATGCTCTCATTATTTCATTTATATAAAAACCATTATTATAAAAGCCTTTGATTAGGTCCTTAAAGCTGGCATGACATAGCTAGCTCCACAGTATATGTTACAGTTGTCTTTTATAAGAAAACCATGTTGCACTGTATTGTTGTATTATTGCTGATGATGGATAATGTTTCTACAAACGTATTATGGAAATAATTCCAAGTAATGTTCAATGTGCACACCGTTTTTATCCTCTTAGGGAAAAATAAATGAAAGCTGTACCCTACTGATCACAAAGACATGTTATATTTTTAATGTTGCTAATAATGCATTTGATCTTCTAAAGTATTTCCATGTCATTTCCTGAGTATTATTACAGATTTAAAATAAGCTCATGGGAAATGAATGGGAACTGTTGTGCATTTGTCTGTTAAGTGCTTTTATTGAAGACCAACTTGTACCTCTCTACATGTGTTGTGATTTGGTCTCCACTGTTGGGCCATTATGGAACAGCTCAGAGCAGCTATGGATGTCAGGAACATGACTGTGTTGTTGGAATGCACTGTGTTGTTGGAATGTATGCTTGTATTATCTCTGAGTCAAAGATCTGTTATTTATGACGATGAGCTTTGTATTCAGACGCAGTGATGCCTCAGAGAACTATGCACAAAACAGGTAACCTTGGGAAAATGTCATTGGATTGTTTTTAGTACTTGAATGGCAGCTAGCAGGAATTCTCTGTAATCAAAATGAAGCAGTTGAAATGATGTGGAGTTGCCTGCTGATTAAATGTACACATTGATTATATGGTTGGGAGGAAAGAAATCGGTGTATTCTACTGGATGCACACAGAGTGATTAGTTAAGGATCATATCTGCCCATAATTATATTTACAATCAATATGTGGTAGAAAAACATTTGAAATAACCCCTAGAATTTCTTAGAGTGCAAGGGCCTGTGCTTCCTCTAGGATTGCATGCATTTGGCTCTACGTGAGGGGCAGCTGGGGAGACACAGCTGCACATCTCTCCCATTCTAATCCCTAACTTGATCATGCGTTCAGACAGGTTAGTTAGTGCACTGCTGTGCTTTGAGTTTGGGTACTATTTGAATTTGCACTATAAGGCAATTTTGTGCTCTAGCACTTGTGTAGGGTAATTAATTAATTAATTAATTAATTAATTAATAGTACAGCTTAATTATTACTCCACATCAAAGTGGCCAACGTTACACATAGTTACATAGTTACATAGTTGGGTTGAAAAAAGACAGAGTCAATCAAGTTCAACCCCTCCAAATTAAAACCCAGCATATATATACACACACACACATCTCCACTCTTTCATCCTGCATGGAACCTATAGCTCGGCACAATTTAGTATCATCTGCTTTTGCAAAGTCTAAGTCAGTGGTCCTCAAACTTGGCCCTCCAGCTGTTAAGGAACTACAAGTCCCACAATGCAATGATGAAGTCTGACAGCCACAGTCAGGCAAATGCATTGTGGGACTTGTAGTTCCTTAACAGCTGGAGGGCCAAGTTTGAGGACCACTGGTCTAAGTAAATCACATCCACTGCCATCCCAGAATCGAGGTCCCTGCTTACCTTCTCATAAAAAGAAATTAAGTTAGTCTGGCAAGATCTATTACGCATAAAACCATGCTGGCACAAACTCATAGTATTGTTATTTGCTATGAAGTCCAGTATCCTATACTTTATTAATCCTTCAAAAAGCTTTCCTACCACCGACGTCAGACTAACTGGCCTATAGTTTTGAGGCTGAGAATGGGATCCCTTTTTGAATAGCGGCACCACATTAGCAATTCGCCAGTCTCTCTGCACCATGCCAGACCTCAATGAATCCTGAAAAATTAAGTATATAGGTTTGGCAATCACAGAGCTAAGTTCGCTAAGTACCCTGGGGTGAATCCCATCTGGGCCTGGACCTTTGTTTACCTTAACATTTTCTAGTCTCTTTTGAATTTCCTCATGTGTGAACCATGCATCATTGGATGTATTAGAATCGGACTCCTCAAATCCAGTTCATTAATTATAGTTAATTAGGGTAAATCTGTTCCTCCTTTCTCTTATCTTTACACCCTCATGTGGCTCACCGTTAAATTCCTTTTGGCCCGCGTGCAGTCCGCCCTGGACCCCTCACTTCAGGATGGGAGGTCTATTCATCAATTATATTCTCCCCACAACTGGATGCAATATAACTTGTTAAAGAGATTAATCTTACCCCAACCACGAGGTAACCCGGGTGCAGCCGCCCTGAGTCCGTCACCAAGAAAAACGTCTAGTAGTCCACCGTCACTATGTTGCAGGGCACTCCAAAGCCACCTCACAAAACCGCCGACTCACGGATCACACTTTATTCCAACATCTGATAGACAAACAAGGCATCTGAGGTCTGACGCTTTTCATGAAACATCACTTCCTCAAGAGACCTTTTGAGGAAAAATCGCCAGCATTTTTTCAACTAATGCATTTCCGGCAGACAGGATATGATGTAAGATTGAGTAAGATCTAGCTTCAGTTTAGCACTTTGCTCTTTAGGGCTCATCCAGATGAGAAGATTTGTGGAGATTTCGCTGAAAATTGCCTCGGCAATTTTCAGCAACTTTGAAAATCGCGTTGCCGCGTGTGAATAGGCGCAGGCGACTTTACTTGTAGTGGGTGCGTGCTACGAGCAAGCCATTTGAGGAGATTAGTCACCTCAAAGACGTGGCGTTTTGTCACCAGGCGACTAATCTCCACGAATCTTCTCGTCTGGATAAGCCCTTAGAGAATCTGCCCCATAGACTTCTTTTTCTTGGGGTAATGGCCCACCAGGCTGTGCCTCTGCCTACATTTTTAGGGAAGGTCTACACGAGGAGATTAGTCACCCCAGTGACAAATAGCCTCTTCTTTTGAGCGACTAATCTCCTTTTGGGGCTAAAAGCCGGCGCAAGACTGGAGGAAGCGGTTCAGGGAGATTAGTCGCTGGGATGATTAATCTCCCTGAATCTCCTCTTGTAGACCTAGCCTTACATAAAACACAAACAGTCTTGTGTGCCATTAGCCTTATTTGTTATATACAAAGTGGCTAGCTCTTTGTACTAATCAGAGTGTAGTCACAATGAAACATTTCCTTTTTTTCAAAGTTCAATGATCTGTATACTTTGTAACAAATCAATCCTCTACAAATGAAAGGAAAAGTCACCTGGGAACATAAAACTGCTTTTCTTTGTAAATCAGTGGGTTTAAAAAATTTTTTTTAGTGATACAAAAACATACTTGAACAGAATTTGTTCTTGGTTATCAAGGGTACATTTAATAAATGGTTATTTTAAGATATTGGAACAAGATCAGTGGCTATGAAAATGTTGTCAGTATGCAATAATGTATGACCACAGTGAAAATACACTACAAAAGATAATTTAACAGAAGGACAGCATCAGAAACATGTGCTGTGTGCCATACAGAGTACATTCTCTTAGGCCTGTGTTAATATACTGGTGTCTTTTCACCTCCTACCTGGACCCCACTGTGCATGTATAGATGGAGGTCTTGGGCAGAGCTTCTCCTTCCACATCCTTTCTATATAAATCAAGGCATAATCTGATCTGCATGTTCTGACTGTCGATTTTGTCATTGTAATTGGTACACAAAATGAACAAAATGCCCATCACTACTCTTTATGCTAGAAAATGACTAGAATACACACAGAATGGGGATAGATATATCTCACAATAACTACCGTGAACATTTCTGTTGTCTGATTTTAATTTTCTCCCTCTCTCTAGCTGATGGTACTCAAATGTTTCTTTTTTCCATTTAGATGCCAATTTGTTTCCATCTTATGCCTTCCTTAGCATCTATCTATTGGCATCTATCTCCTCAATGTAGAATAGGGTCATACTGGAAGAGCTGTATGTACTGTATGTCTCTCTAATTCTACAAAACATTTTTAAGATCATTCAGTACAAGAGATGCTCTGCACTCAACTCATTATCAATATATTTAAGACATTGAGACATTTTGTGCATACGGCTACTAAAAATGCCTTACCCTTTAAACAAAACAGGGATTGTTTGTCCATATATTGCAATATATTTAAGCTGGCCAACTACGTCATAGTCATCCCATATCTGGCCGGTCCTGCTCTCACATTGCATCTGATTCATTGAAAATTCAATTGCTTCATTATACATTTTACAAAGGGACTAAGGGGTCCATTTACTAAAACGCGGTAATTTGGACTATTAGTTTCTGCATGTTATCACTGAGAATATTTTTCAGCCAGAATATTCGCAGCGACTAAGTTTACTAAACAGCGATGTGTTCAGAAGTCATTGTGATTGCTTACGTTAGCGGTAATTTTAGCGAGTTGCAAATTTTCTGGTGACAAATTACGTTTGCAAATATTTACGCAAACGTAATTTGACTGATGATTGACTGATGATTATACCATCCAACAACATTAACAGAGTAACACCGATCAAACATGTATCATATAAACCAGTCACACTTAGGGGCAAATTTACAACATTTACATGAATGGATCGAAGTTCGATCGAATATGATCGAATTCCGATCGTACGATTTTTTCAGATATTCGAATATGCAAAATTTGGCCTCTTCGATCATCAAATACAGAATTGTCAAAAAGATCGAATGATCAGATATTCGGTCATTCGATCATTCGATGATCGAAGGATTTAAAATTTTGAAATCCTTTGAATGCCTACTGCCAGATTGAACCTACCGAATACCAATAGAAACCTATGGGAACCCCCCCATAGGCTTGTTTTGCTAAGTCCAACTCAAATACCATTCGTACAATCGAACGCTTCGATCGTTCGAATCGTACAAAGTTTTTGAAGGAAAAAGTACGATTTTTTCGTGAAATCGAACGATCGGTACAAATTCATCAAGAAAGAATTTCGAATAGATTCGTAGGATTTTGGCTGAATTTTAATAAATTTGCCCTTTATTTCATCCAGTCACAAACACTTCTGCCAATAGAATCAAATGAACAAGAAATCATCCCAGTTATCTCTTTGCATCATTTAAATACACAGTTTAATGAGAATTAAACTCCCATTGAGTATTTTCTGGCCAAAAAATAAGTTAACGCCACTATATAGATGGTGGTAAAATGTTGTGAATATTCTGGTGTTTATTTTGTCTTTCACACATTACGTTGTTTAGTAAACCAAGCGTCAATGTGTACGTAGTGTTATTTTCAGTGAACTGGCGAACACATATTCTTGCACAAGAAAATTGGCAAAACATATTCTGAGACCCTTAAGTTTTACCTGCAATATACAGTATATATGAATTGGTAAGGACCAGCACTCCAGTTTTCTTCAAATAAAGTGTTTTATTTCAACATATTATATGAACAGTATTTAAATCATTCCATTACCTCTGAAAGGTTGATCAATCCATGCATTTTAACAATTACATCATTCATCAATTATGTAAACCAGTAGACAACAAAAAAAAAACCCTTTATAGTGCATTTTATAATCTAACTTGCTCACCGCTGTACATCACCAGTGCAAGTGCAGATACTTTACAGTCCCATTCTGTTCAAGTTCATATCCAGTAAGCTCAATAAAATTTTATCTGTGTCTCCTCCTCTAGCATGACTGGATATGAGCTCTATCGGCATGCATCTCAAACTGGCTGCATCATGCCCATCTTCTGCCCAATGTTTGGCCACCAGCTGCTGGACTATATCTTGCTTTTTATCATGCAGCTTCTCTTTTCTGGTTGGATCTAGGGCTGCCCTGATAATGGCTCAGTGCATACCCATTCTACCATTTCTACTGGCGCTTAGTTTTTCCGCAATATTCTAAGCCTCATGGGCATTTGATGATGTACACCACCCCAAATGTGGTGCATATCATCCTTTGTCTTATGTTATATCGCTTGCCTATCTGTGTATGGGAGAAATGGGACCCCAAAATCGAACAATTGCAATTTACACAGCACACATATGTGAATACCCCAGGTCGCTGTGTCAAAAAATGTTCTGCCTGCATTTTTTTTTATATTTATCCATGGGATCTGAGGGGCTCAAATATTGTTTGAGGTTTTTACCTCTCTTGTATGTAAAACAAGGCTTTTGTGGAACTTTTTTCATTAGAGCTTCATCACTTGAGACAACTGGCCAGTGTTTTAAAACACTTTGTCACATCTTACTGCTGTATCTGCCATATTTACTCACATAATAGATGGCATCTTCCACGAAAGGGTCAAGTGTATTTGTGTGCAATGCTTCCTGATCCAATGACAATGCCCATTCCATGGTATTCTTTACTAATTCTATGGGGTAACCGCTATCGATGAATTTCATACACATTTCCTCTAAGTCTGCCTGCATTTTCACCTGGTCACTATCAATCTGCACCACCCTCAACATTGGTGATGTAGATAATGAATCTAATAGATGTCTAGGGTGGTTACTGTGGTAGTGCAAGATTGTGTTTCCATCAGTGGTTTTATGTAGATGCATGTCTGTAATTTATCCAACTCCCTATAGACACGTATAGCAAGGAACTCCATCATATTACCATCATATTTCATAGCAAATTTATTTGGACTTGCTAGAAAGAAGACATAATCGATAAATCTCCTATAAAAAGCACCCCATTATCTAAACAATGGATGCCCATAAATGTGCTCATTTTCATATTGGTTCATGAAAGCATTAGCATAAGCCGGGGGAACTTTTGGCCCATAGCTGTCCGTGTTCATTGAAGATAGTACTGATTTAAAAATTTTAAGTAATTTGTATACAATATAAACTTGATAATAATTAATGTAAGTTCAATTGGTGGACCTTTGCACATCCATAGTGACCAACCATATATCTGCGATACCTATGACTAAGTGTCTCTTTGACACGAAACGCGTCAGGCGAATGGTTCTTAAATTTTGGAAATAAATGTAAGCTTTTTAACCTTTTACAACCTGAGTATAGCTTCACCATTTCATGGGTTTCAGGCTTGTGCCAGCCTCTTTACAAGTTTTCCGGATTGCTCCCCTTGCTGAAGGCATGGGGTGTGTGCACCCGGGCCCACCGTGTACAGCGGTAAGCTCTTTTCAAAACAAAACATGCCGAACAAGTTTTACCTGCAACTTTCAAAGTAAAACTCCCAAACTTGGTTGCCCTTTTATTAGACACCAGTGGATCACCTGACTTTTTATTTTTTTTATTTTTAATATAAGCTTCATCAAACTGATCTAAGAATTTTTTAAAACACAATCAATCAAAAATTCTCTGAACTCTGAACTGTTTCTAAGTTATTCTTCATTCTCCCCCTCTTAGCACACGCCTTTCTTCAGTCTCTCTTCATGTTGGAGTTAGGAGTCTGATTTTGACAGTTAAATACAATATATATTTTAGGGGGGCTTCTTTTGACAAAAAAATGTATTAGAGCTCAATCTATTAAAATCCCCAGAAATCCGGTCTCTACATGCAGAATTTGTGCCAAAGTAAATTATTTTGTTGCATTTTCTTTTACCTAGAATCAGCTATTTGAGTGAGCTCTAATATATCTGCTAGGAAAGAGAGCCCCCATTAAGATATAATGACTCTAAGGGGCAGATTTACTAAATTCACATGAAGGATTAGAAATTCGATAGAATTTTCAAAAATATTCAAATTCGAATTTCGAATACCTTTTTGGGGGACTTTGACCATCGAATTTCAAAAGTTTGATAGAATCAAATTATTTGAATAATTCGAATAAAAATGTATTCGAATATTCGACCATTCGATGGTCGAAGTACTTACCATTTAAAATGTTTTCGATAGGCCAGTTCCCCAGGTTGAACCTACTGAATTGCTTTAAAATCCTATGGGAAGCTCCCATAGGTGTTTTAAAGCATTTTCTGATCGAATAAACAAAATTCGATCTAAGGGTTACATTCGTTTGAATCATTTGATTCAAATGATTTAATCATTCTATCAAATTATTTTTATTCAATTGTTCGACCAATCGAATAGTGGTAAAATCCTTCTAATTCTATATTCGAAGTTGAAGGATTTTACTTCCCCTTTAAATTCGATGGTCGAATTCGAGGGTTTTTTAACCCTCGAATTCGACCAATAGTAAATCTACCCCCAACTGTCAATGCATATGATACATTTTTGTTCCCCTTTTGGTGTAGAGGTGATAGCAAGGGTACATCAGATCTGGGAACCTTTGCTTACGTAACCATTACAAAGTGCTCTGCTCTACTCCCATGAGTTCCCAGTGACATAGTTTGTTACTAATACTGATAGATCTGGAGCTTATTGCTCACTTTTAACCCTTTTATGCCATCAAACTGTAATATTTCCCTCTCTTGGTTTATTTCTTAACTATGCACCCACTGTTTCCTGCAGCTCTGTCTACTAAAACGCCTCTCATCTTTCTGTGGGAGCACCTAGATGTTTAGGGGGTGATTTATCAAAGGTCGTGTTTGTGAGGTTTGTAAGGTTTTATTCTACCTTTAATACACTCACATCTCACAGTTTGCTTATTTATGAGGAAACCCCAATGTTAAAAACTTGAATCAGTGCAATTGGAAGGAAAAACTGGAATACTCCAATTGATTTTGTTATTGGCGAAAAAAGTTTTTGAGGGCAAACCACCAAAAAACAACCCCAGAAATCACAAAGGCTAAAAAAACATATTTAAATTATTCAAGGGACCTCTGCCATTGACTTCTACATGTTTTAGCTGGTATGTTTTCAAATTCTAGCTTTTTGCAGTTGTAAGAAATTTCCATCTTGATCTTGATTACTTACTATGAAACAGTTGTCCAGGGAACTTACATGAAAGCTGACACTCCTGTCAGTTGGGAGTGTTTCTGCGGGGACAGGTGAAAACCCAGGATAAAAGAACCATGGACATGAGACCAGGGAGACTGAGGACCTGAGCTGGACAGCTGGGAGGAAGAAGGAGGCAGCTGGAGAAGCCAGAGGAGCCTGGGACCGACAGCATGTGAGGACTACAGCTCAGAGGGAAGCCATGTTCAAGCTGACCTCTATTCCCATGCCTTTTTGGTAACAATGTAGACTTGTATAGTTTGTAACTGTAAATATTGTAGTTATTGTCTTGTGAAAATGTATGTGTAACAGTCTATTGATTTATTATACAATATAATTCCTTTAATATATGCTTATTGGTGTGGATTATTTGTCTGCTTGCTCAAAAGAACAATAACCCTAATAGTGAGAGGGTTGAGTATATTATATATTATTTATATTATTATTTATTGATCTAAAAAATATAAAATTTACACAGCTTCAGGCATAATAAATCTCAAAAAATGCTAGTTTTTTTATCCCAATTTTTTTTCCTGAAACTACCCTCTCTAATTTTTCCAGAACAACACTAAACAACCTTTAATAACCTCCTAACCCTTTCTAAACTTTACTTTTTAGTATCACTATTTTTGGCCTAAAATATGCCCCATGGGATTGTGGCCAGTTTTAAGTGAGACAATGGCTGCTTGTGCAGGGCTAAATTACCAGACTGGCCCAGTAATATATATACTCTCTGCAGAAATTGGCTAATTAAAAATATATAGTGTGAATAATGATTTTGGATCAGGTGAACCACTAAATAAAATAAGAAGGGAAGGGAATGTGGTACATGTATAAGACATAATCTATGATAACTTAAATTGTTTATTAATCTTACATTATAATATAAATTTTAAAATATTGAGGTTTGGAACTAAGAAAAAAATCCCTGTGTTCACTTTGTAAGAAGAAGGGTACAGAAAAAAATGATGATGTATTAATGTATTGTAAGAGTTTATAACTTATTAATTATTATACCAGTGAAACTTAAAATTAACCTCCTGAGATGTTTTGGTAGAGGTAAAATTCCTACGAATGCTTGTATAATCTGTAATACTTCATGGATGAATTGTGTTTATATATATGTGTGTGTACACACACATAAAAATGTATAACAATTACAGTATATAGTGTTCCTTCCTGTTAAGTTCATTCTTATTAATCACTATAAGGCAAGTAATTATATATAATGCTGTGCACTATTCTTGGTATAATTAGCATTTCTGTGCTAACAGCTGTAATATGGAAATGTCTGTATCTGAGAACGTTTAATCTTGTACGAAACAAGAACATATTATTATAAGGGGTCCTGGCCTTTAATACACAGAATCTGGGTTTGAGCCACACGTACTTGCACTTTTGCACACAGCCCTTTTTATACATACTGAAATGAGCTATGCAATTAATACATGGTTTGACTTTATTGTTGTAGTAAATAGTTTGTAGTCGGCATGAAACTACACTTCAAATAAAATTTTTGTGAAAATAAAACAGCTCTTGTTAACTGATAGCAAAATCCATAATTTTATGGGATCAGACTAGCAAAGTAACGGGAATCACATGCCACATAACACTGAACAAAAATGCTTCCAAAATAATCAGAATGTTCCCATAATATTTAAAAAGGAACAAACAGCTTCATATAGATTTAACATCTGCACAGAGTTGCAAAAAATGTCAAATATGTACAAATGTGCCAACCCAAATCCCTGAAGTTCTGTAAATTAAAAAAAGGGGAAACAAGAAACAATTCCATTGAGATTTGCATCCAGTTTAATGCTCTTGTTTCCTACTGGACTGCACATACTCCCATCCGTAAACAGATTTTCCAAAATTCGATGGTCGAATACTTCCCCTTTAAATTTAAATTCGATCACCTACTTCGCCAGATTAAACCTACCGAAATCAGGATCATTCCCTAAGATCGAATTCGAAAAATTAGATCGATCGCTAAAAATCGTTCGAATATTCGATTCAAATTCGATTCGAATATGCGATCAATCGAATTTTCCCTATTCGATTGATCGATCGATCGAATTGCGCTAAAAAAATTTCGAATTCGAATTCCCCACTATTCCCCCACTGTTCCCTGGTGGAATTTTGAATTTTTTTTTCATTCGAAATTCGACCCTTAGTAAATCTGCCCCTAACTTTCTAATAGTGATTGGTTGATGTGGCTCACAACAAACATATTAACAACTGGCTAATAATGATTGTGTAGTGTTTATCTGAAATTAAATTAGGCCTGATGTGAATGATAAACTCCTTCGTGAAGAACTGTAAAGAACTTTTTATGGTGCTATATAAATACCAATGGAAGGTAAACAAAATAGTGCCAGTATCAACATGTACGTCCTAGAGGCACGTTTATTTAATGGTGATAAGAACATTGTAATGCAAATATTAGTAGGTATTGTTTAGTAGAATTTTGTTTTTCAGCATGATGGTGCAGGGTATAACATTTCTGCCTTGAGCACTGGAATTCTAGGTTGATTCCAGCCAGGTCACAATCTGCAAGGAGCAAGTATATTCTCCCTCTGTTTACATGAGTTTCCTCTGGGTACTCACACTCTAACAGTATACAGACAGGTTAATTGACTGTCACTAAAACTGACCATAGTATGTGTGTAAATATGATAGGAACCATAGATTGTACCCTCTGCTGAAGCAGGGACTGATGTGAATTATGTATAATCTCTGTAGAATGTCACTGCTATATAAATAAAATATACAAATAATTATAATTGCCTCTTTATGTAATCATGACAGAATTACAAAGTTCCAAGATTGTCCTTTATGGTATCTCTAGAGAGCAGGATTGTCTGTGTTGGTAATGCTGTTACAACGTTCTATATACTGTATCTTCAACCGCTGCTGAATTTCTTCTGTGTGAGTGTTACGGAGACATTCAGATCATTTTGTGTATTTACTCAATCCACTTGCATATATATAATGCTCTGAACAAATAAAGGTGAGCTGCAATGCAGATTAAATGACAAAAGTGCCATTTAATATGGAAACCATTTTTGCTTGAATATTGTCCTGTAAAAATTGTGAAAGAAATATAAAAATAAATAGAAGAAATTGACAAGGAAGCTATCGCAATTTGTATCTTCAATGTATACATGAATTTATTGCGCTGCAGAGTGTGTTGTCATTTTATAAATATGTGTTAATATTATTATTATTATTAATAATAATAATAATAAATGCATACATACAAAATATATATTTTCTTTTGTGCAGTTCTGGTCCATTAAAAACAATGCAGGCTGTTGCATTGGTATCATCCAACTTATCCAAACTTCCTCCTTGTACTTGTATTTGACAAAACCTTTAATTGAATCATTCAAACTTACAGGAGGTGCTCCATGTAGGCCATGCTGCAAACGATGAGCCTTCTTATACACCAATTATTCACAGCACATAGGCACACTCCACTCTATAGTTCTTGAAAAACCGAAATTGCTTCTTTATTTAGCTGAGATCTCAGCTAAATAAAGAAACAATTTTGGTTTTTCAAGAACTATAGAGTGGAGTGTGCCTATGTACTGTAAGTAATTGGTGTTGCATTGGTAGCAGACAGGGGTTGTAATTGATGACATGTACTGTGTTCTAATTCCTTTAAGGGGCAGATTTATCATTGGTTGACTTTCGAATTGAAAATAATTAGAAATTCGACCATGTGAATAGTGAGGGAAGTAAAATATATTTTCGATATTCGAATTTGAAGGATTTTACCGCTATTCGAAGATTCGAATGATCGAATAGTAAAAATTCGAACAATTTTTCCTATTCGATCAAAAAAATTTTTTAAAACACCTTTGGGAACTTCGAATCCTTCATGTGAATTTAGTAAATCTGCCCCTTAGAGGCAGATTTACTATTGGTCGAATTTCTAATAAAAAAAAATAAAAATTCGACCATGTGAAGTAAAATCTTTCTTATTCGACTATCGATTTAATCGATCGATCGAATTTTTTATATTTGGTCAAGTAATAATAGTTGAATAAAAGTTTAAAGGGGAAGTTATTCAACCATCGAATATTTGAAAATTTTCCTAATTTGCATATTCGAAGATTCGAATTTGATCGAACTTTGAATTCTTCACGTGAATTTAGTAAATCTGCCCCTTAGGGGCAAATTTACTGTTATTCACCAATTCGAATGCTAAAGGCCCTTGAATTTGGCTGAAATTCGATAAGTAGTCGACTATCGAATGCTTATCGAATAGTTTTAGGCTATTTTTACCTCGATATTCGATTCCTCGATGAAATCGTACGATTGAATACCGATTGTTCGATTTCACAAAAAAATCGTACTAATTCCTCCAATCGCTCGAAAAATTCGTACAATTCGAACGATCGAGGCGTTCAATCGTACGAATGGTATTCGAGCAGGTGATAGAAAAAAAAAGCCTATGGGGGGCTTCCCATAGGCTTCTATTGCAATTCAGTAGGTTCAATCTGCCAAAGTAGGCATTCGAATAAAAATTTAAAGTTAAAGTACTTCGATACAGTTGAATTTTGGTATTTCGACGATCGAAGTGGCCAAATTTGCACATTCGATTATCCGATAAAATCGCATGATCGGAATTCAATCGGTCGAATAAATCATTTGATCATTCAAATGATTCATACGATTCGAACAATCGAAGGTTTCGATCCTTCGAATCCTATTCAATCAGGACTTGTGCTCCCATAGGCTTCTATTACAATTCGGTAGGTCCAATCTGGCGAATTCGCTGATCGAATGATCGAATATTCGTTCATTTGAATCTATTCGATTGTATTCGATCATTCACTATGCGATGATCGAATATGCCAAAATTTGCATATTCGACCAAACGAATAAATCCTACGATCGAAATTCGGTCGAATTCGATCGAACTTTTATCTATTCACGTGAATTTAGTACATCGGCCCCTTAGTGTTGTACATTTTATTTATTGAAAGCAAAAAATTTATAGACTGCTTATACATTTAATTCCTTATTTCCCCATGACAGACAATTATGGTACTGTTGCTTTCAAGTTTTCCTGACGTAAAAAAAAAAAGACATATTACGCTTTAGTGTCTGCCTGCTATGACCCACTGATCCTAGTCCAGCCAAAAGATGTTTAACTGGCCTTAATTACTTCAGGTTAATTAAATTCCTGTCTTTTCATGTTTTGCTTGTAATGTAATTGTAATGTAATTCTTGCTTGTACCCCATTGCCCATAAATAAAGTGTTTTGAGTTGAATTACTCTCACATTGCAGACACAGGGCATAATTGCATTGGCTTGTTAGAGGTACACAATTGAAAGCAGTCTTGTTGCCCGTAGAATCAACCTTATAGGACACTAGTTATACACTCAATACATCTTCACCTATGGGTCTTACACTGCAGGGTCTTGCTGTCTCTTAAAAACTGAACTTTTGAGGCCTAGCTCTCCCTGGCAAGATACTGCTGCCCCTGTCCTAACCACTACCAGTACTGAAAGTACAGAAGTACTTTCATGTCCTGTTTCTCATCTTCCTTATTTATTATTACCAGTTATTTATAGTGCCAACATATTCCATCACACTTGACAGAGATTATACATCATACGCACCAGTCCCTGCCCCAGTGGAGTTTACAGATAAGGTCCCTATCACATTCACACACAATGGTCAAATTCATCAGGAGCCAATTGCATAAACAAGGAAATCCTATTTTTCTATTTCTGAATACCATTATGACTCTTAGGGTAGTGTACTAGGGGAAGAGAACAAATAGTCAGCTAACAATAAAGAGTATTAAAGGGTACTAACAATAAAGGATACTAGCACATGAGAGAGACAAGTACAGAAAATGGTTCTCTTTTGTGCAAGTGCTTGTTAGATAAGCATGAAAGGGTGTGCTATTGTGGCCCGTAGGCTAGGGCTAGACAACACAAATTCTACACAGGCCCCACTGCTCCCCCTTCTCATTTGCAGGCACAGTAGAATGAGGTGAGAAATGTGAAATCTTGTCTTTTGGCACTGAAATACTAATTTTGTTCATGCCATAGTCTACGCAAGGCTTCCAGACACAAACAGAGAAGAGGATGTGGCTAGAGGTCAAGGGCTGAAATTGGCCTGTGGATTTCAGGTGGCTGACTTCTGGCCCATCTGGCCCTAGCTTTAGTGTTCTAGGACTTGTGCCTCAGGGGATAAACAATTATCTCTATTATGTTTTCATGTATGCTGCATTGCTCCATTTTGTTTTGAGCATTATATTGTTTGGTTAGGTTTTACCCAGGGCAATGTGGCAGCCTTTTATCACGTGAATACCAACAATTTGCACACTAGCACATTATGGGGCAGATTCACTAAGATCCAAAAATTTGCCAGCGTAGGCTTCACTAGCGTTCGCCGCACTTCGCCAGGGGAATTTTCGCCAGCGCTACGCAAATCCACGAATGGTAGCGTAGGTAAAAGTTTACAGTGGGTAACTTGTTTATTAGTGCTAGCTTCAAGCTAACAATTTTTCTTACTGCAACCAATTCAGTCATGCTGTCTGTCAGTTGTGCATTATAAATTTCTGGCTCTGGATATCAGACAATATGAAATCTATTGGTGATTTACAGCATGAGTTGCAGCTACGGTTGCCACCTGGCCAGTATTTTACTGGCCTGGCCGGTAAAGATTATGGTTGATCCCAATGTTATTAATAGGAAGAAAAGATAAATATATGGAAGGGCCCGTATATTTTTTTTTCAGAAAAGGTGACAACCATAATTGCAGATGAAAAAATATATTATATTGAAGAACTCACAGGTAAATCATTAAATATATAAATAACTGTAAAAAAAAATTGAAAGACCATAAAACTATTATTATTATTATTATTATTATTATTATTATTAATAGTTATACGATATCAGATGGCTAATCTAACTTGGAACAGTGAATATACCAAGGTAATATGGATAAGAACATTTCATAAAATGGGATGTATTGTAAATAATCTCAGCATGAAATGTTATGTTTATTTTTTCATGTTCTGTAAACTAAAATAAATATCTGATATGTCACAAAGTATGTGTATAGAACCCCTACTGGTTTTTGATTGCTATACCACCGCACAGTGCTTAGAGCACTAATAAACCAGCACTGGTTGAGCCTGGATGCTCTGTCTGTATTGGCAGCATGTGTTAATGAGCTTTCAGTGCATTCTCTCCACTCACCTACAGTATATTTATATATATATATATACACTTATATATTAGCATTCTGTTTCCTGTTCAATGTTGCTTGGGAATTGTCATGCACACTATGCTGAAGCAATGATAAGATAGGGAACATTGTATTATTTTCTCCTATTTGAAGTGTAGACATGTTGCCTCTACGTTTTCATTCTATTTAATTGTTCCCATAGTATTTCAAAAGATAACTGCAAGCACCTGGCAATAACAAGCTGACATTGTTTATTTTATCAATTTCGCAGCGCATCAAGGAAAATCAACCAAGTGTCCCACTGGAGGCTGCATCACAGGGAAATCAAGCACTTTTAAGGTATGTGCTAAACAGTAAAAGAGAAAAATAATTGAGTTGTCAGTGGATAAACACTTTAGCAGGGAAAATTATAGACTTACAAACATGAAATATAATGATCCTCAGAGAAAGCTTAGTGACACAAGGGACATGCAAGAACCTCTGATTGTAATTAAATCATAACGAGACTTAAGAAATGGAAAGATTCTTTCTCTAATCTTTCATTTATACTGGGGGATTAGATTTGCACCACTTGCACCAGACATACTTGCACCAGACAGTATGAAGTAAGAATATTATCCCAAAGGCTTCTGGACTTTTTATGTTCAATGTCTAATGGATTTTTTAGGTATATTACTTACTTTTCTCACTAGCTATGGCTAGTTATGTATCTAGGCATAACTCTTCTGGGCAAATTCACTAAAGTGCGAAAATTTGCTAGCGACGCCTTCTCCGCCTTCTGTATGTTTGGGTATATATATATATATAAAGCCAAACAGAAGTCTCCATATCAGGGTCAACTCTCTAATTTTTAGATACATGTATGGGACCTGTTAACCAGAATGCCCAGGACCTTGGATATTCTGTGTAACATCTTTACCCAAACATACAGAAGGTTTTGGTTGTAGGGTTGTAGGGGACTGTGGGGTGCTGGAATCAAAGGGGATCCTGGGACTGGCTACATGGGGTGGAAGGATTGGTTGATGGCACTAAGGGAGGGCTGTTATGAAAAAGGGGAAGCTGCTTACCCTCCTCCTGTTGCACCTGGAGCACTGTGCAGGCTGGCAGTGTGTCTGGTCTCCCTTAATAAAGGGACTGGTTTCCATATTGTGAAGGTTATGTTATATAACAAATATTATTATTTTCATAGCTGTTAGCGGGTAATTGTTTTTGGTCCTTGCCATTTGGGTATGGCCAAAAGGTATTTCCCTTTACATGCCCACTGTGGCTGCGGTGGCTGGCATCTGTGGTAAACTAGGCTTGGTATTACATGGAAAGGACAGGGTTATCGTTTTTTGACTAATATGGTTTTAATAAAAGCTGTGGCCAATCTCCACCTCCAAGGGAAAACTTGTGTTTTCTTTCAATGTCAGCTAGGTTGTTACACACAAGCGACTGCATCCCCACAGGCCAAGTTTTTCCTCATTTGCAATCCAAGCCTCTTTCACACTCCTAACATTCCATTTACCCTGTAATACAATGGCTGGTCATGCTTGGAAAACAAATACCGCAAAAATGACCAAGCAAAAGTTAAAGGGGAACTATCACACAAATGAACATTTTATATCAGCTTCAGCATACTGAAATAAGACACTTTCAAAATACAATCAACTGAATATTCAATACCGTTTCTGAAATAATAAAGTTTATCTTCACTATTACTCTCTTAGTATGTGTTTCTCCTCATTCTGTCTTCATTTAGGGGACGTCAGATGAATGATCCAATATATCTTATAGGGGGGCTCCTTTTGCCTAGAAGATGTATTAGAGCTCACTCTATTAAAATCACCAGAAATCCTGTCCCTCTACATGCAGAATTTGTGCTAAAGCCAGTTATTTGTTTGTACTGGAATCTGGTTACTTGAGTGAGCTCTACTATGAAAGGAAGCCCCCCTTATAATATATATATATTGATTCTATTTTTCAAAAAGTGAGCTACATCACAAGTATAAAGTTACGGTGTTGATAACTGTTAATGTCAATAAAGTTGTTATAAAAAAGAGGCACATAGGCAGGGCCAGCTCCACAGAGAGAGGAGATTAAGTTGTACAGTCATAGAGCCATGCTCAGGGGTAGTGCAACAATGGCACTCCGCTCCTGGTAACTAAGAGCCGAATTTCCGGGTTTCAACCCAGAAATTCAGCAGTTGCGTGCTCTGCACTAGCTCCATGGACCATCCGATGCGTTAAAAGTGAGCGCGGTGGAGAAGGGGGGTGGCAAATTGAAGACCACATCAGGTGGCGAAATGGGCTGGATCACCCCTGGCCATGCTTCTATCATGCGCTGTAATTTAATAAATAAGTTGTTTTTTCAAAAACCAGTATCCCATTATTAAGGAGTAGAACACAATTACCCTGTGCACAGCAAAAGTGAAAAAAAAAATTGAAGCCTCAAAAGGTCAGAAATACCAGAAAACAATGCTTCAAAACATAATCCATACATACAAAGGAATTAAATCCAGCATCCCACATAAAGAACAACATGACATCTACCTTAACAGCTGATACGTAATAAGAAATATGATTGGAATGGAATATTCTTCTCTTCAGGAAATAACACATATGGGAATTCTGAGAAAAATGAAAGAATTTTAATTAACACCTTTATACACATTTCTCCAGCTAACCACTTAATGCTACACATCAGGATTGCACTCCTTGTCATCAATTAGATGAATGAACAAATGTAAACATGCAAGCAACTTTTTATTCAGTAGCCTTTGGTACATTTAACAGATCTTTATGTAGAAATTACTTTTTTTGTACCTTGCTAAAACTCGTTATTTATTACTTTGCAAGTTATAGTAGCCGGACTGAATGAAGTTTTTTTTTTTTTTTTTTTAAATAGGGAACCTTGTTTGTTTTAATGGTATTATTCTTAGTATATTCAAATGTTAACTAGTAGGAAAATTAATTATAATTGCTGGATATAGAATAATAGAATGTAGCAGAACTGTAACTATTTTGTTTGTTTCGTTTCACACCAAAGCATTAAGGAACATCCTATGTGGTTTAACCCAGATGTAAATTTGAAGGAATAGTAGGAAGGAGCTCTCTAGCTCTCTCCTAATGGGCAACCTAAATATATGTATTAATGATTACTTAAACATTTATAGTAAACCATTAACATTTTACCCTATTGCAAGCTCAACTGGAATGAGAAGTATGGAGCTCAGAGGCAACAGAGAATGTGAATGGAGCTGCCATCTTATAATATGCCATCCTATAATATATGAGGTGTCACAATAGGGTTACATAAATAAATAATAAAAAATGTATTAATAAAAATAAAATGTGCTTGAATTTCAGATGATATGACACAGTCTGGGCATTCTATATTGTGTTTTCTGGTCTGTCCCAAGCGTGTCTCCTACAGAAGATCATGCTGTTGCACTCTCTTCCTCCTAATTTTTATATTTCTTGAGATGAGAGGCTGAAATTCCCTGTCCACAGTGATCTGTTTGAAACATTTGTAATGCTTAATGTCTCTCAATCAAGCCATTGATTTCTCCTCCCTGGCTATTCTACTGACAGACATCTCCTTCTCCAGCTCTTCTTCATCCTCCTCCCAGGTGTCCAACAGCAGCAGTAGGAAGGCAATGTTGGCGGGCTCCCCATTGGTTCCATAAGAGGTGCAGGAAGGTAGAGGAGTGCAGACACAAGTGTGCAGCCTGTGGGCGAGCTGAGCCAAACTGGTGCCGATACCTCCTCTTGCACTGCCAATGTGCTGCAACAGGTTTTCCGGTCTACTGCCCAGTGTACAAGAGCAGATTGCCCACTGCCAGGCATGAGCTCAATTATACTGCAGCTTTGGGTTTCTATGGGAACCCTTACACCAGCACCCAAAAATCACCAGCACCCATAGACCAGGTCTGGGCTGAAGCTGCAGCAGCTGAGTCGGACAGACTCCTTCCACTAGATTTGCAGCAGGTTGAAAGTGAAAGGGCAGATGGCACACAAGGAGATGGGGAGGCCCAAGAAAACTTGTTGCAGTCTGGGAGTCTTCCTGGGGAAGTCAATGGCGGACAAAATGGAGCTGGACAAGCTGGGGTGAATGACCAGTAGCTACGGCAGTGCAGCAAGAGGAGGATATGGTATCGGCACCAGTCAGGCTCAGCTCCCCTGCAGGCTGCACGCTCGTGTCTGCACTCCTCTACATTCCTGCACCTCTTGTGGAGCCAATGACGAGCCTGCCAACATCACCTTCCTACTGCTGCTGTTGGACACCTGGGAGGAGAATGAAGAAGACCTGGAGAAGGAGATGCCTGTCAGTAGAATAGCCAGGGAGGAGAAACCAATCGCCGCAGAATGGATGGTCGCCCAGTTGCCTTTTCTGAATATGAGGGGAAGCAGAGTTTCTGTGAGTTAATTCTTAATAAAGGCTTTGCTATTTTAAAGTTTAATTTGGTCTTTTTTTTTTAAATTGATGTCACTGGTCCTTTAAGCCCTTGGTGGTGCAAGATAAGGGATATGAATATGAATTAAACTACCAAAATGTTTCCTGACACTGTAACATACAATCTGTAATGCATACCAAATGGGTAACATTTTCAGGCCTGTATCCAATTAAGGTGGGAAGAGTCAGCAGCTATACAGAGATATATATGCAATTACTGTAACTGGTAAGCTCGGAAAAATTAGCAAATAAATCATTTCAGGAATCTAATATATATGCCTGTTGAACACATGCTTACTGTATAAATGCTTTTATCCTGGTATTTGTGTTTAAAGCCCATTGTAGTGTCAGCAGAATCTGCCATGCGTATTTAGAAAGTAAGGATGATTCTGGCCCTGCTGCTGTCTAAGAAAAGCAAGTTAGATGCCATTCCCCATCATTACCTCAGAGCTGTAATCATTGCAAGGTGAAGCAGCTAATGCAGAGGACACAATTGCAGTGCCTCCAATAAAAAAACAATTTCCAGTTTAAAAGAAAATGAAACTCCTAAACTTGTCAGGGGTGACAAAAAAAGTGCTTCCTGAGGCGCTAGGATATTCACTGAATCACTTACCTAAATGCTTACTTTCTTCTCTGGTTTACTGAATGATGCAACATGTACAATGATTGCAACTCTCCCTGCAAACAAGTCAGTACAGATAGAGGAGGCTTTTAAAGGCATCGCCAGCCAAAAACTATTTTTGCAAATTAAAGAAAATGTCATTTGAAATAGCTCGATCTTCGAAAAGACAGAGAGATGAAAAGATAAATATATATTTTGATGATTGATAGATCTTAGACATGAATGCTTTTGATGAATTTAAATATAATCTCTGTAATATTTGCTGCTTAACTTTGAAGGGGTTATTTCTCAAAGGTAAAGTTCACAAACCTCTAAAATTCAACCTTTGATAAATAATCCCCTAAATATTTAAAAAGTTCCTGTTTAATTAGGTCATACGTAAATAAAGGCCCTTCATTGCGATGATGAATATTCCATAAAGCCTGTAGTTGTGGATCCATTTTCCAAGAAGAGTTTGTTCCTCAGATGTATTTTAATTCATTCTAGAATAAGACTTGCTGCTGGTGGAAATACAGGTATGTAAAATTCCCAATAACTAGATAAATGTAGAAATAATGGCACAAATAAAGCAAATGGCTCAAGTCAGAAATGACATTTAGGAATGCCAGCCATCTATCACATTGAAGAATGTATAAGGAGAATCATCGATTGGTAGTGTCTTGCAATATGAACTCCATTCAGGTTAGTGATTTTGCTGAATTCCTGCCTGCTGGAGCTTTGCAAATAAAACTGCAGAACCTGAATGAATGAAAGAATGTGGTGATGAAAACGATGTTTGTTTAAACATTTGAAGCAGGGTGTGGAGTTAGAAATTTCCTTAAAGCCATAGGTGAAAAATACCATCACCTCTTGATATCTAGTTTAGATAAATACAAAGAGAAAATCAAATCAGCTGATCAAAATGGAAACTGGTCTGATCTTGTTGGGCAGTTACATCAGGTTTTACTGTAAGCTAACACATGTAGGGACCTATAGGTTTTACAAGCACCTACAGAGTTAAATCCCTACCTTGTTGCAGTTTAAGTATCTGCATGCTGGTAGGTTTTAGTCAATGGGTGTAGTGACCATTTCCTGCCTTACACTGTATAGGGAAGGGATGGACAGCTTCCTCTTTGGCCTCTGGATGGTGATCCAGCAGGGTGTGCCCAGGGGAGCCTGCGTGCAGAAATGCCCAGAAGCATGTGTCCAAGTGGGGGACCAGGCAACCCTGTGAATGAGGAATAGAAAGTGGCAGGTGAGCTCCCAGTACTAGTCAGTCAGGGTGAGCTAAAAAGAGCAGCTCTGAGCTCCAACGCAGGAGTGACAGTTTGGAGGTATCTCTCCCAGGCCATATTGCCTGTAGTATAGTGATCCCAATGGAGAGGGAATCAGGATAGAGGATTTCCCTGAGGTCTATCCAGAGACCACTACCGGAATATGTTGCTGAGGTGTGCCTGCATAGTTTACATCTACCCTGGAAGTTCTGTGTGAGCGGGCTTGTGACTATATGCCTGCCAAATCTGTCCTAAGGGAGTGGCAGCAGGTGAGAAACTGCATGTGATGTGACTGCACACTTTTCCTCTGATGTGAGTAAACCTGGGGACATTATCTTGTTTGCATCATAAGAACCTCCTGGTGCCCAATCATTTTTGTATGTTTTGTATGCACAGTAGTCTGAGGGTGGTTATTGCACTACACCTTAAAAGGAACACTTGGCGAAGACCCTGACCCTGTTGTGTAAGTTGCATGTAGCAAATGCTCTATCGTGCTAGTGGGTATTTGTCTAAGTACTACCAAATAGGTGCTACACACATATGAAAATGTCTAGAGGTTGACTGTTTTACCAATTTTTATTGAAATTGAATATGAATTAGGGCCTCATGGGGCCCCTATCACTCCTGGACCCCCTGCAGGCGCAGGGTCTGCTTCCTCTATAGTTACGACCCTAAATTTCACTTAATATAATAATATACACATACAATTGAACACTTTACATTTGGAATCTTTTTTCTTACATTAATTGGAAAAATATAAAACTTTCAGGAGCAGAGAGGTTGAGTTTAAACACCTATTTGTGCACTGATGTGCCATGAATTTATATTGTGACTGTTAAATCATTTAAAATATTAAAATGACATTGTGTGAAGTGCTATCAGAGAAAGCTATATAAATTATATTACTTAACTGCCATAAATTAATTGTTGAAATGCCATCATAGCAAACCTTTCAACCATAAGATCAATGAGGCCTCATACGGATAAAGCTGAAAATCTGCCATTGAACATTAACAAGCACTTTACTTTTCTCTGGGCAATGTCACATGATTACCTGAAAGAAATTTCAATGCAGGCACATATTATCCATAATGGCAGTGATAAGATTTAGGGGTTGATTTATTCTATTTTCAGATGAGAATCGATTCCTAGACATTCTTCCAGTTTCTTTGGAATTGATATGACTGGCCTGTATTTTCAATAGGTCTGTTTGATCAATTCCATAAATATTCATCATTGCTCGAGCCTTTAGGATTTTGTTACTGCAGACATAAAGAATAAGCCCCAGGCTCACTCAATATCATTACATATAACGTATTATGGATTTATTAATAAAAAAGGATTTATAAAGAGAATATTAAAATTGATTGAAATCTATTGATAAGACATTTGATCAGCATATCAACATTATCAAATTATCAGTTAAACACGTCCTTTCCCATAGCCTTTTATGGGATACAGCATGCCAGACTAGCACTAATGTATGTAGAAGGATAAGTTTATTTTATTGGTGCAAATAGCTAAACACAGCACATCATTGAACAACTTTATTCCACTGCAGTGATCTACATTCATTTGAAGTATGTATTCTTTTGTGCCAAGACACTCTAAAAAAATCGGTATAATTTGTAGTAGTCAATTAGCTATGCCATTTCTGGACGTATGCATTTTGTTGCAATAACGAGTCCTCAGAACATAGGAAATAATCAATAAAACACCCCAAGGTGGGTATGGTGGGAGTTGCACTTCAACAACAGCAGGGCAATAGGCTGTAGAACCACTTAACTTATCAAACCACCAGGCAGGGGTTAGGGTACATTGAGGGCACCCTGTTTCCTTGCACAGGGTGTAGGATGACTGTCCTAATATGTTTGGTGTTTTCCTGATAAGGGGTCTTTCTGTAATTTGGAACATCCAACCTTAAGTCTGCTAAAAATAATCCAAACATTAAAGAAACTCAATAAAATTGTTTTGTTGTTTGTGTTTTGTCTGTAATTAGGATTAATTATATTTTAGCTGGGATGAAGTACAAGGCACTCTTTTATCATTACAGAGAAAATGGAAATAATTTTTAAACATATAAATTATTAGATTAAAATAGAGTCTACAGTAGATGGCATTCCTGTAATTTGTAGCTTTCGGGATAACTGATCCTATACCTGCACCTCACTTGAGTGAGTAAAGGTATACCCATTGCCTAGTATAAGACCAAGAGTCTGCAAACAGTGGTTATATTTAATATAATGACATTTTGATGCACTTAGTGGAAGACTATTACAAGCTTATACAAAGCTTATGAATTATTAGATGAAAACTGAGTCTACTGAGGATGGCTTTTGTGTAATTTGTAGCTTTCTGGATAATGGATACCACACCTGTACCTCGCTTGAGTGAGTAAAGGTATGCCCATTGCTTAGTATAACGCCAGGAGTCTGCAAACAGTGGTTATATTTAATATATTGCATAGTGCCATGAATATACTGTAAATTATATATAGCTCAGCAATGTCATTTCTGTCACATGAGTCACTGAAACTTGTGTTTTTTATTAAATAAAGTACCCCCTGTTGCAAAATATAAGGATATTAGAAGTTCCCTTGGAGTTCGGTCTCATGCTTATAGATCTTCTAATATCCTTATATTTTACATGAGGGGGTACTTTATTCACTATATAATGTGCTGTACTTGGTGGACGACTATTACAAGCTTATTCAAATATGTTTACTTTGTGCCAGACTATACAACTTAACAAGATTGTATTTGTGTGTCTTTTATTTTCTAGCACAGTTATAAATTCCATTTCCTTCCCAGCTTTCTTTCACTCAGAAACATAACTGCCAGCTTTAGTATTTAGGATGATGAAGTCAATGTGCATTTTCCTCTTTTTTGAAAAGGTTAAAGCAAGGATTTGTGCATGGTCCTGAATGTTTGAATCCCAGCAAATATATTGTTCATAAAAGCCTAGGAACAGACATAGGTTGCTGCCTACAAATGTCGGAGGGATGCTTAGCCCATGGGAATGTGGTGCAAAGTGATTGCCAGAGTTTGATCACCTTCAGTCTCGTAGATAATCAGCAACAACACCAACACATCATCTCTCACATCCCTTAGGCACAGCACCTCTAATATATCAGTAGAAACTACACAATAGGGTTAGGGGTGGTTAATACTGGTGATTAAAAGAGAGTATACGTATATAAATATATATATCTATATATTGTTGCCATTGCTGGTGGGATAATGGGATACATAGGCAGAGTTTTAGGGGCAGATTTACTAAGGGTTGAATTCGAGGGTTAAAAATGGGAATAGTTAGGGAATAAAAATCCTTC
>CM044445.1:52301586-52313422 GCA_024363595.1 Xenopus borealis
ACACCGGATGTTCGCGCGAACTAGTTCGCCGGCGAACAGTTCGCGCCATCCCTATTGATCATGCAGGGGTTGTGTGCTCGCAAGGTGCCTGGCGCTAGGACCCAGTGGGCCTAGGGGTGCACAGTCCCGAAATCTGGGCCTGGCAGTGACATGTACTTGATAGCAGCTGTTTAGGATAAGCCACCCTGCAGAGATAAACATTATAAGAAATACCATCTAATGTTTGATGGGAAGCTTAACCTTAAGGGGAATCTTTAGATTTAAGACCGTTGGCAGTAATTTGTTTTTTATTCATTTTTGTGATTTTTTTTTTTTAGCAAGAATCAGCTGTGCAGGGGGCGTTAAAATAATGAAAGACACATGGATATGACAAGCATGAATGTAATATTTGTGCCAGATGTAAAAATATAGTTTCATCTGTTTTTTTCTACGTGTGATGCACATATATCATTGAGTACAGGGTTACCTTATGTACAGGGTTTAAAACAACCTTGGGGTGGGGCATTAAATGAAGGATAGGAACAAAAATCCACACACACCATTTACTAAATAATTGCACCCACTGATGCAGAGTAGATGCTCTTGCAACATCATTGTTAGAGCAAATGGCAAATGGGGCAAATAATGTTATCACTCAGTGATATAGGGACGTTCGGGAAACAATAGCAGTCTCTGTGATCAACATGGAGCAAACATGACAATTATTTCTCACTAAGGCTGAATACTTTCTGCTCTGTAGTGTCCATATGCTTCTGTGTCTCCCACTGCAGCTCTCTGTGATTTATGTTCCCTGTTTCCTTTACTTACATTTTCTGTACCCCTCACCAGCATAACATTTTTCAGAATTAACCTGTTAAGCAGCACATTAGGGATGGAAACAGAGACAGATAAGGTATAAACTGTATTAGAGGTCTGTTACATAAACACACACAGAGATAATATATGTATTTGAACTAAGGAAACAGAGAGTTGGAGGAGAGGACAAGAATTTTTTTTATATGAAGGAAAGGGCGAGGGTGTAATTGGAAGAGGAATTTAAGAGTAAGAAAAAACCAGACCATGAGAAAAATCCAGAGAATTAATAAGCAGAAATATATTGTGTGTATATAGGCATTTGCCATGAAATTGGGGGGAGACAAAGAGATGATATGTGGTGGGTTATAAAGTACTAATTGCAGAGAAGGTCCAAGTTACATGTTAACAATTTAGAATAGAAGAGTTATAGCCAGATAATTCTCAAGCTGTAACATAGCTGTAACACTGAAAGTTTATTAATGTGCGAGTGATTTTGATAGCACCCTTGTGTACCTTACTCTGTTGGGGGGGTTCCTTGTGACCTCATGCTGATTTTTCTGTGGATGCCCATGGTTTGGGTTAAATATGCACCAATAATAAACATATTAAAGGAATTTTCCCTTATCCTATGGCACTGGGCATGCACAAAAGTGGTAATGTAGCAGAGAACCACAGCAGTACTGAATGTAATTGCCCTGGAGTAAGCCTGTTGGTCCCTATGTTGGTTACCCTTCTTACTCAACGGCTGCCTTCTTCTTCTTTTTAACAGAATTACACTCCCAGTCACACACTGACTATCTATTAGCTTAAGTATGTAAAAGTTTAATGGTATTATATAATATAAAGACAATTGCATTCACACACACAACACACACACACAGGGTCAGTAACATTTATGATCTCATAAAAAAACAAACAACATTATTGCATAATGCAAAACTGAGGGGAGATAAAAAAGCAGGCTAAAGCTTTGATATACAGATGACATTGTACTTGTCCTGTTCAGGCATTTGGTTAAAAGTAGAGATACAGGCAACAAATATAAATTCCCCAGTCCTACAGGATCATCTCCCACCCTCTCTAGCGTCACGCAAGGCTGCAGGCAAATCCCAGTGAAGGAGGTGGGAGCTCAAGTATCCTCTGCTTTATTCTAGCATCCCCCAGCTCACAATATAAGATGAGAGACTGTGCTATGGCTGGCAATTCTATTTGGCTGTATGGGATCTTGTGCAGCCAATGGGCAGAAAGAGGAGACAGAAAATAGATGCAATGTTGCTTGCTCTTAACTTGCAGAATGAAAGTTTCTTGCTCAATGTCAGCCACGGGGAGAGTCGAGACTCTTTGCCTCCTGATACTGGGCTGAGCCGGACAGCACACAATGTGGTGGCAGTCTGCCTGGGCTGTATTTTGGTACTTGGATCTCTGTACAACTCTTTCGTACTTCTCATATTCGTCAAGTTTACAGCAATCAGGACCCCAATAAATATGATCCTGCTGAATATCAGTGTCAGTGACCTATTGGTCTGCATATTCGGGACTCCGTTCAGCTTTGTTTCCAGTGTATCTGGGGGCTGGCTGCTGGGGCAGCAGGGGTGCAAGTGGTATGGATTCTGCAATTCCCTTTTTGGTAAGTATCCCTGGCAGATGGCAAATCACTTACTGTTTCAGCAGCACTTTAACTGTATTAATCCACCACTTGATCTAACAAACCCCGGGGGTATTGCTGTAGCATGTTATGTTTTCATTTATTTTTCATACGGACCATTAGTCATTGCTCATATTTGAACCTTTCTATGATTTACATGCAAAATATATAAAAAAAAAAATACAGGGATGGGATTAAAAAAACATTTTAAGCAAATTTTTCTAATAATAATTACACAGTACCTTGCTATGATAGATTTCAATTACAGAAAAAAAAACCCTCATCTGGAAAACGCCAGGTCCCAAGCATTCTGGATAACAAATCCCATATCTATACAAATGTTTTCTCTGTGTACATGTATGCATTCTCATAATAGTGATTTATGAATGTATACATATTTTACTACATAGCATGTAAACCGTTTGCCTTTTGGATCACAAGGAATAATTCAACCTACATATTAGTGTTTCTTGTAACATAAGGTCTTTATACAATGTCCATGTGAATAGTATACTATTATTGCAGCACAGAATGCTGTATGACAGAGTCAGATATCTCATGTTAAAGGATGCCAGCAGCATTAATGCAAAACAACTTGAGTGACTGGAAATATTATGGATACTCATTTCATTACATAAAGTCCATTTGAAGTGCAGTTGTACATTAGTCATGCATACCTTTATCTTACAGTATGAATACTTTAAAAAAAAATGCACCATTAAAGGCAATAGAGAATTTCCCTAATTTAGTGTATGTAATGGAATGTTTTCTTTCATTTATCTGCAGGCTTTCTGTGTTACAATTATCTATTGAGCCCACTTTTCAGAAGTAGTGCTGAGGTCAAGCAAGTAATGGATTGTGACTATATTCATGCTAAGTTTCTAGTGCCATAACATTACAACACAATTTTGCATAGTACATTCTTTTATATAAATTAGAGTGTGACAGGGAATGTTCGAAGGAATAGAGTAGTACTCTGATATTGTTGGAAGTGTTTCCGAAAGAAGGCGTGTTACAGTTGGATGTAGCTGCACGTGTAAAAATAACTGATGTTAAAATCTGACTCTGATAAAAAATATTCGGTGTAGTTTTACCCTAAGCAGTCAAAGTACAAAAGTGTCACGAACCCGCAATAAACTGCAGTAAAATATGTGGTCATAAAGGAAGTTTTATTTGACAGTATAAATTGGTTAATTAGAATAGTGAGCTACCTACTATAATTAGTACCTGATGTCAACACAGACAGCACCTTGTCGTGTCATTAAGGTGATAATGATGCAATCGGTTTTTTTAAACCCTGATTCACTAAAAACAGTAATACGATATTGCTGACTTCTAACATGCTCTGAGTAGATGATTATCACCTTAATGACCCTGATGAGGTTAGATGTCAGGTCTGTTTGACTAAGAGGTTTGAACTTTTTTCCATCCATCTAGTTCTGCAGGAAGAACCCAGCAGGAAGTTGAGATTGAAGCTTACTTGGGTGAAACCTCACTTGGGTGCTGCAGGTGATTGCTGACAGTATTATTAAACTTTCTCTGCCTTCCCTGCTGCCTGCTTCATCTATTTTGCTGGCATAAGTACTGAATATGCTCATTACAGTGTCAATGAGTTGCTGGTCCAATGGTTGGTTGTGCAGACTAATGAGGAAGCAGAATCTGGACTATAGGAAGAGCAGGTAGAATACAGAAAATAGGCTTACACTTACTTTATTAGGCACAGGCTGTTAGACAAGGTAGGCAGGGTAGGGACATGGAAAAAGCAGTACAGGTAAGGTAGGTACAAGAAACAAGTGGAGCAGATACATGCAGGATGGCAAAGCTTCAAAAAGCTTAGATACATGCAAAAAGATACATGCAGGCATCTAGAGTAACAAACCATGGTCAAATACCAAAAGGATCAGCAATAGTAAAATGCATACTCATGAACAGGCAGGAGGACCTAAAAGCATCCTACCTTATTGGTGCTCCAGGTACAGTTATTTATAGCAACCAATTAATTATACAGCAAGTTAGTATCAACAGGGTAAAATAAGTAAAGCAAACGTTGGTCCTGTCATTATATTACACCCAGTGTAGTTTGCATTCACATACTTTATGGGGTGGCTCTCATGCAGTGCACGTATCACTCCAACCCAAAAAGAAAAGCAACTAAGATAACTTTTTGTTACTGGACTTGATGAGGAGACACAGTTTTGCTTTATACCTAGGTACAAACACTAGACTTAGAAAAAGAAGTCTAGGAGACTCTCCCTATTATCTCCTGCTTCACTGCCTCTGACATAAGAAGAGAGTACTGGGTTTCAGACAGAAATAGCATGTTGATAAGACATGCAGTGAGAATCTTGCCCTAGTTGAAGTGTAAACATTGCTCTTATAAAAATTCTCTAAACTGTAGCATATGTCTAAAAAATTATTTATTTGAATGTATCCTAAAGTCTCCTGGAGCAGTACGATTAACTGATGTATTTTGACAAAAACAAGTTTTCCCATGCCAGTATCCCTTTAACAATGAATCCATACTTTTCTTCTCTTTGTTGTATAATTTGTGCACTAGACTATAAAGGTGCAGTTCTTGTGGGTGAAGAATTGGTTGTATGTTACATTTCAAAGCAGATACACAGCTAGATACACATATATTCAATTCAGACAACAAATACTTAAAATGGTGTAGTTATATAAGTAGCTTGCTTACAAGCTCAAGGACAGCATTACTACTAATGGGTATGTTAACTCTCCGGGGAGCATAATTAGAACCGTAGAAAGGGTTAACAATCATGCATGCCAACATAAATTACCCTCATGGCAATGATGAACATTTTTAACATAATTGCATTTCAGAAGATTGGGCTTAATATAATTGACCATACTGAATTGTAATATTAATTACGATTTGAATTACTTAACACAATATCTTCTATGAAGCAGTTTGATTCAAAGTGTCAGTTAAGAGTACACTTTTAGAATAACCTTTATAGTATTTCATATATTTTTTTATATATTTTATATATTTTTATTCTATCTATCTATCTGTCTATATATATATATATATATATATATATATATATATATATATATACATACAGGCCCGCCATCGGAGGGACAGGGGGGGACAAGTGTCCCGGGGCTGAAGGGGGGCCTGGCAGCGCTGCAATCTTTAAAGAGCCAGGCCCCCCCTACGAGCGCAGTACCTTACGCGCCGAAGTCCTGCTGCAGAATGCGGAAGCGCCAAACATTTGCGAAGTCCTGAAGAGGTGGAAAGACCCGAAGTCCCGAAAGGAGCCGACACTGACTTCCTGAAGCGGCGGAAATACCCGAAGTCACGAAAGAAGCCGACACTGAAGGCCTGAAGCGGCGAAAAGAACCAAAGTCATGAAAACAACTATAACTGAAGTATTAAAGCAACGAGTTCAATTCTACTGACACCAATGTGGGTTTTTTTTTGTTGTTTTTTTTAATCCCCTGGCCACCCATTTTTTATTTTAATACTCTATAGGCCCCTGACACCAAATTTTTTTTTTTTAAATTTATGGGGCCCCAATTTTTTAACTTGTAAGGGGGGCCTTGGCAACAAAGTTTTTAAAAAAATATATTTTATGCAGCCCCAATGTTTTTTAACTTGTAAGGGGACCCTGGTTCTTAACTTATAGGGGGGCCATGGCACCAATGTTTTTTTTATGGGGGGGCTGGCGCCAATTTTTTTTTTAACTTATAAGGGAGCCTTGGGGGGGGGTTACGTTTTTAGCGCTGATGTCTGTGTGGTCTTTTAACTTTGATGTGGAGTTGGGCGGGATTAGGGGCGGAGCTTGGGTGCTAGTGTGGGCAGGGCCCAGGGGGCCCCAAAAAATTTGTTGTGCGGGGCCCCGTGATTTCTAATGGCGGCCCTGTATATATATAAATGTATATATATATGTATATATATATAAATATATATATATATATATATATATATATATATATATATACATACATACATACAACATATACTGTATCATATTTTTACTCCATCGAAATATCTACATTTCTGTGGTTCTACCCACTGTGCCTTACACATTCATACAACTGTAAATTTGTACACATCGCAGGAAGTATAGTGGTTAATGCTGGTCATTGTGGTTGGGTTCTGGCTGCAGAGCCAACGTAGACACTTTTTTTAACTATCTATGCTGGTTAAAGGGGTTGTTCACCTTTGAGATAACTTTTAGTATAATGTAGAGAGTGATATTCTGAGACAATTTGCAATTGGTTTTCATTTTTTATTGTTTGTGGTTTTTGAGTTATTTAGCTTATTATTCAGCAACTCTATAGTTTGCAGCGTTAGCAATTTGGTTTCTAGGGTACAAATTACCCTAGCAACCCTGCATTGATTTGAATAAGACCCTGGAATATGAATAGGAGAGGAACTGAATAGAATGATAAGTAATAAAAAGTGGCAATAACAATACATTTGTAGCCTTACAGAGCATTTGTTTTTAGATGGTGTCAGTGACCCCCATTTGAAAGCTGCAAAGAAACAGAAGAAAATTGCAAATCATTAAAAAACTATGAAAAATAAATAATGAAGACCAATTGAAAAGTTTCTTAGAATTGGCCCTTCTACAATATACTAAAAGTTAACTTGAAGGTGAACCACCCCTTTAAATAGCTCATCTACATTGGGCCTGCTGGCTGCATATTAAATAAGTATGGAGACGGTAGCAGTGATATAATAATAAATAATAAATAATTATTTATTTATATGTAAGTTCCTGAATTGTATAAGCTTTTGATATAAAAATACACATGAATATAGGTATAGGATCCGTTATCCGGAAAGCTCCAAATTCTGGAAAAGGTTGTCTCTCATAGACTCCATTATGATCAAATAATTCAATTTTTTTTTAAAATAATTTCCTTTTTCTCTGTAGTAATGAAACAGTACCTTGTACTTTATTTCAACTAAGATATCATTAGTCCTTATTGGATGCAAAATAATCAATTGGGTTTAAATGATTTTCTAGTAGACGTATATTATGGAGTTTCAAATTATGGAAAGATCCCTTATACAGAAAATCCAAGGTTCCGAGCATTCTGGATAACAGGTCCCATACCTGCACCACAAAAGAAATATTCTTATAAATGATACTTAGTATCAGTTATAATTGGTGCTTATTAATGTAATTTGTGACACATGACTCACTGAACGTGTGCATTAGAAAAACTAATGTACTCCATGTTGTAAAATATGAGGATATAAATCTGTTATAAACTCATAAAAACTCATAAAAATAAAAATAGCTAAAGCCCAGAGTGTAATGACCACTTCCTGCCACACAGGATTCTTTTCCGTGTTCCCCATTGGTAAGCATCACTGTCACTCCAAGCGCTGCGAGAGTTCCCCGCCGCCATTTTTGGGCGCAAGAACTGCTTGGCGCACTTTCAACTAAGGCGGTGCCCGGACGTGACGTGTCCACTGCCATTTTGGATTTCAAGCTGGACGGAGACGGATGCACGCGGCTGCTGCTCCTCTATTTTCCACCAGTTCTTGTTCCGATTACCGCCACTACGGGTTCCCAGCGTCGACCTCCTCGGCTGAGGAAGGAAAGGCGAGCACAGTTACCACCGCGGCTGTGGAAGGTAGCACAAGGGAAGACCCAGTCCGACCAGACCCGCAACACTCCATCATCACCAATGGCTGATTCATGATGGGATGGCTGGTCGGATCCGGAGTTTCCGGACGGAGTACCTCCATTTTCACTACCCGACCCACCAATGACTGATACAGGATTAAGGTACATGTGGGCATTCCCTATTGTGGCGGCTGTGGCCTAGAATTACCTGACGGGCTACATAATTTCAAAGCTGACTGCTCCCGGTGTTACCACTCATGTTGGTCCGGTCGTTACCGCATGCTAGAGGCACCATCCAAGGTCCACAGCAAGACCCCTGAGAATCCCGTACCTGCTCCTATGCCTGTACAGCCAAACCCTTCAACAGCTAAGGGAGGGCGCACTCTTGCTGATTTTTTGGATGAAAGAAATCCTTTTGTTAGGAGATTTTCCACTACCACTGCTTCCACTTCTTCATCACCTGAAGTCACTAGCACTCTATCCAAATTAGTGACCAGGGAGACCCAATCCTTGCCCGATGTAATGGACAAACCATCCCCAGGACAGAGGAAAGGGCGTGGTCATGGCTGTGCTAAAGCTACTAAATCCCCCATGCGTGTTGCACAAAAGGAGGAATCTGGAAAGGAGAGCAACATGTCATGCCATGATATGGTGTCTGGGGAGGAGGGTCTTAAATTTGAATCTGCTATTGCATCACCTCGTCAACCTAGTTGTATTCCATCACCACAACAGGTGTCCAGGCCATCTTCTGCTCAGATGAGGGACAACACCTTCTGGGTATCTCAAGGCCGTGTTGACCCTAAAAAGTCAAGGACTGTATCCAGGGTGCAATTTATCATCAACGCCTGTGTGAAAGATAAATATGTGTTCTTCATGCCCTATGCACCTGAGTGGGTATATGAAGAGGTGGAAAAACATCTTGGAGAGTGGATCTATGGAGAACTTTGAACCCGTGAGCATTTGGGGGCCTTTGGAATTTTCCACAGTGATCCTGCCAAGCGGCAGGCGGAAGTGGACTACTCCTACAATATCATCCGTGAGTGGTGGTTTGGGCGCACCACTTGGGTAGTTTCTATTTTTTTCTCAGGAAGCCTAATCCTAGGATCCATTTCTGAGAGACTTTTCAGCTTCTCTACGGACTCTGTGAATAGTTGAGACTCCAAGAGTTTGCTGCTCTGTTTATACCCTGTGTTGCCCCGGTGTTTCGGCCTTTTTCTTCATTTTCTTCACTCATTTTGCCCTATTCTGGACTTTAAGGACATTGTCTAGAACTTTGTACATTAGTTGGGTTCATAAGAAAGAGACTATTGAGCCCCCACCACAAATCTTCTACCTCTATCTACTCGCTGAGTAGCATCATCCTGAAGCATTCTACCTCTCAAGTGACTGATATATTTTGGGACACTTGGAAAGGGGGGATGTGTGTAGAAAGTATGAAGTAGAAGTAGAAGTATGGTTATTGGTGGGACCTTACTAATACAGTCTTTTGCTTAAAAATGAGTGTTGCACTACTATGGGTAAATGACTTCCTATGCAAAAGAATAACTAATTTTCTTTTACAGCAAGAGTTTGCCTGGGTTATCTTGAGCAGAGCAGGATAGTCCCATGTTTCGTTCCTCTAAGTTATGTGCCTGGAACTCCTGAAGCAGGACAGGTTGTTTCCAAATGTCCGTAATAATGTGCCTGGGTTAATTCCTGATGCAGGGCAGGATGATTCCCAAGTTCTATAAGTAATGTGCCTGAGTAGTTCTTATATAGATACTCATCATACTTGTAATAAAGTTTAAGTAACGTAACAGTTATTGCACTGAAACTTATCACTTTACAGTATTGCATATTTTCTTTACTGTATTTTCCTTCGACAGCATCCATTGTTACCTAGGTACTCCTCTGGAGAGGTTACCCGAAGAGGATGTTCAATGGTACTGTTTAATTTGCACTAGTTTTCAATTTATTGATAATGTATATATTTTTCTTTAACACCATTGTCGGGGCGAAATGGATTTTCCCCCGGGGTGAATGTTGGGACCCATAGGTTTCTATTCGGCACCTATGGAGTTAAGTCCCTGATCATCTTGTCACTAGGCAAAAGCTGATGTTACAACTTGTATTATTATCCAATAGCTACAGCCCAGAGTGTTATGACCACTTCCTGCCACACAGCTTTATAGTGCTGGAAAGGAGTGGCCACTTCCTCTTTGGCTGCTGGTTCTTCATCTAGCTGGTTGTTCCCATTTAGCCTGGGATCAACAAGGCCCCAGTAAGCCACATGCCGTAACAGGATCTGTACTGTTAGAGACTTAAGTCGGGGACCAGGCCACTCCGTGAACGAGGACTAGCAAGATACAGGAAAGCATTGTCATAGTCTCTCTAGAGAGAGTAAGATAGTTAGCTTATTTAGTATGAACAGTTCTATGTTCCAACGAGGAGTGTTAGCAGGAAGAGATCTTCCTTACAAAGCTCCCCTGTTATGCTTTTAGTGCAGGGATATCATTGTTCTAGGGACTAGGACTTAGCAGCAGCTATCCAGCCTTACCTGGTATTCCGATTTAGTCACATTTATAGCCACAGGCACTCCGTATGGGATTGATGTACCTTGACTATCCTGACTCGGAAGAATATTTCCTACTGTGATGCCAGTTATGGAAGTCTGCTAACTTATCTTATCTATTCCTGTATTCTTCATCTACTATGCTCCAAGCTCCTATGTGAGTATTATAAACCTGTGGTTCATTGCCTTGTGCATATGGAATAAACCGTTGTTACTGTTTTTACCAAGAACCTCCTGGCGTCCAACATCTATTTTATTACAGTAGCCTGTGTATTATTGTATTTTATACCTCTTAAAGGGAAAGCTTCCACTTAGCGAAGGCCTTGCCCTGCTGTTTAGTGTCGCAGTGTAACCCATGCTCATCCATTAGCTGGACACTTAAACTAATCTGTGCTGCCTAGCCCAGAAAAGCGTTACATACCAATACCACATGAGCTTAGTCTGTCTTTGGTATGTGCCCTTGGCTAAATGGCTAAACATACCCAAACACTTGCTTTTTCCTGAATCAAAGGTATTAATATGATGTAGGTCCCATATTCTTGTAGAAAGGCATTCCACTAGATACTGGAACATTATTGTATCTATTTAACCACAGGAGGATTATTGATGGTGGGCACTCATGCTAGAAATCAGGCCTTGCTTGCAGTCATCCCACAAATGTTAATTGGTCTGAGATATACAGACTGAGCTTTTTGCAGTAGGCCAAAATTGTGCCTTGAGCCTTCCTCAAATTAGTCATTTTCAACAATGTGATTGTACACCGTATTATGTTTTGCTTTCACTAGAACCATGAAGTCTATCTCAAACCATAAAGAACCTCCTAAAACCCTTATTCCTCCTCAGTAAACCATTACAGTCACAGTATACCTTCATACAAGTAGTGTTGTCATCTGCCAAATCCAGCTTTGTCCATCAGACTGGCAAATAATGAAATGGCATTTATTTTCAATCCAGACCAATTGTGTCAACCATTGCCACTCTCCAGCTAATGGTGGGATTTCCCATGGCAGTATTAGGTATGTGCAAAAATTCATGCATGTTACAAAAAGTTTATGTAATAAAGTTGTTTACAGAGACAGTTTGAAATTTGGTTGGGTAGTTTCCAAATACGTTAGGCTGTATAGTGTATAGTATGATGCTATGATGAGTAGGGCAAAAGACACATTTTTATACACAGCTTAAAGGAGGAGAGGTGTGATCAATGAGGGGGGTCCTAATATAGGCCACTAGTGATGG
>CM044445.1:52315958-52326497 GCA_024363595.1 Xenopus borealis
CAACGCTAGTGAATTTTCGCTGCTTAGTGAATTTGCCCCCTTGTGTCTGGCAGAACCAAATTTGAATCCTAATTTACATGTGTAAAATAGGGGCGGGGAGGGAAATCACATGACTTTTTCCTTTGCCACCCCTAATTTGCATATGCAAATTAGGATTCGTATTTGGTTTGGTATTCAACCTAATCTTTCACAAAGGATTCAGGGATACAGCCGCATCCCAAAAAGTGGATTCACTGTATCCCTAATTATCAAACAGGGAGTGGTTTAAATGAGAGACTGAAATATGAATAAGAGAGGGACTGAATAGAAAAGTAAGGAATACAAAATAACAATAACATTGTAGCCTCACAGAGCAATAGTTTTTTTAATTGATGGGTTAAGTGACCCCCATTTGAAAGCCTGAAAGAGTCTGAAGAGAATGAAGGCAAATAAAAAAACTATAAAAATAAATAATGAAGACCAAATGAAAAGTTGCTTAGAATTGGTCAGTCTTTAGCATACTAAAATTTAAGGTAAAGCTCCTTGTATATATTAAGAAAAGGACTCCTTTGTGCCAGACTGTATCGTCCCCATGCACCAAAATGTGCATAAATGGCAGCTAGGCATAGTCAAGTTGTCAAAATGTAAATGTGTAGAGATATCTCACAGTATATGTACCATTGACCTCTAAGAACCTTGAGCACAATTCAAGTTGGAAACTATGCAGTCAGTAAAATGTGAAGAGTGAGAAAATTGGTATTGCTCATATATTTGCTCATATATCTTCTATGTCAAAAGCTTAGATATAATATGGCTGCAGGGTAAGTATTATATACATTTATATAATAGCTAGATGCCCCCTGAATTGGAATAAACTGACTCCACAAATGCCATATTTGAACTACTCAAATTGTGTGACTTTTACTCTGATCCAGTAAATTAGATCACAGTATAACATTGCTATTTTAAAATATGGTAATGATGAAATGCTTAACGATTTCATTTATTTTTAGGATTGGTATCAATGGTTTCGCTTTCCATGTTGTCCTACGAGCGATACCTTACTGTATTGAGATGCACGAAAGCAGACATGACAGATTACAAGAAGTCTTGGCTTTGTATAATCGTGTCGTGGCTCTACTCCCTGTGTTGGACCCTGCCACCCCTCTTTGGCTGGAGCAGTTATGGCCTAGAAAGCTCAGGCACCACATGTTCAGTTGTATGGAATTCAAAATCCTCCAACAACGTATCCTATATAGTGTGCCTTTTCTTCTTCTGTTTGGTTCTGCCCCTACTCATCATGATGTTTTGCTATGGACACATTGTCAGAGTAATACGAGGGGTAAGTTAATCCTGGGTTTCTATTGACACTAAAGTATAAATCATTTAGTTATCTTAGTCCTGAATAACATATAACATATATATATATATATATATATATACTCTGCCCATATGTTTCATTTCATGAATAATTGATTCTGGTTTCTTCCTAGAAAGTACTTTATCAGTCATTTGTAGCCTTGATTTGTGCCTCAATTTGGGAAAAAGTATTAAATATTACTTACATTATCTGAGGAGTTCATTTTAATTTACTTCAGGGATTAAAACACAAGAACATTTGCAATTTAACTTGAGATGACAATTACATTTACCACAAGCAGCTGGTTGCTACATGAAGATGTCCCAGGAGTAAATTAACTATTCATACAAGTACTGTGCAATGCAGACAGTGAGATTCACTGCTGTGGGCAGGCAGGTGAAGCTCCAGTACCTTTGCCAGGTCTAAATGAGACTGGAAGACAGATTTATTCAAATTTGTAATTTGGATTCCTGAGAGATTCTCATGAGTTACCACACTTTTTAAAACATTCCTAGCTGTCATTAAAGTGTTTTAATGAATTGGCACATTAAAGTGATACTGACACTAAAAAATGAAATTTAACATATGAATGTACATTAATTGTTACCTATAGGTCATGTTGATCATTTTTTGCTGAGAGGTTTGTTTTTTGTATATAACTGTTAGTTGGATTTCCTAAGCCTGACTCTCTGACACCCTGACACTCTTACTTTGCCAGCCTAAAAGTCCCATCTCAGCCTGTTAGTTACAGTTTGTAATGATAACAGATGCCGGGTGCACAAATATGGCAGCCCCCTCATACAGGAACATGGGGGATCAGACAGGTAATGGAAAAGCATCATACAAATACCTTATGGCAAAGTTAGAAGTAGCTTTCAAAGCCAGTTATTATAATAGAGGTAAAAAAGAGTTTGACTTTAGGTGTCAGAATCTCTTTAAGGTTTTTTTGTAAAGGGCAGATTATTAACGGTCGAATAGTCGAATTCGAATTTTTCGAGTGTCAAAATTCACACATTCGAATTTAATCCCCCTATTTGAATGTAAGAGTTAATTTACAAGTCAATGGCAGAGGTTTGTTGAGCCATTTGCAGATGTTAATAGCTTTTCTGACATTCAAGGTTTTTTTTTCTTTAACAAAAACTCGATTCGTATGAATCTAATACGATTACAATTTTCAGGTCTGAGTCATTCAATTGAATATTAAACATTCAAATTTATTCTTAAATAACCACCCAGTTGAATTGTGAGTATATTCAAATTAAAAAACATTCACATGAATTTGAAATTTGACCTTTGATAAATGGACCTCCCCATGTTCCAGCTTGTCAGAGGTGGTCTATTATAATTATTTATTATTATTCTTTATTTAGATAGTACTGGCATATTTAGAAGCACATTTTAGACATGATTCACATATGTCCTGGCCCCAGTGGAATGTATAAACTAAAGTTAGGAGACTATCTGTATGTTTTTGAACTACGGTAAGAAAATGGAGAATAAAAAAACTAAACAGGAGAAAAAAAAGAAAAAGAAAAAAGTTTTCCTGGTCAACATAACGCACAAAATCAGTTAATGCAAATCCAAGCAATTATGACATAATAAGGGGGAGCATCCTGAGGAAAAGTGTAATAAAACAAAAATGAGGTTTAGAGAACCTCAACAAAAATGAAGTTATTCCACAGCACTGGTTGAACTCAAATTGTAACTTTGTATTAAAAACACACATGCATAAAGCTAAAATGATTTAGTACAAAGGGGGGCAATGGACTCCAAGCCTAATGCAAATCCCTATAAAGAAGGAAAGCTTGCAAGCTCTCAGGGGTTTCATTTGTTTTACAGTATATAATATACATATAATATGCAAAACCTACAGTAGTACCCAGATACAAAAAGCATGGCCACGTCAGTGTGCATAATTTCTACGATTGTGCTATTGGTTTAGCTCCATTTTGGGGGGGTTCTTTTTTTTGTTTATTTGTTTTGCTGAAGACAACACAGATATTGGGAAAACACCCAAACACCTTGCTGGTAGTGCTCTAGGACCCAGGCAATGCAAGGCATCAAACTTAAACACTGTACAGCCATGTCTAGGCTGATAGAGACCAGGGGCAGCACTAAACAATAACACCCTCTGTTATTAAGCCTCTCATAAAAAGTGTCCATTATGTTGATTGTAAGACTATGTTTGTCTGTGGGGAACTTATCAAATTGGCCATTACTACTGTTTCGTATTAAAGTAAGGATGTGATTTGTAAATCAAAACAGATCTTACATTTTTGAGGAGTGCTAACTGTTGTTTCTGCTTGTAAAATAATGCAATTAATTATAACTCAGCCCCAAACTCTGCAAGACCAAAATATAAAATTGGGTGGACTGCAGTGCTAGGGCAACCTCCTGTGAAATAGGTATAATCAAGTCGATATACTTCATCATATTTGTGAGTGTGGGGGCATAAAAGTAAATCCCATCATGTTTGTTTCAGTAACTAAACAAAGCAACACGAAGTGTGTAATTACTGGGATTCTAAGAGTTGTATGCAAAGCACATAGAATTCATTGTTTTTTTTTTATTCTTATGTTTAAATACCATAGACATAGATTGCACGGTCGCGTAGGTGACATATAGGTAGTTTACCAGACCCCCAGTTGTGTTTTTACATGAGCTAATCCAAGTATATTCAAGGACGGCTGAGCATTAACACCCACATGGTCACAGTCTGGGGTCTTTATTGACATATTCACTTGTCTTAACTTCTTATTCATTCACTTCACTTCACTCCTGAAATAAGAAATCAGTAGAATAAATAATACTATGCTCTACAATGGGAGTAAACGAACGAAGACCTATAATTAACCAGAACCAGTCAATGAATACAAAACAAGCAACTGAGTATTCTGTATTTGTATCTTTGAAACGTCTTCCAATAATCATGCCTGCATTGAGTGCTCATGCTTCTGTTACCTCTATTAGCAGGTCTGTAGGATCAACATGACTACAGCTCAGAAGAGGGAACACCGCTTACTTTTTATGGTGGTCTGCATGGTCACCTGCTATCTGCTGTGTTGGATGCCCTATGGCTTAGTCTCTTTGATGACAGCATTTGGAAAACCTGGAATGATCACACCAACAGTTAGCATTATACCCTCTATTTTAGCCAAGAGCAGCACATTTATTAATCCATTAATTTACATCTTCATGAACAAACAGGTAAGGCTTACCTAAAACCTGAAAGATTACTCAAAGATGCCTGGAGATCATATCTCACTGTAATATACTGGGCACGTATACCAACCAATGGATAAAAGCTCTTTAAGGCAACTTTTAAAAAAAGGCAACTTATAAAAAACCAGGAGATATTTACTGGCCTGTTAGATGAAAGCAAACATCTGATTGGTTGCTATGGATTTTAAACATTGCATTTGTTACATTATTACCTAAGGCAGTGGTTTCCAAGAGTTGTAGCAAAAGAATCGCCTTGATAATTATTTTACTGGCACAGATAAACCAGAAAACTTGGCTCAAATTTCAGCTAGGGATAAATTTGGCTTGGCCATTTATATGATGCCAAAAATACCAGAAGAATCTTTGCTAAATGGCTAATACACTAATGTTTCCCCATATCTGTAACTTTTTGAAGTAAGGGACTCCTGACCAAAGCTTAGACCTCAAAGGTGGGCTTGAGCAAAGCCTAAGACAATTGTAATCATGCACCTAATGGAAGTTCAGTAACACAAGAGAAGTTATAAAAAGTTAATACTTATAAAATAAGTTTTGATACCTCCAGCATCCGAAACAAAAACATTTGGTTAATGGACAGGACAGTTTCTTGTTGCAAAATAACAAATATTAATAGGAAATGTATTGCGCAATTAAGGGCTCCATGGTAAGAAATATTACTATAGTTTAAAATTATAAAAGCATGTCATTAGGGACTTAGATTGCCCAAGGACAGTAACCTATTGCAGCCAATCAATCTCTACATGTTATAAGTGAAAGCAACGTTCTGTATGAGCTCCATAATATTGTCTGCGAGAGCCTGTGTGCCCCAGTGGGGGGAGTTTTATTTATATCCCCCTTGCCCCTTCTTGTATATTACCTTTTTCAGTTGGAAATTATTAATAATTATTCATATAATCTTTGCAGGCCTGGAATTAGAAATTTGGTGGGGTTGGCATTGCAAGAAAACGATGTGAAAGGGAAAAATGTTTAATACAACTCAGGGTTAGCCAGCTTGTAACATGCATCCCTCCAATTGTTATTGAACTATTGATCTACAAACACCCTTGAAAGACTTCCACAGGTAGTAGGATGCTGTGTGGCCATAGATTAGACACCCCAATGCAATTATTTAAAAAGTCTCCAACATAATGTAATATATACTTTGCCATTTTACCTATGGTTTCCTCCAAAGGGGCACCCACCAATGCCTGGGGTCACAGGCTCATCAGCTATTCATATAGTATGGATATCTGCACACATGATATTTTTAGAGATACCAAATACATGAATATAATAATAAAACAACTGAAAGTCCCAACAAAATAGATTTCATTACATATGGATCAAGATAAGAACTTATTAACGCTAGAAAGAAGCAAACAACATAAAGCTATGCTTAGTATTTATCTTGTCTTTGCTGCATTTTAATAGGGCAGTGCATCAAGGTCATATGTTCTTGTGCAGAGAATTTATCAAAGGAGAACAAACTCTGGCTGTACATAAAGAGGGGGAATGTCATATCAGTCTTTGTGTATCAATGTATTTGTCTAAAATTAAAAACATTAGCAAGAGATTTAAAAGGATTATTCTTGTCTATTTTGTGTCTTTTGTGTATAAATCAATATTTCTTTCCCTCTCTCCAGTTTTATAGGTGTTTTATAGCATTACTCAAATGTGAATCAGGTCCTCACCATTCTGAGAATTCTACTTCCCGACAAAGCAGGGAGATACGGCTGGAAACGAGGTGCAAGGTTCAAAGCAGCATCTTTTATACACACAAAGCTAGGAGGACAAAGGACACAACATCTTCACCAGAAATGCAAAGGAAATTGACTCTTACAGTACATTACAGGGATGATAGATGAATTTTAATGTCAGACCTCCTGCTAGATAATCACAGTACTGGAGTGTAAATTACAAGAAAGACATCATGAATTTGAAATATAAGTATAAAACAGGCACTCATTAAATGAATCAACTGTCTTTGATAATAACAGTAATAACCAAGAACAAAATAGTGTTCTATGTATCCCACAATCCTGAGAGGTTTGCTCAACTTGTTTTTTTCTCTGAGAGGAGAAAATCTGTACTTGCATCTTGTACTTGACAGCAATAGGCTGTGAGTATACATAAAGTCAGAGTAAATTACAAAATCAATTGCTAATCTCTCCACCCATACCCATGCTCAAGCTTGTCCCTGGGTTCTGAATTCTGATATACTGACTTTAAGAAAGTTTCAGCTTGAGTGATCTGTATCAATCACATTTGCTGACATCAGTGCATCAATCTATATGTATGGTAGACAAGTTGTCAATGAAAGGCAAAAAACTTTCAATGATGGGTGACATTCTGCTGTGACAGGAGTTTGTCAACCAAGAAGACTCAGTGGTTCCAGGCTCTTTCTTTCTTTATTATATGAAAGTACATCTGTATGAGGTAAAGTTCATACATACAGTTTCTTTGAATAGAGAGCATCAAAGGAAACCTTTGTGCTAATATTTGTTACCATTGACTGAATTGCCTAAATCTAAAAACTGCTTGTGCAAAGGTGAGTGCTACAAGAATAACTAAATAGCTTAGACTAAAATGATATGTAGAATATCACTGCATTCTCAAGTGGAATACAGGGTAGACCATGTCTTATAATACAACGCTACTAATCATTAGGAACATCTGCACATACATATAGGCTCATTTATAAACACTGGACAAGTTTGCACCTGAGCAGTGCTGGGGATCCAGGAAGGCTGGGGATCCAGGCAAAATGTTAGTCTTCACTTCAGTAAGCTCTGTTGAATTTCATAAAACTAGTGGGTGCAGATACTTTTGATGTTTCTATGTTTATGCCTATTAGAGATGTAACCAGGAAGGAGCACATGCACCTGACCCTATCCCACCAACCAAAAACAGTGCCTGGCCTGGCCCAGCCCAGCCCATGGGTCAGCTTCTACTTCTACTATACCCATGCCTGATCTGTCCCATCTCTGATGTCATGGAGGGGGCAGGAGGTTGCACAAATCTATATATAGACTCTGCCAAATGTGGATGTGAGCAGGAATGTGAGCAGGAATGATTCTGCATGCGACCCAAATATTTTGTGCGTCGGCCTGCAGGTTTAGGGCCAGTCCCCACATAACTAGCACCTAGATATTTTTCCATCATATATATATATCCACTGTTTACTGGTCAATGACCGGGTGCAGTGTATAGATTGTTAAAATATATTAAAAATATAATATATATGTAAAAATATATTTCTCTGTAATAATAAAACAGTACATTTTACTTTCATGCAAACAAAGATAAAATTAACCCTTATTGGAAGCAATATATATATATATGTATATATATGTATATATATATATGTATATATATATATATATATGTATATATATATATATATATATATATATATATATATATATATATATATATATATATATATATATAGTTATCTATAAATAAAATAGCTGGTTTGCCTGTCTAGGGAAAAAACAATCTCCTCCTAAATGGATTAAGAGAATAGGTTATCACATCATCAGCAGACAGAGTATTGTGCAGATTCACACACCTCAGGGTAAAGTACCATTTATATTTGAGACATGGCATTTTCATCTGAGGCAACATAAAGAGATGGCCTCTAGTTCTATGTTCTGATGTCTGATGTTCATTATGGAGAGAAATAGCTTCTGTACTACTTGTCTATTTGCAATGCACATCTAAAGCAATTACCGGTACTGAAAATGTTATTCGTTTTTGCCAGCATATGTATTGCTGTTAAACCAAACACAAAAGAGCTGAGACTTTTGTGGATCCGAGAGTAATTTGTGTCCAACCTCCACGTTTCTTATAGGAACTGAAGTCAGGAAATGTCAGAGAAAACGGGCTTTATAACTGTAATGGACCTAGATTGGCACCAGCACAATAAAACATGTTTAGTTTATGGCTTCAAATTCCATGAGAACTCCATAAATGGTACCCTGTACCAACAAGCCCTATGATATATGAATGTTTTATTTCATACTGGAAATGCTGCCAAACTAACCATCTTACAGCACAGATTATAATGTGTTCTTTGCATTATTGATTGGTAAAAAGGACGATTAACCCTTTACAACTCGATCAGCATTTCACAAGGTTATGCTTTTGAAATGAGAAATAACAAATGTACAGTCCTTTTTGTAGCTAGCTAATATAAGCATTCCAAACTTTCAGAACATTTTAGTACTTTCACCAAGCTACTGGCCCAATAGCCTACAGCAGGGATCCCCAACCTTTCGAACCCGTGAACAACATTTAGAAGTAAAAGGAGTTGAGGAGCAACGCAAGCATGAAAAATGTTCTTGGGGTGCCAAATAAGGGCTGTGATTGACCATCTGGTAACCCCCATGTGGACTGACAACCTACATTGAGGCTGTGTTTGGCAGTGCACCTGGCTTTTATGCACCAAAACTTGCCTCTGAGCCTGAAATTCAATAATAAGCAGCTGCGGTGAGCTTGGAGAGGAACATGTTGCTCACAAGCTACTGGTTGGGGATCACTGGCCTACAGTATATTACAATCAGCCATTGCTTGTTTACAGGTTGCCTTCAGTCTTCACTTTAATTGTGTAATGGACTTGCTCTCTTTTCACATTCAGTTGCATGGATTATTGACCAAAAAGTTACTGTCCACACGTACCAGACTTTGCACCTACAAAGCACATTATTATGCCTACCCAAATTCCATGTGTGCAGGCCCCAAGCAAACCACTGTTTGCACAAGCAGACATTAAACTGAGTGCTCCCAGTGGAAAGATGATTTTAACAAAGATGCTGTACTGTATTTAACACTCCAGAGATGCTCAACATTTATTTTTTGTAAGATGATTATCTAAAAATAACTATCCTTGCAACGAAAAGCTTTAGTTACTAAATCTGCTGCCAGATAAGAGAGTGAGAGTGTGCAAACAGGAAATGCTACACAGGATTGTGTGCAAAAGATCTAATTCTATATGCTATGCTTTGCAGTATAGAGGACTGTGTGATAAAAACAGTATTTTAAGCTTGATGCAGAAACATAGTAAAGCTTTAAAAGCTGCAGACAAATCTACAGCCTTTTTTGGGACTGTATTCACTCCTTTATTTTATAATGTTGCTACTGATAATAAAATAGATATTTTGTGCCTGTCCATGTGTTTTGCAAAACTATATTATTTTGACTGGGGACAAATAACTGCAGCCAAAGGTTTCTAGGAATATGAAGCACCAGTACTGATTCCCTTATTTGATCGATTTGTAATGAAAAACTAGAACACTTTCTGCTTTAAGTGAGAAAGAAGAGGAGACAACTCCAACAGTAAGAGAGAAAAAATGTAAATAATTGTACAATTGACTTAATTCATGCACTCCTCAACAATTTGCACAAATAAGACTAAAAATGAGTATTTCACAATGTAATACTCTTCCTTAACTGTTACTGCATTGCAAATTTTAATTGCGCAATGTAATTTTACTTGCGCAATGCAAATTTTAATTGCACATTGCCCACTTTTAAGACGTGCTCGAAGGAGCCATCTTTTGTAGTAAACCGTAACAACCTTTTCAGTGAGAACTTTTCTAACATTCATTGCACACTGGGGCAAACTATAACATTCCCAAACCTTCTTCCACCGTAGGAAGTGGTTGCTAAACAGTTTCCGGACTCACAAAAGCTATATTAAATCAGTGCAAAGGCAATTTGGTTTGCACAAAGGCATAACTTTTCACATTGCAACTATTTTTCTTTTATTACATTCCCTCAATAGTGCTTTAAAATAACTATAGGTGCAAATGCAACTTTAGCAAAAGAAAATATATTACAACAAAACATAATATTAACATTCTGTACAGAAATCTAAGTAATAAACTAGGTAATTCTCCCGGGTGGACTGTTTAGGTTAATGATCACTTATTTTGGATGGTATGCTCTTCTTCCAACCCAACTAGAGTTCTGGATTTATC
>CM044445.1:52347514-52358843 GCA_024363595.1 Xenopus borealis
TCTGGTAAGGCTGTATCAGAACATGAAGCACATTCCTTCCTTGCTGTTTTCCTTCTACTTTCTTCTCTATGAGGAGAAATTCTGAAATGAAAGCAGATGTGAAATGAATAAATCATATTATCCCTCTGTACATCCTTTAGTTTGACAAACACGAACAACAACAAAAAAAAAACTTTTTCCCCGTTTGTCTGTCCTCTCTTTGAAACTTACCCCCTAGAGCCTGAATGAGACCTTCTGGAGCTCATTCCAATCCTTAAATATTCACAGACAGCCTGAAAATATTTGCATTAAGAGTTAAGGTCCCCATGTCTCTGCTGGCTTATTTATAATGGTCAGAACCAATGGGGTGTATACTTACACAGTACCCTCCTGACCTGCACAGTGGCACAGAGGCAATCTTACCAGTGGCTGCTCGAGGGGGAGAAGGACGCCAAATTTAATTTTAGGTGCCTTGCTTCCTTGCGCTTTCTGGGACGCCAGTTATATCCTTCTACTTCCGGGTTTGCGTCCCCTTCTGCACATGCTCGGTGCGGCTGCGCCATTTTGGAAGCTGGAAGCTGCGTCTTATTGCGCATGGTGCCGATGAGCGACTTTTGTGATGACTTTTGTGGTGAGCACCTATGGCACACATGGCCCAAGCCCTAGGGCTTCTCTCAGAGACTCGCATAAGGTATACCTCGGTCCTGGAGCTTCAGAATGGGAGAGGACCCTTCTGTCACTGCGGGGGGAGTGACAGGAGAAAAAAAGATGGTGCCCGGGAGGGCAGAAGCAGCCTTTTTATTGATATCCTGTACCACTGCACGGCAGGAGGGATTAACCCATTCTTGCCCACTGCCATGTGGAAGGAACAGGAAACAGCAGTTGAAAGTAAAGTCATATTCTATGTTTGCATTTAATTGTCTTCATTTCTCTGGTAGATCACAGGGTAGGGGTGAGAAGGAATTTATCACAGATGACACTTGCATCAGTTTGTCGGAAAGTGTGATTTGATGAGTCAGACATAATTTTTTTCAGCGGAGTGGTAGTGCCCTGGATCCTTACTCATAGATGCAAAAAAATTCATTCCAGTGCAGAAAATAATCCTCATACCACCAGATCCATCCGATTAGTTTTGCAGCCACCACCTACACACACACACACTAGAAAAACTTACACAATAAACTAAAAATTTTAATTAGATCTCAAACCCAGTGTATCCCCAGTCCAGTGATCCAACAAGGCCTCCAAACAATAATTTCCAGAAAGAATCTCTGTAACAACAAGCCAGTGGAAGAAAACAGAAAAACCAAAAAGATATAGTGTAATACATCATTATTGAGAATTATTATTGACACCCATGACACTCAGCAACCTGAATCAGTGTACATCAACTAAAACATAAGTATAAGCTGTGAATAGTGAAAAAATATTTCAACATACGTGTTCAGTCCACCATAGTAAACACGTGTGATGTAATATTTTTTCACTATTCAAGGCTTATACTTATGTATTAGTTGGTGTGCACTGATTCAGGTTGCTGAGTGTCATAGGGGTCAGTAATAATTGACGTATTAGACTATATCTTTTTCTTTTTTCTGTTTTCTTCCCCTTCCAAACAATGGCTTGTTGTTGAGACTTACAGCAATTCTTTTTGGAACACATATTCCCTACTTCTATTTGGTCATAGAAATAAAATATGTATGTAACCACAGAGAATAAATTATCCCTAATATCTACCACCTCCCTCTCCCTTAAAGAGATACTGACACCAGAAATGATGCCTTTTTAACATCTTCCATAATATTGGCTTTGCATACTACTTATAATTTTTCCATAAAGTTTTTGCCCAATGCTTTTCCATTAGCTATCCGACTCCCTGTTTGTCTATAAGGTGGGCTGCCATATGTGTGCAGCAGGAGTCAGTTTGGGAAAACAGTCAGGTTTAGGAACTTCAACTAACAATTACAAACCTCTCAGCAAAAAAAACAATGATGTATATCTAACTTTTAATGTACATTCATATTTTAAAAAGTAGAATTTAGTGTCAGTATCAGTTTAACCCATGAGTAGTTTCTTCCTAGGAGCATGGAATAGGTTTTTAAGCTGCTCTAAGTACATTTCTTCATGGCAGGTAAAAGGGGCATGGAGACAGACTGCTATTTCATTTGGTGCATGAGTTTGATGCAGGGGATAAAACTGTTTCCAGAAGGATTTGAGAAGTTTCTGGGCTAGAAATCATGATATTAATGGGACCTCAGTGAGAAAAGAATCCACAAGACATTTTGGGAATTGAATAATGTGTAGGAACACAAAACAGCTTGCAGTGCTTTAATAATGCCAGTTGAATGCCATCACAATTTCTGCATATCTGAGTAGCTGAAAGCAAAGCCATTATTTGAAAATGCAGTAATTGCCTCAGCCTTTACTTGTGCTTTTGAATTTTTATAGATTTCATGGGTGAAAAAAGATTGGAAAGGTGGTATTCAACCATACTGTATGTGATAAAAGAAAAACATTATTGATGGAGTTTGTTTTTTTCAATAAATTCTTACTTTTGCACTCAAATTACCGGATTGCAGGGGGGCAATTCTATAGAACCTATGTAATTCTAGGAAAAGAAACTTTAATATGTAGCAAGAATGTACTTCCACCTCAGTCTCTGCCACATAGTAAAAATGAAAGAGAAAATATGCGAGTAAGCAGCACAGAAGCTTTACTTTACACGCTGCCCCTACTACAGTTAGTCGATTTTGAAAGGAAAAACACAAACAACAATTTAACTGGTGATATGATGGGCATGTCTAAACAAGTCCTCAACTCCTATAACAAAACAGTCTTACAATAATTTTAGTCTCCTCAAAGATGTAGCTAATGTAGCCAATGAGCTAGACACATCCTACTTTTGCAATGTCCAGACTTTTGCAAAATGTTTGTATTTGAGCCCAAAAAAAAAATCCCATTTGCTCTTTCTCTATCTACAGTAGTTCAGTAAAAAATGCTTGGTTGGAGCAGGACCAACTTCTTCTCCTCTGTTGTGCATAAGTCACAAATTATGTTCCAAATACATAACCATACAAAATATTTCAAGCCATTATGTAAATGGTAGGAAATGGGTGAATAACATCATGGCTAACTTAAACTTGAATTAATGTAGTCTGGGCCCCCTTCCTAATTTCCATGCCCTCAATCTGTTTATTAATCCTTATTCATAAAATATATACAATTTCTGAATGTGGAATTGTGCAAGTTTCAATCAAATTTCAATTTTTTTTCTTCTGCAAAAGATTTTTTTTCATAGGGTCCCATCAGGACCCTGGAAAGCAACTTCGCACCCACTGTTGTTACACATCCGATGTGTGAAAATCACACATTAATAGAGACAAAGACCAAGTTACAGAGAATGCAGAGACTTTGAAGGAATTTGCCAAATGAAATGCATTTAATGCTCATCATTTGTAAGGAGGTTGCAAGTATGACTTCACAGATGAAATCACTTAATACAATTGATACACTTTACATTTGTATGATAAAATTCAGTTGATTAAAAAACACTGCACCAAAAACCTTTTCTGAGTGTGTTAGAGAAGTGCCACTATATACATTTTGTGATGCCTGTGGATGGGACATTCTGCACTATAAAAACCAAATATCACAGCTGAAACAACTTTCTACACTTGCAATATCATTACCCATTAAATATAGCAATGCAGACCTTATGGTATAAAAATGTGTATGGGACATATCCAGTGCTATAAAAATACCATCTTGTAACACTCTGAAAAAAATGAATCAACTGGCAGTAAACATGTTTATACCTACAGGTCCAATTTAAGAGAAAATATGAGATCTTGGTTACGCCTAAAGGAATGTTAACATCCTTATATCTACATCTTGGGTTTTTTTTTTACTAATGAAAAGGAATTCCTTTTCTTCGCTAAATGACTATAATGGAATATGTTGTTTGATTAGTTCCATGAGATAAAAGACCTTGAGGCTAAGATGATGAGTATATCCAGCTCTACATCACCTTTGTCTTACATGGAAAGCCTGCTTTTCAGTCAGTACTTAGACCTCCTTATAGTCTGAGGATAGCAATGGAACTAAAAGCTTACAGGTGTACAAGAGCATTGTTTAATCTGACTAGTATTGTACCAAATTGGTCTGATATATGGGTTTGTGTGGACATGAGTTTATGAAAGACTTATGCATAACAGTCTCATCTGCCAATTCCAGATGCTCTGGATAGCATGAATGACAAACCATTTTCAGTAAAATAGGGGACTTATTGGGGATCAGTAAACCCAAAAACTAGCTTGAATTTTAAACCTTAATTTGGAAAAAGACAAAAATAATAATTAAAAAATGAAAAGCAATCTAAACAATGCAGGAACAGTTTCACAGGAAACTAATTAGAAAACCACGCATATTTAATGGACTAATGAACTCTGCTTTTACAATGTATATGCAGACAGAAAATATACATTTAACAGCAGGGACTGCATTTTCCTGATATCTGATGCCTTCCACTCCCTTATGATATGTTATGTATAATATAAGGAAATTAAAAATCACATTGAAGTAGTATAAAAGCGTATTGCTTTTAAAAATTATGTTGATTCAAGGTGACTAATATTCTAATATTTTGCAATGAGTTTATCATTTTGAACAATATTCAAGTTTTAATGAGTTGAGCAACTGGTGGAATCACAAAACAACATTTATTAATGATGACATCACTGAACACCATTTCTATGGCTGCATTTTACAGGATATTCATGGCTGTTGAGAATAATATGTTAGCCTAAAGACATACAAAATATATAGGAGCAGAAAGACAGTGACACAAATGGCTCTTCAAGGAAACAGATTTATTTTTGCCACTTTTTACATGTAAACAGTCAGTTATTAGTGATGGGCGAATTTATTCGCCAGGGGCGAATTCCCGCGATTCGCCGCTGGCGAATAAATTTGCGAAACGCCAGCGAAACTTCACCTGGCTAAAACTCGGCAAAAAAGCGAGACGCGCATTGTTTTTGACGCAACGCGACGAAAGCGACGCAACGCGCAACGGAAACGACGCGAGACGCGCCGAAGTTGACGCGATGCACGTCAAAAGTGTGCCGCGACTCGTTTCGCTAATTTTTTGCCAATTCATGAATTTCTCTGGAAATTCGCGAATTTTTCGGTGAAGCAAAACTCGGGAGATTCTCCCATCACTATCAGTTATACACAGGGGTGACCATTGTAGTAAAGGAACATTAATCATAAAATAAAAATACCTTCATACTTTTGAAGCATTCCCTTACTAGACACAACAGAACAATATTGTTTGGCTCTCCCATGTACTCACAGGACTCGTTTCTGTTAAGAGTTCAGCTTTTCTGGCTACCCCCACTCTAGCCAGACTCACAAGCTTGTCCGGTCCCGGGCACCTTATGCAGACACAGGCAGCACTCCCAGCTACTCTGGGAGTTCCTCACACTCCCAGGTCTCCTACCTGCTATGCCCTGCTGAGAGACACACACCAATGTTCTAATTAACATTAAATAGCCTTTCCACAGGACAGCCTTCCTATGGAAGTTGAGCTCCAGTGTGCGGAATGGAGTACCTGGCTACTAAGGTCTTTAAACAGAGAACAGATTCTCCCTTCCTGGAGCATATCTCAGTCCTTGGGGAGACATTAAAGGCTAGAGTGACCTTTTTTGCTTTTCCTGTTCACTCTACCACAATATATGTGTGTGAGCGCTTGCAGACATTACTATAAATAAATACACTACTCAATACCCTTTTATTTCACAATCATCAAGCTTTCAGTCTCAATAAGTTTGCTTATTAGTCCATGCCCTAGGGTCAATTTGATCAAAAGCAATAAAGCAGCCTGCATTTTTGAGGAGCACCTTTCTGAAAGTCACACAGACAGGGGCAATACAGATAGCACAATTAAAAATAGCTTTTAAATAAATGTTAAAATATATTCCGTCAGATGTGAGGTTTAATTTAGTCATAGCAAATGAGCTTTTTTGGTAATTCCAAAGTATGTACAGCCAGTCTTTGCCAACATCATCACTAGGTTGCCAAGACTTTTGTATTGGATGAGTTAAAAATACATGCTGCTGTGCTAACCACTTTTCCTTGACGCCAGTATGCAAGAGAAGTGAGGTTTGAGATATGATAGGTGAGGCTTCTGCATCAGGAAGTGTAGGCATTAGGAGAGTGTTTAACTTTCCTGCTTTCATAGTTTACTCACAATGCAGCACAGCTATTGATGCTGCAGAGACATCTAAATTAAAGACGTCTCCAAAAAGATGATCAACTCATACAATCAAAGTTCCCCAGCACACATGTCCCAGCAAGCATCCTCTTCAGCCATGAAGACAACCATGTGGATTTTGACTCTCTTTATTCTTGCACAGATTATTGGAACCTCTATTTTTGGTGTATATTTTTACAAGAAGCTGGATAAGGTAAGTCGAGGAGCTTAGTAGTGGAAATATGCATATAGTCTTTTCTACATAAAGCGGCAAATCTATTATGGCAATATAAATGTGCAACAGAAAGAACATTAGCATGATAAACAAAAATAAAACTGCTTATGAGAGAGTGTATTCTTGCAATTATTCAATTACCATACACAACCCTTTACATTGTAGAAATGCTTCTGTATGGGATCTATTATCTAGAAAACATCAAAAACTGCTGAAGTCATCTTGTATTGTTTAAACAAATCAAACAAAATGTTTGAGTTATTTGTTTTTTTCTGTAATAACAATACAATGTTGTGTAATCAATATTAAATAAGCTATCAAGCAGAGTTCAGCAATAATAGAATAAAATAATATTTGTGCAATATTTGTTTTGTGCACAGTGTGTCCTAAAAATAATATACTTACAACTCTCATATACACTACTATTTAGGTTCGTCGGTCTAACTGCTCACCTTTGCACCCCTTGAGCTCTATATTCCTAAGGTACTAAACGTGAACCAGGCTCAGTTTATATGTTATTACAGATTCACTATACATAACTGACCATAAACTCTTCTTCTACCCATATGATTAGTTTGGGATACAAATAGTAGCAAAACCATGAGTACCAAATATGAATATGTCTAGAAATGTTGTATTTTATATACATTTAAAGATATTGTATATAATGCACCAGCCTAAAGGTTCAGTATCTTTATAGTAGTAATGATACAGACATTCACGTTATTAAAGGAGCTCCCCATTTAAACGTGTCATTGACATGTACATGATCAGTGTGCTTTGGGCAACTGTTGATAAATTAAGCTGAGCTGCCATGTAATGAAAATCTGATTTAATTTCAATTCAGAGAATGTGCAGTGAATCAGCAGAAACGAAGATGGCGAAAATACTGGGGGTATACCGAGGCACAGATTGGCTGTGGTTGCTTTGGACTGGTACAGAATCCCAAATGCATGTTCAGTATTTGTACCTTTGTTAAGCTTTAGTTCTCCTTAAATTATGTTCTACAAAGTTTCCATAGGATAACAAACAAAGATTATAAACACATTTATTACATCTGTTTTAAGTCAAATTAGGAGAAAGCGTCAGGATTTTTTTACCCCTTTCTCTTGCTGCAACACTAGTTTGAATTTGTTGTTTATTCATGTGTTTATTCCTGTTTCATTTTGTGAAAAGATTGAAGAAGAAATGAGTTTCAGTACTGACTACCAGGTTCTGAGAAGAATACAGAAATGCATGAAGGGGGACAGTGTTGATCCAACATTACTGAACTGCAAGGAGGTGCTGGCTAAATTCCGCCAACTAATACATGAGGTACATTCACTTTTTGGTTATAAGTTCTGTAACAAGGAGTTCTTGTAGGAAGAACGTTCAGAGTGTGGTTAGCATATTTTTAAAATTTCCGCTTGCAGAGTGGAATATGCAGCTAAGTCACACTTTTGCATTGCTTATCTCTGAATGTGTAGGATGCCTAATTTTGCAGTTTGGTTATTAACATTTGTTTGTTTTATTGTTAAATATCAAAGGGGCTCTCCCACGGTCACAAATGCTGAAGGTTTAAAACTACATATATTGTAAAATGAAATGCACTTTAGATTTGCTTTTATTATTTTATAATATTTTGCAATATTCTGTCCACATACCACATTAACAAGTTTTTTTCAATGTGTCTTGAATTTGTATTTTTTTTTTACTAATATATCTTCTGACTCTTTCCTATAACTTAAAAATGCTATATCGTTGCTGGTATCAACCTGGCAATCATACTAAAGCTCCATTTTTTTTCTCCAGTTTATAGCACATGTTTAATAACTGTGTGAGTTGTTTTCCAAACTATATGTGATCTACCTCTACTGTTCTAGTTCTCACTTGTGGACAAAAAAAGGATGGTGAAACGTAGATTCTGCTAGGTATATGCCAGGTATACATATATATACTTCATGGTTAACAAAATCATGACATTGTTGGTTCTTGTCATGGTTTAAGTGCTGCTATGGGGATTTGGTTCTTATAGTGTACATGATTCAGCAGGGTAGGGGGATACTGTCTGGTTCTTGTTTGTGCTTTAAACACTGCACTTGTGGGTAGAATCAACTCTACCACTGCTACAGTTGTGTTTATGTAAGAATTCACATGAGTGCCCCAGTACAGATAAAATGCATCGGTAGTGAATATTCAAAGTCCATACCAGCTTTTTAATATTTTACGTTTTTACTTTTTACTGAAATACATGCACATAAGCACCAATTCTCTTTATAATTGATGGCACAATTCTAGAAGTACAGGTATGGGATCCATTACCCAGAAACTCTTTATACTCAAAATTAAGGAAAGGCCATCTCCCATCTCCATTATATCCAAATAATCCAAAAAAAAAAACCTCCTTTTTCTTTGTAATAATAAAATTGCACCTTGTACGGGATCCAAACTAAGATATAATTATTCTTTGTTGGGAGCAAACCCAGCATTCTTGGCTTATTTAATGTTTACATGGTTTTCTAGTTAGAATAGCTGGTCTTCCAAGAGTATCTAGAAGAGTCAATATGCATTTTCTATAATTTTTACTCTAACTGCCCCTTAAAGGACAAGGAAAGGAAAAAAAATAAAATCCCATTTATACTTTCTTTAATGAAAAAGAAATCTATCTCCAATATACTTTAATTAGAAATGTGTACTGTTTTTATAAGAAACCTGACTGTATGTAGTTAAATTCTCCCTTCATTTTCGGCTGTGGATAGGAATTGTCAGACGGTCCCTAACTGCTGGGCATGGAAACAATTATATTTATGAACAGCAGGGGGAGACCGTCCTTACTTTCCAGCCTTTAAGAATTCAGCAGCTTTATTTCCCTGTAGAGCAGTAGAGCTTTGCATTGGATTTTATTTTTGCCTTTACATCCCGCTTTACTGTTTCCAACTCCAGCTGCAGGGACAAAGATCATGGAGTAAAGATCTGCAGCCATTGGTTCTGCAGAGTTGGAGAAAGTTAGTATCAAAAAATACAAAAATTATAAAATCCACATTAGATTACATGACAACACAGGACCCAGTGCAGTCTGTATATTCTGATTATTAATCAGTCTTGCTGTATTGGCTTCTGGCAGATATTATTTGCCTTAAGCTGTTTTGATAATTTAAGACAATACCTAAGCAGCCCAGATCATACTGAGCATGTGCACAGTCTTGGTCTTGCAAAGATGTTTAACAAAGTTACGAGATGACAGCCCCCTGTGGCCAACTTTGAAAGCATAAATAATTTGTTTGATTAGACTTTATGGTGCAGTAAGTTCATTTTTATATCTAGTATACAAAATACAGCATTTCTAGCCTTATTCTATTTTAGACTTCCCTTGTCCTTTAATCAGTCTTATTGTATCGGCCTCTAGCAGATATTATTTGACTTAAGCCGTTTTGATAATTTATGATAATCCCTAAGCAGCCCAGGCCACACTGAGCATGCACACAGTCTTGGTCTTGCAAAGATGTATAACAAAGTTACAAGATGGTGACCCGATTGACCAACTTTGAAAGCATAAATCATTTGTTTGATTAGGCTTGTGGTACAGTTGGTTCATGTTTATGTTTAGTATACAAAATACAGCATTTCTAGCCTTATTCTATTTTAGACTTACCTTGGCCTTTAAACCAGAGGCATAAAAGCAATAGCACAGAGGAATTAAGGCAGTATGTCGTTCAGGGTTGGTGTCACCAAAATTATTATAATGTTTGAAGTTTGCAGATTTGGAAGATATTTGTTTAGTTCCAACATAGCTTTTGTTGTTTTTCTCACCATATAAAAACTGGAGGGTTATGAAAAGGAAGATTATGGACAGCCATCTTTAACACAGTAAAAGGATAGGCAGGACTGACACTGCAAGTGAGTGAGTAACATTTCTACATAAACAAGGGAAAACAAAGTGAGAGGGAAAATATCTAAATTCAACTTTAAATATTTCCATTCTAATAACTGACTAGTGTCATTCTTGTCTTTGGGGAAAAGTTTTGAAACAGAATGTAATCCAAACAGTGAAGACTACCCCAAAACATTCCACCTCCTACTGTCCAGAGGCATGGCTCATATGAATGTGGCTCATGACTCGATGGAGATTTCCTTTGCCACTAGTAGATCACAACTTCATTGCTGGAACATTGCACGCCTCACTGTAGTAGAAGCAGTAAATGGAAACGAAAAAGGAAAATAAGAACAGCTCCTGTAACAGCCTAGTAGCAAAGGCAAAGGATCTCATGTACTGGCATCTGGTGGAAACACGCACAAATGAGAAAAAAATCTATTAAGAACATTAATCTTTTGAAGGTCAGCTACAGGTTATTATATGGGCAAGAAACACAGATTGCTTTAATGTAAACATTTGAAAGATACAACATTTGCTGTACAGTTCTTACTTAATTGAAGATTATTCTATAGGAGAAGGATTAAATTCAGGGGCCCAGCACTGCAATCCTGCTCACTGAGCCACTGAGCTGCTCCTATATTATCAGAAGCTGCGGCAGACAGGACGACAGGGTTGTTTCAATGTCTCATGTGTTGTAGTGCATTTTTACATGATTATTCAAGAAGTCAATTCTTTGAGTGCTTTGTTGCCTACATGGAGCACTATTTCACACGAGTGGAAAAGTCCCTATCTTCCATTGACCATACAGAGAATTGGAGGTGGAATGGACCTGTTTCTCCTCTCAGTAAAATGTACTTCTGGTTTTTCCACCAGCAGGTGATATTAGCCCAAAGCATTGCAATGGTAGCAGTGTAGAAACATGGAGGTGGTATCACTTTAGGTTTAGCTTTTAGTCTGATTTCAGTACTGGATTCTGCATAAGGAATGCTATTTATTGCATGTTTCCCCATAA
>CM044445.1:52382265-52392502 GCA_024363595.1 Xenopus borealis
GTTCCATCCTAAAGTGCTGGCACAAGTCACATGACCAGGGGCAGCTGGGAAATTGACATAGGTGGTGGGAAAAAATACAGAATGATTTTGCATTTTTTGCAATGCAAGGAAACGTCTACTTCACAAAACTGAACAACATGTATGTTTTCCCACCGGCAGTAGTGTAAATCTCAACTTCAGGAGTTTAGTCGCCTATATTACAGATTCATTGCTAGAGACTTATTTCTATGTATGCCATCAGCCTTATCTGCGGAGTGAAGATGTTTAGCTAGAAAAACAGTACAGTGGTGTGCATATCTATCCTGTGCACTAGAAGGCTTAATTTATGAATCAAACACAGATACAGTATGCTGCCCATGAATGGTATGTTGTGTGAAGCATGTGCACCAGATTCATGAACACATTTCCCAGTTAAGATGAATTTTTATGAAATCACATTACAGGGGCAACATCAATGTGAGAGGCTCTTCCCAGCAACACCAAGCTCCCCCCCTCACTTATTATAACATACCAAGCACATGAGATGTTTTCAGTGAGCAAGGCTACAGCTTGTTTATTAACAAATTCATAAATAATGACCAACATATAACATCAGTTAAGTGTAGGGTAAAGTAAACAATTACATAACTTTTTTGTAACATCTGATAGCCACTGAAGGCTGCAAACAATTGTATCCAAGAGTGAAGGGCCAGCTTGTTGTCCCTCCTAGTGCGGCTTTCTCCATAACTCAAACCACTTCCACCAAGACACTTTCAGCATTTTGGTCCCAGGCCTAACCCTTGTTACCACCTTTGTTCTGGGGGGGGGGAGCTGTTCAGTGTAAAAAAGAACACCCTCTTCACTTCCTTCTTTAACCTCAGATATTCCCACCCATCCTCACAGCAACCCAGAAATCTACCCATAATCCCTAACACCCTCCTCTGGCACCCTACTTCCTAGCCCTAGAGATTTCATTCTATACTTTCTTAAGAAAATAAATTTGCTTGTCATTTTTAATAACGTTAATTTTATTTCTCTGTGATCCTATTGGCTTCGTCCATTTCATTGATTATTCTGTACAAATATAAACGCAGACTACTCAATAAAAATAGTAATGCGTCAATAGGAGCCTTGACGTGCTTCTTTTTTTTGCAAGATGCATAACTCACGCCGTATAATATATAACCATGGAAATTAAAGTTAAGCAAGAAAGTATAGCAATAGGGAGTCTGGGAAGAATGGGGACACCCCTGGCTGAAACCCTAGTCTTCAGGTTTTTTAAGATGTGAAACAATCAGACTAAGGACACCTAGGGGCAGATTTAATAAATTTGTGTGAAGGATTCGAAATTCGATCGAATTTCAATCCTACGATTTTTTTCGAATTTTCTAATACATTTTTTTAACATTGACCATAGAATATTGAAAATTCAATTGAATCGAATAGATCGAATAAAAATCTATTCGATCATAGATGGTTGAATTACTTGCCCTTTAAAAATTTATTCGATGGCTTACTTCGCCAGATTAAACCTACGGGAATTGCTATATATGCCTATGGGAAGCTCCCATGGGCCTTTTTTTTAAGTTTTCTTATCGAATAAAAGTCATACGATAGAACACTTCGATCGTTCGATTCGTATGATTTTGTCAAGAAATTTAAGGATTTTTACAAATTTTTTGTAAAATCATTGGAATCTTAACATTTTATAAAGAACTTGAATAGTGGTAAAAATCCTATGAAATCTTTTTTCTAAAAATATTCGAGGGTCGAATTTGAGGGCTAAAAGCCCCCGACTATTTGACCCTTGATAAATCTGCCCCTTAGACTGTAAGCTCTATGGGGCAGGGACCTCCTTCCCACTATGTCTCCTACCACATAGCACTTAAGCTCTTTGTCCTATGATTCTGTATATATTTATTATGTGATTTGTCTCCCCCCAAGTATACTTGTATATATTGCACTTTTATGCACTGTACAGTACTGCCGGTCCTTAACATCACTTTACATTTAAAGTTATACATACATACATACATCCTTATTGTGCCACTGGTGAGGTATGTGAGCCCATGTACAGATTTAATGCAGCAAATGAATTAGACAACACGGTATATTAAGATAAAATTATATATTTTCTGAAATGTCAAATGGCAATAGAAAAGGCACTGAAATGAACAGTAAAATACTAGTAAAAGAAACAATACAGTTGAAAGGAAAGCTTTATAACATGATTTATGATATAACAGGATTATGATAGAGTTCTGTTGTATTAATACAACTGTAAACATCTTAAATGCAAACAGAAATATATTAATCCATCACACACAATTATTACTATGTGCATGTTTATATTGTCCTAAACAATCTAGCCTTTGGATTGTAATATATATACAGTAAAGCAACAATAATGTCTACTATTGATGACATTCAGGTAGAGATAAGCTGGTGAATGTGAAACTCTTGGGATTTGAGCTGCTTCTGGTTGCAAGTTAATGTTACCTCTCTGTGATTTAGGCTCCATTAACATTTAACAACAGAAGGACAATAGTTAAAGGTATCCATTGCATTTTAAACTTTTGTGCACCCTGTAATCTCATGTAATGTTAGGCTGTATCCTTGTGCACAGAAATAAACCACTTTGATGATCTGACTAAGCCTGCCTGGAAGATTGGTCTATGCAAGTACCTGCCTTTTTTTCCATACGGTAATCCGCTCCCCAAGCTGAGGGTTCAGGGCGGTGCACCTGGACCTCTTCTCACAATTGGTGAGTTCTACATATCTTACCTGAGAACATTGTACTTTGTTTTACTACTATCAACATAAGTGTGTACATTACACCCTCTGTAACGTCACTTGATGGCTTTGACTGGGGCCAGGTGATAAAAATGACTGCACACTTTAGGGTCAGCCCAATCTGGGTGCAAGTTACAACCAGGTGGATTAGGTTAAGGGTTGATTTGACTCTAAAACTGATTTACCAACAATCATTTTGGGTATTATAATATGGGGCAATATATGGATCATATAACTTCCCCTTGGCCATTAATATAGTGCAGCATTAATATTTTTAAGATCACATTGTTATATCAATCCCATATAAATAATGGGGGGAGGGGGTTACTGCTAGTCTCTCAGACAGAAATGATATGAATATATATATATATATATGTTATAACCATAGATAAAGCACCCACACTCAATTCAATTTTCCTCAAAAACTATACAGCAAAAAAGTGAAGCCTCTAAGTTGATTATTCATTCATTAATATACAATTGCATTATATCATCTCAACCTCACAAAAAACAACACATTTTATATAACATCACAGTCACAGATTGCACATTGAGACTTTTGCATATGTAGATGCAGTTCTTTGATACATCAATGCATAGTTTGCCACATGATCAATATAAAATACATGAAACGCCAGGGCTAAATTTACATACAAGTTCATTACTGTCAGATCAGCATCATGGCAATCCCCATATATCTTTGTTTTTCAGGCACTTAAAAAAATATAGATTTAGCTTCTCATTTCAAGGAGCTGATTACATTCTATGTTCTAGGTAATTAAAATGTACGTGCATTGTGTGTAAAACATCCAAGGATGTCATTGCTACTGTACCAGAGACTTATTTTAATGGTAAACAGTTTTGACATGAAAGAAGGAAATGACCATGGCATAATTTTAAAGCTATGTATACAGTGATATATGTATATATTTATATATATATATATATATATATATTTTTTTTTTTTAAACAACGGGATACAAAAGAGTCCTATTATAATAACACACAATTAGGCAGATACACAGCGTGTAAAATGCAAGAACTCTTTAGCATGTAAACAAACGCTCATGAGTCCATTGGAAGCCTTCTGAGTGGTTGTTAAATATCTTTCAAGTGGTAAATAAATACCAAGGAAAAAATATGCAATGCAAGAAACAATTATCCATGTGTATATGGATACAGACTCTCTGCCTAATTGGAAGACTTCCATGTGATGATCACCAACTGCCCTCAGTGAACCCTAAGGCACTTCAAGCTACACATACGGGATGAATCAAGGCTGAAGTTAAAGTATCTGGTGGGAGTTTGATATTAGTGTTTTATATCCAATAATTTCATTTTTTTATAAGAATACAAAAAATAATATTTGTTTTTCTGGCAAGATAAAGTTATACATGTAACAGTCAAATTGTTTATGCCGACTAGCCTCCAGTTAAATCATAGGAGACAAAGAAGCAGAATCAGTTGCAGACTAGATATTATACTGAATGATCACAATAGACTGTCAATGCTTTATGCAAAACACAAATTACAAGACCCATGAGTCATTCAAATATTTTCCATTATATAATTTACTGCAAAATACTCTAGTCTATCATAAATGAGGCTTAGTGAGCAACTAGCGATGGATTGTTGTAATTATGGCTGTCAAGATAATGATTTTTTTCAACAGCAGATTCAGCCATATTTAACATGTAAAGAAATAAAGAATTGTCTATTACAATTTTGCATGGAATTTCTCCTTTTTAACAGAATTTTATGGTGGTGCTTGAAAATATTGCATTCTTTTACAAAGCATCTCAAATATCAATTACTTGTACAAATGACGAAAATAAAAATTTTTAACATCACTAATCCTAACAGTGGTAACTCGTTATTTGTTTTCTTTGAAAATGGGTTAAATATGTATTTACAAGACCTGACCATTAATTCAAATGTGCTTATAAACCCCATGTTACCACAGTGAGTAGAGCCTGAGACTGACCTGACATTCTCCAAAAATAGTTCTTTATGAATTCAAGTATCTTTAAACATTAGTTGTCTGAGGTACTACATAGCACTGCTCCCTGAGGCTTCCCGCAGATTTGTATAACTAAAAGTGTTAACCATGGCTGGAGTCAACTGGAATCAACAAGGGGAATAGGGTGCTGCATTCACTGGAGACATTCATTTGCTCTCTTCAATTAGTAACATCCTTGATAACAGCATTTATTTGGCTTTGTATTATTTAAGACTAGAATATATTTGTCATAACAGCTTATTTAGACCCTAAATAAAATGTGACTGCTGAATAAAGTTAAAAGGCATCAGGAATTAAAATCTACTTATGGAAAATGCAATGGCTTTGTCCAGGTCCTGTACCCTGTGAGCCATCCTCCTGTATAATCTAAAATATTTAAAGCTATGATACTGACATATATATTTTAAAGGAAATTGAAGTCAACACATCCCTTATTTCTTATATCGTTATTCTATGCATCACAGTAATACAGAAATTAGATAGATCACAGCTATATCGTTATAGAACAAGTGCATCAAAGCCCATTCATTTTAACCTGTCGGAGAAAGACAACTATTCCCAATCTACTATATTTTTCCTGATGTTTAGGTTCCTGAAATAGCAAGCTATATTTTTATTTTTCCATCTCTTCTCTTTATATTAACAACATTCAAATAAGTAGGAGGTGAAAAATTGCTGCATTTGCTAAATTTTGTTAAAAGTTCAAAGAACAGCAATACTAATTTATAATCATTAGTCATTTTCTGTTCTGTAATACCCAGCATTTGTAACTATACCGCTAGAAATGTCTTTAATGCTGTAATCTCACATTTTATGGTCTGTCTTCCTTTCTGTATGTTGCGTGTATTCTTTATTTATAAATGGGGTTTATGCTTTATTCATAAGTGGGATTTATTATCACCCCTTCAAAAAGGGGTATGTGTTCCCTTTAATGGACTATGACAGCAACTACTCAAGTTGTTATGTTCAAATACATTTTATATGATTCATAAATATAATTCAACAGAACCTAGATGTATGATAACTACATAACCTTGTCATATACAGTATTTATTGATCTCTACTGTAAGCCATTTATCATTCAACCCTTTGTGGCTTGTAATGTGATCATTGTGGAAGGCCTGTCCATAATTCAAATTTTCTTCTTCTGTGAATGTTATAAGTGGCTCCTCTATATAAAAAAAATTGTATGTAATTTTACTTTTCCTTGGAGCAATTCTGAAGCATTGCTTTTACCCTAAAACATTCTAGTGGTTTAAATCTAATAATCTGATAAACTAGCAGCAATAACACTGCTCCAAATGGATCTCTCTTTTTATATATGATGTTTAAGGGCTTCAGCATTTTAGGTATCTTGATCACCACAACCTTTCTGAATAAACAATAATGATTAAAATGCCTGTATTTAGTGGTAGCAACTGCCCATTAAAAGGAACAGACATGCCATGGGGAGAGCCCAGTACACTAGTTGGTGAGTCAAACAAAGGCAGCCCTCCATTTTCTGTTAACGGAAGTGATCATTAGAGGTTAAAAGCATAAAAGATTTTTTTTCTGAGATGATTGTAGAAATCAAAGTACCCAATAAACCACAGTTTCAAATTAGACTCAACCATGAACTCTTTGAACAAAAATCTTTCATTCACCTATACACCTAATTATTTCAGAAAAACACACATTTGCTTACTTTATATTCAGTGCATCATTAAACATTTTAGATTCAGATTGTATTTCAGCTCATAGTGGACATAGTTGCTATACATAAATGAATGCATGCTATTTTATTTGGTCTTACTTTATGACCTACCTATAAGTAATATCTCTTATTAAGAAATTATTATAATGTTGCCAATTGATGCTCTACTCTTGGCAATATCAATACAATGAAATTGATGGTTAATCAGGAAAATTATTTGTGTTTTTTTAAGCAAATGTTTGCTTCATGATTATCAACTGACAAACAGGCAAAAGCAGAAAATGTCCCTACATGCTCTTGCCTGCAGAATTGGTCTAAAATTCAGGATATTTTAACTTATTCCCCAAACGGACATTAAAAAGAACAATCCACTCCAAACAGTAAGCTTTGGCGCTATCCAGGTCAGTATTTGCTACAGGTCTAGTTATCTATAGCAACCAATCACCAGGTAGAATTTACTAGTCACCTGTTTCAAAAGCAAATATGTTATTGGTTGCTATGGTCTATTGTTCCCAGGCAGTACCTGGGAGTAACTATGCTAAATGATTACAATTCTACCATTTAGAAATGAATAGTAGTACACACAAAGAAAGCCCTACTGAGAAATCAAAATGGTAATCAAACACAGATACTGTTGATTGAACTTTTCTTTTTAGCTCATAGTTGGTGGTGTGCATTTTGTATTGTTTGTGAAACTGTCATGAAAAGTCTTTAAAACTTATCAGAGAAAATAAAACACAGCTTTTGAAAGTTGCTGAAAGGCTCCTTCAAACATTTTTCACAGAGTCCCATTGACCATATAGACAGACTGAAACATTCCTCAGATGAATACAAATTAGGGATGCAGTCCAAAGAAAACCAAATCTGACAAATGACTCTAATGGGAAGGATCATCCCGAGAGGAGTCATTGGATTGTTTCAGTATCTTCCGAACTATCTTTTCTAGTTCCTTTCGTGATTTCTGTTCTTCGTCCAAAGATTGTTTCATTCTTTTATTCTCCTTTTGAATACAAAATGATCACTTTATAGTTAAAATAATACATTGGCAATAACATAAACAATAAATAACATATGCAAATAGCAGCTATTTATGTCCCCATATGATATAACCTATTTGTGAAGGACAAAGCTGATACTAGTGAAGCATGAGGCCCAGAGAGTTATTTCCCCCCCCCCCATTTCATATGGATGGAGCATGTGTCATGAGTTCCAGATACATCAGTTTTACAATTCTGCTTTACTGGGTTTTTTTTAATGTTATTGTATTAACCACTAAAGTAAAACAACAACTTAGATCATGAAATGGCAGGGTTAACTGTTTCTAATTCTAAGCATGGATGTTGTTGTACATGTCATGTTAATTTGGTTCAGGGACAAACAAAAGCACAGTGTATACTGCATATTCTCACCTGTTTTAATTCCATGACTTCATCTCGTAATGCATAGACTGTATCTACAAGGCTCCTACAAGAAAGTGTAGATAGATGATATTTAAAACCAATAAGGCCGAGGGAACTTCAGCAATACAAGCGAATCCTGCATTTTAACACTGCAATTTGTTTTGAAAATGAAAGTGCCAACTAACAAAGGAATAATCATCTGCATATCTGAACACAGAGAACATCACATTTTGTTGAAATGTATTTTTTAGTAGTATGTATTTACATAAATATTTATTTTCCAAATGTACACAACTTAATATTCAGTAATATATTCAGCCCTTATTTTGTAGGCTTTAGATAAGGTTGAATGTGAATGCTCCACAGTATTGCTATAATTGCAACTCAAGTTTTGGTAGGAATAGGGCGTCTATATTGCTTAAGCTTTCCTATGTTTGTTTCCTGGAAAAGCATTAACCATGAGAAAATCTACTCTTAGTGGGGATTGATAGATCTGGATGTGGTTTGCAGGAATGAAAATTTAATATAAGGGTCATCATACTGAAATAAGAAACCTTCTAAATATAATCAATTAAACATTCTGTACAGTTCCTGAAATAATGACATTTATGTTCACTATCCCACACTCAGAATCTGTTCCTATTCATTCTGTCTTCATGCAGGAGTTGGGTATCAGATTGTCATTGACAGTTCGATCCACTGTCCCTTTTGGGGGGGGGGTCCCTTTCCTAGCACATTTATTAGAGCTTACTCAAATAACCAAATCCAGTACAAACAATTTGTAACAAAATAACTGACCTTGGAACAACCCATGTCTATAGGGAAACAAGATTTCTGGTGATTTTAAAAGAGTGAGCTCTAATACATTGTCTAGGAAAAAGGAGCCCCCCCAAAAGGTTGTATTAGACTTAAATGATATTCAGTGCATGAATACAGAACAAAAAGAAACAAATGCAGAGAGGAGAAGAATGAAGAGTAACTTGATTATTTCAGAAGTAGGTCAGAATTTCTAACTGGTTATATTTAGAAAATGTCTTATTTTAGTTTAGTTTTAATGATAGTTCCCCTTTAAAGATTAATCAAGACAGTAGATCATTGGCAGTAGGTATCTGACTATAATGCCCAACTTACTTTTCTTCTGAAACTGCTTGGCCATTGGTTCTCAGCTCATCAATTATGAGATTTTCTTCCTCAAGTAGCAACACTTGTGCAACAGAATCTTTACGTGCACCTGCTGAGAAACAAAACTGCATTATTTTTCCTATCTGAATAAGAGGGGAAAATGTGTTTCTGTCTGTATTTGAGAGATGTGCATAGTTATTCTGGCATATTCTTAGAAAACTGGAAAGCGACACTGCCTAGTTTCCTGCATTATATGAGTCACCTCTCCTGCCTTTGCCCATTACTGAATCTTATAGAAGCCTAGTACTCTACAGAACAACTCCATTGTGCATCGGCTGATTAGCAAAGGACACCAAGCTGGACAAAGCTGCATGTTCTCTCTGTATATCTATGATGTTCCTCTTGGAATCTCACTCTACAAAAACATATAGGCAGAAAACATATCTCCTGATAAAATTAAACCTAGGGGCACAAGAGTTGAATTGAATATTCGAATAAAACCCAAATTCTATAAATTTGAATTTTCAAAGTACTGGCCCTTTAAAACCATTCAACTTCAACACTTCACCACCTTAAAGCTGCCAAATCACCATTTTAGCCTATGGGGGAGCTCATATAACCTGTCCTGAAAATTTTTCTAAGTTCCAAGAATTCTAAGGATTTTGCGCAAAATCGGTTGAATCGTTCGATTGCATCATTCGAATCGAACGATTCAAATGATTTTTATTAGATTAAGAATGGATCTATTTGATCGAAATAGGACCATTTTCAATTGAAAAAGCCCTTTAAAAAAACTTAGAGGGTTGAATTTCGCAGTTTTTTCACTTTGAAAATTCTGCCCTTGGTAAATCTGCCCCTAATGTGTTTTTCTAAATCAAATATGTATGTGCCACAGTGGAACAGATTTATTTGAATTATGTAAAGTTCTGTGTAACAGAACAATATAAAAAAGGATACAAATCATAATCTAGCATGTTCCTGCCTTTGCAGCTTATTACAAAGTTTCCCTTAAAATCTGTACATAACTTATTACTGCTGTTGCATTCAAACAGACACTCGGTAATCACAAAATTCTAGGAAAAGGACATAACACAAGTCAAAACTACATTCCTGAAAAAAGAATTGCATTTAAAAAACAACTCTGTAATGATGCAGGCCAGGGCCAGAACTAGGGGTAGGGAGAGTAGGCGGCCGCCTAGGGCGCAGTCATGGGGAGGGGTGCACTTTAGA
>CM044445.1:52400721-52429858 GCA_024363595.1 Xenopus borealis
TACACTTTAGCTGCTTCCTCAGACACCACATACTTTTCCTGAAACCAGAATCATCATCTGAAGGCTTTCTCTCTGTTTTTCGTTTTGGAAGAAACTTCTTCACATTTTTTGGGCTTTTGCTGGTATCCTAAAGAAATCAAGAATTAATGTAGACTTTCAGTAAAAACGTGCATTAAACATCAGACTTTCTTTCCTATTAATCAAGCCAAGCACTTGCTCTTCTAACACAGTAAAGAATCTGCACGCTTAAATGAATATAAAGCAGATGTTTTATTTATTTTTGTAAGCAAGGCATTTCAGTGCAAAAAATGCTAGTGTAGAGGAAAAGTATTTATGCTTGCTGTGACTTTTTTTAATGTGCTGGTTATTGATATTCTTTAACGTGCAAAAGACTCAGTCTTTATATGTCCACCATCATAGGCTTACATCTTAATAAACGTGCACAGTGCCTTTGTTATCTTTATTCATGGGCTGAAATTTTATACTAATAATTCAACAGAACCTAGGTTAAAGAATCTTCAGATTAAAGCAAGCTCTTGTTGAACTATCTGTCACCTCCCTTGAAGAATTGGTATTCTTAGGGTGGAAAGAGCAAGTTCCTAATATCCTATAAGTAGAAGGCAAAAAGTCTCACTGCTCAGGCCGAGGTTCAAGGTGCTTAGATGTTTGCATGTTCCATAACCCCCCACCCTTGCTGTAGTAATGCAAAAGACAGTAGATGGTAGAAATCTGATTAACAAAACTGAAAGCATTAGTCTTTGTGAGGACACATAGCAGCAAGCAGGCAGAAAGAGCATGGTGCTCCACCAAGCAACAAACCAACATTTATGAGAGTCAACCTTTCAATAAGTTAGGTAGCTTACGACACTGGTAGTTGTAGTTTGCTACATCTTGGGCAGGCTTAAAGTGACACCCTGAATCTATTGTATTCTAATTGTAATTTTAATAGAAAGGGATTTTCTGATCTATACCATAATCTGACATTATTTCTGTGCTATAGAGACAATAGATGGTATAAAGTTCTCCAGTATGACAGATGTGCAGTGCAATGCATGACTGGCATTGCTGAATTGTTGTTTAAAGGGCCTACTTATGACAAGTTGGACATGCATCTGAAAATCTATAGTGGAGGTCCAAGGCAAAATTTATGAATTTCATAGCTTACACATCTCCATGAGATTCATGCACAGGAGAATTAAAATAATTAACAGAATTACTATACAATACATCAAGAGAGACAGTGAGCAAATAGGAGCTTTAATTGAGGCACACCATTCAGATGACTAAACTTATCATAGGAACTTTTTATATCTGCAAAGCAATTACAGTATACCATAGCTTTGGTACAAATTGTGACCAGCTTCATTTTAAGTTATACCATGTAAAAATCTTGCAATTACCCTTACATACATGTATGAGAAACTATAGCTCTTTTGAATTAGAATCATATTAGAAGCAACAATGACTTCAGTGGCCTCAGGTAAAGGTGCCATGATATGACACATTTTTTAGCAGGGGTACCTTATATAAATTTAAAAAAATTAATTGAGTGGTAACTTCCCACAAGGGATATTTACACATAACACAAGTTTGTGTTTTTAAGGATCAGTGATTTATATATTTGTACCTGACCTAGGGTCCATTACAGGACAAAGAGTTATCCAAGGCAACTTCTTGGATCCTTATGCATTCTAGCTAAGATGTATTATCCCTTCTAACACATGTACAATAACCAAATTGTTAGCATATATGTAAGGAATATTGTATAACCAATGTATAAATAATGAATATCAAAAGTCACCAACAAGAGCGCCATGATGATATAAAATGCATAAAAGTACTTAAATACATAATCATAGAACTCAAAGGTGTCTTCTAATAGTCTTGCCTTTTCTAGCTGGAATTATATTAGTTTTTTAATCCATAATATTTAGGGACCCATTTACTAACAATAGAATTTTCGATTTTTTTACATGAAACAAATTTTTTTTAAAAAGTTCTCAAGTTTATAGCTTTGAGAGCTTTTTTAGACTTTGAATGAACTCAAATGGTTTCTAATTTAAGAAAAAAACTCAAATGTAAAAAACTTGAATCAGTTTAGTCGGGGTAAAAAACTGGAACACTCAAATTGATTATTTTCAAGCGAAGCCCACCACAAAAAACTCATCATGAAGGCTATTAAAAATTTAAATGGTTCAAGGGACCTCTGCCATTGACTTCTACAGGTTTAGATGCTGTATTTGTAGAGCTATTTATAAATTCGGGGTAACATTTTTGAGGTATTTTTATTCTTTAGTGCATTTTTCAGTGTAATTTAGCATTCATACTATTATTATTCGGATGTTTTAATAAATCTCATGACATTCGTAGTTTTAGAGTTTGTGAGTTTAGAAATAATTCCAAAAACCTCTAAAACCACTAAAATCTGATGTTTGATAAACAGGTCAGATTTTAGTGTATTAAGGTTAGTGGTGTAATGTTTTAAATAAAATAATAAATATGTACATAATAAAATCAAATAAAAAAGGTCTTAGACTAAGACTAATGCCTGAGACCCTTTTATTATTTGATTTTATTATTTATATATTTATTATTTTATTTAAAGCATTACACCACTAAACATAATACATAAGGATATGTTCTACAGAAATATTTCCATATATTGTCACATTTAGATGTTTATCATTTTTTAGCTATGACATCGTGACTGAATGAATTTAAACAGCAATGTATTGTATTATGTTAATTATGCCTTATTTTTATGTGTACAGCACTGAAATCACAGCAGGGAAATTGTTTTAGGATGTATTTTGTATGTAAAATATCTACATCTATTGAGAAACAACATGAATATAACACTAGCATTATGTTAAACGTTAATATCCTGTATAAGTGTGATAACTCACCTACAGCATCTGAAAAAATGAAGGTGACTTTGGTGATGAATGGAGAGATATGCTCTCTACTTTAATCTCCATATCTGAAAGAGTCTCTAATCCTTATCCTTTTAGAACATTCATGTATTATTAATAGTGTATGTAGCAACAGGTTTAAAATGCAACCTTTTTCCTTCAGAGTCTCACTTTTTATTATAATCACATAAAACACACCTCTGTTACAAAACTCAGTGAGAAGCTTTAGGAAAAATTGTTAATGCAAATGTGAATAAAATGTATATTCTGAACCAGGAATTTAATCATGTTACATTGGTTAAAAATATAAACCAAAAGATATGTTGCAGAAAGCAACTGTTATGTGCACTGGAATTGATTGCTAACAAAGAAGCATTGCTGCGGGGCACACACAAAGCCTGCATTTTAGTAATAATACCAAAGACACGCCACTTGTTAACATTATTGAGTTTAAAGCTATGAAGCTATTCCCATTATGATGAAAGGGTCAGTGATGCTTAAGACATGTGGAACCACTAATAAAAATATGATAGTTAAAATGTTACCTACAGACCACAGTTATGTATTATAGAAGGTAATGTCAACCTGGAACTAATGCCCTTACAGATCAGAAGAGGTACCAGACCTGATACAGTCTTCTGGCTACTGCAGGCTTGACTTCCTTATCATTATGAATAAGAGTATAAGAGTATAATCCATGGTATAGTAATAGTCTCTACTGTGGATTCACAGAAGAGGCATACGTAAAAAAAAAAATAGGCTATCACCAGTAACATAAATATTGTCTGTTTCAGAATTCTAGCAATCCCATTGATCCCTCTATTTTCAAAAAAGAAGTGATGTGGCCTTGACTCTTTTAAGATTACGCACATGTACATAAAATCTTTTTCTGGTCCTGTAGACCGTTTGAACACTTAGGGGCAAATTTACAAAATTCATGTGAAGAGATCGAAGTTCAATTGAATATGATCGAATTCTGATCGTACGATTTTTTCGTATATTCGAATATGCAAAATATGGCCTCTGCAATCATCGAATACCGAATCATTGAATAGAACGAATTGAAAAAATTGAAAATCCTTCGAATGCCTACTTCGCCAGATTGAACCTACCGAATACCAATAGAAGCCAATGGGAACCCCCCATTGGCTTCTTTTGCTCACCAAGTCCTGCTCGAATACCATTCGTACGATCGAATGCCTCGATCGTTCGAATCATACGAATTTTTAGGAGGCTCAAAGGAAAAAGTACGATTTTTTCGTGAACTCAAACCATCGGTATCCGATCGTACGATTTCATCGAGAAATCGAATATTGAGCAAAAACATAGCCTAAAATTATTCGATAAGCATTCGATAGTCGAATGCTTATTGAATTTCGAATAGATTCATAGGATTTTTTGGGGAATTTTAGTAAATTTGCCCCTTAGCAGCAATTACAGACCACAGCAAACTCTCACCATGTTTGTGCATAATGACATTTCATTGGTATATAAAGTATAGAGTCAACTAGAGTCAACTATTTAAAGAAAAAGGTTTCTTATGTAACAGAAACATATTCCGTAATACAGTAGGCACAAATAGATGGAGGAGAATGAAGACATTTTAGAATTATGACGTCTTATGATTATTTATGACAATACAATGAGCTTTGCAATCAGAAAACTGTTTGTAAGCATCAATGACCCTTTATGCACTGTACCAAATGCCCCAGAGGCTAAAGAAAATGTGCAAAACTCTCACATTTTGTGTTTAGACAGACAAAAAAGCAGCATTAATCTTTAAGCAAGTTATATTGCACAGCTACAGATATGTGACTACCCTTACCTTAAAGATATAAGACATCCTCTAAAATAAATAAGTAAAGAAAGAATGCGTGAGAGAAAAAAAAACTTATTGACAAGCTACTAACAGTAACGTCTATAAAATACACATGCCAACATAATAAGCATAGCTTCCTCTTCTGCCATATGATAAACAAACAGATGCGGGTCATGATAGCTCAGATAGTGTTGAATTAAATTGTACATTTTACTTATAGTATATAAATGATTTAAATCCTTCATTAGGAATCCACACTCACAGCTAGCAGATATATGCCATTTTGTGAACACTATTATTAAGCTTAGCATCATCAGACAGAAAGGAGGACCTGATGTCCATGCCCAATAACAGGCTACACAATTAGAAACAGGCAACATATGATGGACAGTTGAGATTTTTAAACACATTTATAACATGTATTAATGATTTCATAAAAGAAAATAATTTATGCTTTATGATCATCAGGTGACAATTCGAACAACAGAATTGTCGCCCTAAAAACCCCAAAGTTTTTTGGTTTTCAAACAAAAACCAGCATCAAAATGCCCAAAAGCCTAAGATTACGAAGGCAAGAAACTACAGTATGTCCAATTTTAAAAGGGACATCTGCCACTGCCTTCTGCAACTACTACTTCAACAGGTAGTGGATGGAATATTTTCAGATTCAGATTGTTTTGGAGCATAATAAATCTCGAAGAATTCAAGCTTTTTTTATTCCTCAACCAGAAATATTTAAGGCTTAATAAATAGGCCCCTATATGTCTAGAGGAAGTGCCAGTGTAAGGGCACGAAACGCGTTAGCTTGCACCCCACTGCTGTTCTAATATGTGTGCTGTATAAAGCCGGAATGATATTATAGACGTCTCCTTCTGTGTGAATCAGTGCTCGTGGTGCGAGGTAGATGATACCCTATATGTCTAGAGTTTAGATTCTCTTGAAAGCATTTTCTTGGAAATTTGAATGAGAAACTTTCAATATACAGTATAATTAAATGTTGTTTCTGAAATAATGAAGTTACTCTTCACTAGTCCCTGTTTGGCAATATTTTTCTCTATATGCAGGCTTTCTGCCAGTTTTAAGAAAGATATCTTTAATTCATCATTGGTCTGTGTTGCCATTGCCTAGATGGTTTATGAGAGCTAACTGCATGTAGGGAAACAGACTGTTCAGATGGGGAATTGTATAGACAAATTTTCCTATTTCATAAATTGTTCTTCTTATTTTATTATTTGCAATGTTTTTTATTTCTGTTGTCAAGCATATACAGGTATTGGATCTGCTATCCAAAAATCTGTTATCTAGACAGCTCTGAATTATAAAAAGGCTGTGTCTCCCTTTCTGACAAATTCACTAAGATCCGAAGTTGCAGCAGCGACAGCTTTGCCACACTTCGCCAGGCGTAGTTTTGCCAGCGTTACACAAATTCACTAAAATGCAAAGTTGCTCTCAGGGAGGTGAATGGTAGCGAAGTTGCTCTACCGTTACTTCGTCAGGCAAAGCAAAGTTACAATAGCAATGCCTAATTTGCATATGGCGCCAAGTTAAAGTGTAATGGATGTATATGCTTCAGCCACTACATTACACTACACAAGCCCAGGAAACCTTTAATAAATAAAATAAAGCTGTTCTATTGCCCTACACATGTGCCCACTGTATAGTAAGCATATGTTAGGAAATGTAGGGAGGAAGGAGGGTACCCTAAAAATTTTTTTTTAAGAAACTCCTATCTACTCTATTGGACTTTGGCTGGTCTGAGGTGGCGAAGTCAAGCCTTGTGAAAATGACATCATGGAAGCGACAGCCGCTTCGCGATTTAGTGAATTTCCCCCATAGATTCCATTTTATCCAAATAATCCAAATGTTTAAAAAAGATTTCTTTTTCTCTGTAATAATAAAACAGTAGCTTGTACATGATCCCAACTAAGATATAATTAATCCTTATTGGAAGTAAAATCAGCCTATTCGGTTTATTTAATGTTTACACAGGAATTTATACAGCAAGGTAGGGTGTGACTGCTTTATCTAAAACAGGAGTAAAGTGAATATTAGGGGTACTGTCACATACTGGAGAGTAGTCACCATCACAGTTGCAAAAGACAGTGCAGCCTTTGATATATTTGTGAGTGACTTCTTGCTTAACTTTACAGATATGATTTTTCTATTTTTTGGGGCTATATGAAATCTGTAACTTTGACCAGAAGATAGTCCTGTAAATATATCATAGTGTCTGTCAATTCTTCTGAGGTACACATTTTGTAATAAACACACCATTTTAACAAACATATGTTTTCTGCATCATTTTATAAAATTAAATGGAAGTATTTTATAGCTAAGCTGCTCCAAGCATGGCATGACCCTTAAGATTATTTAAAAATCAGAATCCTCAGCTACTTGCAAATCTGACTCATTTGTTCATTGGTACTAAAGGTTTTAGAGAAGAATGCCAATGGCATGTGACACAATATAAACTTGTTTTATATTGGCAGAGCTATATAAATACAAAGAAGAAAAGACTAACTTTACCTCTTTGTAACCTAGTGCGTATGAAGGTCTGAGTGGTGGAGCTGGACGTAGACAACTTAAGGTCCAGGCTTTATAGATTTTAGCTGGTTCCAAAGGTCCCCGAGGAGGTAATGAGTAGTGAGATTGTGGGGTCTGTTTTCTATCGGTAAGCTGCAAAAACAAGTGGGTAGATATATCCACATAAGATAGATAAGTAAATAGTACAAATGCAAATAAAAAACTGTAATACAAACAATTTGCTATGTCATCCCCCAGCTTCACCATCCTACACTACTATAAAATCAAACAGCTGTAATGAACAAAAGTCCAGTGCACTGGGTAGATTGTGCTTGTTTTGCAATTTCAAAAAGTAATTCATATAAATAGGTGTATCAATAAAATTAGGAAAGGCAGCCCAGATGTAGACATTGCAGCTAGTTTGATACAGGTCATCTGTACATTATGAATGAACAGCTTACCGAAGCCAGTGTCAGAGACTGTGTCTTACACAGCGAGGCACGTGAACCGGTTCCCTTGGTGATCTGGTGCAAGTGTTCTAGCCATTCATGAGAGTCGTGGCTATTGTTGCAGAAGACAACCATCCTCTCCATCATTGTACCTGAATTGGAACCATGCATTGTGTATATTAGAACCTGCTGAAGAACAACACCCAACTAGATTTATTAATCACCATTGAGGTTAAACATTAATCTCACAACTAATTTTTTATGAAAAGAGGAGAAATGGAAACCAGTATGAATATGCAAAACACTGTTCATCAACTTTGCAGTTATTTTCAAGGCTTCCTGCAACAATGTGATCCAGCAAGTAAGAAGCAACCAAAAGGAAAACGTTCACTACTTCTACATCCTGTCTGTTGCAAAAATTCTCCTAGCCAACCTTCTCTTAACATCCTGTATGACACAAGAAACGGTCGTGTAAAAAAACTTTGAAAGGCATCTATTGGAAAATATAACAATGGGACACCACGTGATTAAAGGAAAACTATACCCCCAGAACAATGTAGATCTCTATAAACAGATATTGCCTAAAACAACTCATATGTAAAACCCTGCTTCATGTAAATAAACCATTTTCATAATAATATACTTTTTTAGTAGCATGTGCCATTGGGTAATCATAAATAGAAAATGGCCATTTTAAAAAATAAGGACAGCCTCCTGGGATCCTAGGATCCAACGGTGCATACAAACATACCAAACTAACTATAAAGTTAGGTCACATGAGCCAATTAACCTACAGAGTTCTGTCTTTTGCTTCAACACTTCTTCCCTTTACAGTTAGAGTTGAAATATTTCTGGTCAGGTGATCTCTGAGGCAGCACACAGACCATCATGAAATGGTGGTTCATGGCAAGAGATGTAAAAGGGCAATATTTACTTAAATATATATACGAGTTAGGTAAGATTCTTTAATCTCACTTGATTTGATATAAACTATCTGTTGCTCAAAAATTCATTTTCGGGGTATAGTTTTCCTTTAAGGCACATACCTTATGAAATATATGTCATGGAACTACAGCTATGCCATGCTCTTATAGTGCGACATGAACTATCTGAGCAACCAACCACTGCAGACCTCTAGCTTGGTTTGCTCATTTCATTAGAAATTATCAGCTTTTGCCTTCTTCTAACAAACATCACCAACTGACACATCTGGGTGTATTTCTTTAGGTTTTCTGGAATGAATTATTTATTTTTGTCCATATTATTGCCCATGTAGTGCTACATAAGGTCATCATGTGGCTTACCATTTTTTACCATTTAATTGCAATTGTGTAGTCTTAAAGGTGGTTTGACATAAACACATCACTAAGCCTTCCTCACCACTACAGACTCTGGGTGCCTTAGGGGATATTTCGATATTTTGTTTTCTTTATTTAATTTTGTTTTGCAAGATGCAATCTGCAGCCACCCTCAAAAAAATAGATTTTTGCAAAATATCACCTAAATGATATCTCCATCTGACCTTTTACAATAGTACCTATCTTGTGCCTTCTAGCTGCTGAAATCTTTCCCCCTGTAGCAATTATGTAAAGGAACAATGTACAGAGTATTGTTGGAAAGTTTTACATAGATGCCTGTGACTCTACAAACAGGCTTTAACGGATAACATGATAACACCACTCTGAAGCAGGGAACTGAAACTGAAAGAACACATTATACTGTGAACTACAAGTCTCAATTTTAACAGCAATTTGTATGAACTGTGAAAATATAGGGTTTTGAGCTACAAGTGAGTGTTTGCAAAATATACAGAATTGCACATTTTAATGTCCCTTAACAGTATATTGTACTAAATATGAGTTCATCTTTTTGGCACATTATTTCCACTGATGAGCATATAGTATACAGGGCACATATCGGTTCTGTTCAATGAACAGGGCTTGTGTTGAACATACTTTTTGCCTAAATTAACAGTAACACAAAAAAAGTTTTTTCAAATGACAATCATAATCATGACACAAATCTATGGTTTTTGTTATCTCTTCAACTAAACAGGATAAAATCGAAAATTAAAAGTAAATTCACATTTGACTGTTTTTATGAGCATATTAAAAACAAATCACAGTCCACTGAGAAGAAACTACAATACATAAACCGTATCAGCATAATAGTTGAGATTCTGCGGTTTAGCTGGATAGCCATGCAGTGTTTTAACTGAATGCAGGATATGTCTGCCACTGGAACCATTGCAGGTTTTTAAAACCACAGTGTTAGATTTCTTATTTCTGTAGCAATTACAGTTAATAAAAAGGGGATATTAAAATATAATAAATGGCATTATGTCCAGTAGCCTATATGGTAGCCATGATCACTATATGCTAGTGTTATACAGGTATGGGACCTGTTATCCAGAATGCTTGGGACCTGGGGTTCTTTCCGTGATTTGGATCTACATACCTCAAATCTAATGAAATGTCATTTAAACATTAGACCCAATAGGACTGTTGTTATACCAATAAGGATTAATTGCATCTTAGTTGGGATCAAGTTTTATTATTAAGTTTTATTATTACATATAAAAAAATGTGAATTATCTGATCAAAATTGAGTCTATGGGAGATGACATTCCCTTAATTCCCTTAATTCAGGATAACGGGTCCCATACTGGTAATGTGTTACTTGACTCAGCAGTTCAGGAGCAAGTTGCCACTGGAATATTTTTTCACATGTTATAAACTACAGAAACTACTGCTTATAATAGAATATATAATATAATATATTGCAGTGCAAAAGCAATTTATAATGAAGGTACAGCAAAGCACCAGTGCTTTACATAGAATAAACAGTAAGCATCACTGTCTCCCCTAAGTTAATTAATAATTCCTCTTAAAGAAGTAGGTTTTCAAAACAAGGCGGATAGTATGGCAATACTAATTAAGATTGACTCTGGCATTTTCCTAGCTTTGAGGGGCAATCATTTGAATGACTATACCAAACTATATTTGCACTGTATTTCGATAAACAAATATTAGTGAAGTAACTTTCTTTATGGTTTCCATAAAATTATAAATCCTGTCTTCCCATTCAGCCTAAATTGACCAAGTTCATAACTTTAAGGGGATCTGTTGCGAAAATGAAAATTTAATATAAGCTTCATCTTGTTGAAATAAGAAAAATGTTATATAAGCTTCATCTTGTTGAAATAAGAAACAATCCTGTACCGTCTATGAAATAATCAAGTTCCTCTTCACTATCCCCCTCTGAGCAACATGTCTCTCTTCATTCTGTTTTCAGAAGGTGGAGTCAATTTTTGATTGACAGTTAGGTCTAATACAGCCTTTGGGGGTTGCACACTTAACCCAGGTGCTCACTCTTTAAAAAATAACCGTCTCTGATGGAAATCCTGTTTCTCTGGGTGTTTTCCAGAGTATGTTATTTTGTTACCTTTTGTTTCTGCTGGAGTTGGTTATTTGAGTTATTTTGCTAAGAAAAGAGTTATTAGACCTACCTGTCAAAATCAGACCCAGACCTCAGCATGAAGAAAGCATGAAGAGTGACAGGTTGTGGAGAATGACATACTGAAGACTAGTTTCATTACTTCTTAAAAGGTACAGAATGTTTATTTTTTTTAGAAAGTGTTTAATTTCAGTGAGATGAAGTTTATATAAAATTTTCATTTTCGCGATAGATCTCCTTTAAATATATTATGCACTCTGCTTATAAATATTTTGCACATAAAGGGAATTTGCAGGTATTTATCCAAGGGTTATATTCAGACAAATTTTACCTCAGATATGTAAGGTAAAATAATGAGTCAGATTATAAGATTAAATAGATTATCAGAACAGGGCAGAGTGGGAAGACTAATCTCACCTGCAATTTCAAAACCATGATGGGTGGTGTCATTCTCTTCTAATTTAACAACTGACATTCCAGTTAAAGGTAATTTCCCCTTAAGAGAGAACAGAAACAAACAATCATAAACAGCTTCCTCCAGCTTTTATCAGTCATGTCAATTATCCATCTCACTTATTCATGCGCAATATCCAAGGCCTCAAATGTTATATTACCCAGTAATGCATTTGTCCATGCATAAGTCCAATTCTGTGATCCCTGACTGAGAACCAATGAAATACATCTCCCAACATAGCAAGGATTATTTTAAAAAGGATAGTTCCACAGTGGGGAATATTTTTTTACTGGTATGTGTATAACAAAAAAGAGCTTAATTGTCACCATGGGTACTTCCCAAAAAGTACTTGGAACTAAGTGCATTTTCCAGAATTCTACCTGATAAATGAATCCACTCATCCGTGGACTAGCAGAAAGCATTAACAGTGCATTTGGAAACAACATGAAATATCGTTCTTCTTTTTCCTAGAAAAATAAAGAAAAGAAACTTAGAGCTGGGACCTTGTTACATGTGGTATATGTGTTGAAAGAGAACTATTCAAAAAGTAAATAGTGTCTATTTTAGGTAAAAATGTGAGACAGATGCAGCTTTAAAATTAATGATGCTGAAATATGCAATACATTGGCTGAAATGTATATACTTTAAAATGGAGGTACTGATTTTTGTTTGTGCAACTTCTCTTTGCACAAGCCCAACTTCAGTGTAAACTGTGTTACTGGGTTCACTCTTGTTACCAACTAGCATTGGACTATGTTGCTCCCAGTTCTAAATCTATACCATATGAATCCTCTTGTCAGTGCCCATGGAGACATAATATTCAGTTTGACTCAGGGCTATTTGCCACACACACCCAGTGCTCCCTCATGTATCCCCCTGCCTGTTAAATACATTTTATGAGATTTACTTTAAGAGGGTAGGTGGTTAAAGGGGTTGTTTAACTAATAACACTTTTTTCAGTTCAGTTGTTTTAAGATAGTTCACCAGAAATGAAGACTTTTCCTATTACTTTCTTCTTTATATTTTTCTTATGTCTTTCTAAAGCAGCTCCGGAGTTGGGGGGGGGGGGGGGTTAGTGCCGAATAAATTGATACATTAGTTGATAATTTTATGTTTAGCAGAATGGCTGAATTTCATTAAATTCCACAGATGCTTCTGCGAAATGTATCAACTACTGTAGCAGTAACAGTTCAGACTCTGCACCTGAATTTCTGTGCTGCCAGACTCAAACTCCAGAGACAGGGACATTAAAACATAAGCTTCAATTTTTTAAAAAATGGTTAAAAAGAAAACCTGGAAAGTAATTGAAAACAGTCTTTATTTCTGGTGTGCTGAAAATAACCGAAATGAAAAAATTTTTTGGAAATTGAACAACCCCTCTAATATAGCTAAAGGTTTATTTGGAAACAATACTGATGCATTTTATTTAAGAGTACATGCTTTTATTTGATTTATTTTGACAATAAATGTGAATTTGTCCCGTCTGAAAAGGATTTACAAAAATTGACTGAAAATGCATTCACCAATTGTAAGTGAGAATTTCGATGCAGAGGCATTGATCCTGAAATTACATTTTGTAGGTTGTATAATCGGTTTTGCTACACCCCCCCCCCCCCAAACTGGTGGTTTAGCTTCAACCCCCAACATACCTCTTTTGTTCCACATTGTACCATGACCTGTGACATAAAGACTAGGGTACCCATAATTTTAATATCTTCTCCTTCCCAGCCCTGGATGGGATCTGAAAGAATTTGCAGCTCCAGCTGCTTTCTCTTGCGCACATCTTGGCATTGGGCCTGAAAAGAACAAAACATCACTATAGATAACTGAGAAACAGAGGACCTATCTCAAATATCCTGTCCATGTACCCATGTATGACTTCTTCATCAGATGAACAGCAAAGATGGAAAATAAGTATCTTAAATTTCATTAATTTACTTTTATGCTCTTGCTTAAAGGGCACCTATCGTCAAATAGAGCCCACATTTGACGATAGGTGCCCTTTAAAGGAGAAGGAAAGCTACGGATATAGAAGCCCATGTGTACACAATAGAAGGAAAGAAATTAAATTAAAAAAGGAAAATCAGTAGTCAAACCTTAGTCTAGTCTGGCTGAAATGGAACAGGACCCCCCCTCCATTAATAAATTTGATCAATCTAACTGCTTCTGTATCTAATCCTATTGAATCAGATTATTATTGTGTCTCGCAATTATTGTTTATTCCCATTTGCTCCACTATGATAACATTTTATATTTACTCTTTTTCTCTCTCCTGAACAAAAGTAAAGGTTTGCACCGATTACCTCAAAGGATGAGAGAGTGTCTCACATATATTGGTATTCCCTTCAAACTGATAGTAACAAGAGGAAATGCTAAGTAAATGTCACACGAGGAACCAGGAACATAGGGATGCCAATCCCTGTGCATCGCTATAAAAACAGCAACAGTAAAGACTAAACTCCAACTAAAAGCCAGCGCGTCAGACAGTACAGGGTCTGACCCCCAAGAATAAGTTCAAGAAGCTCAACTTTCTTGACTATTTTTTTCAGAGATATTTTATCACTCTGGCTACAATTGCTGTAATTCAAATTCACTGGTCTGATCATTAGAAGTAATTATGGATATAAACCTGTCCTGCACACAATGGAATTGTTTTATTTGGATTCCAGTTTTTGAAAACAACTGATCTCCAGTTTGCAATGATCTTTCCCACTAAACTAAAGATCTAGATGTGATGGGCAACAACATACCACTAAAGCTCATAATACTAGTATTCCACAGGATGAAAAATATAAAGCTTAGCAAAATATGTCTCTAAATACTTGCCGGGAATACCATACAATACATCTGTGTCTTTTGGACCTTTTACATTTTACCTCCTCAATTTTGACCAACAATTGGTATGGCTTAACAGATATATAAAAATTATTTGACATAGTTTCAAGAATACCTTCTTTTAAAATCCCAACCCAACTGGCCTTCAATTGACCTTGTGCTTGTAGGCATATCTAGGATGGTAGCTAGGCATCCCCAAATGTCACCATAAATGGTCTTTAGGATGGTTCCACCAGCCACTGCTTTGGTTGCCCCATCCCCACGTGCCCCAAACTATGGTATTTGATTTTTTGTTGTTTCTAGCCATAAAATTTTTCCTATGGATACCCTGAACCTGATGACTAATGATAAATCTGCCCCACAGTGCTGCTTTATGAGTAAGCCAGCTGTCATGAAAACCATAGCAGCAAAATTATAAATGTAAGAAATATTAATAACCAAAAAGTGAAATGAAAGATAAGATACATAAAAATCATCTTAAAATACTTAGTTATTACTTAAGAAAAAACTATGAATCTATGAATTACTGCAAAGTAACCACCTAAAACAACACTTGCTGACTGAGTGTGAATTCAACATGCCCCAGCATCTTGGTTTTATTCTCTGTGAACATGAAACTTTAACAAAAAAGCTTCCGTGGCTTTGATGCATCACAAGGGAAAGGAAATTCAACCTCATGTGGAGGGAACGCAAAATCTGCTTTGATTAAAAGGGACAATCCCTACTGGGATCAAAGCATGTTAATACCGTGCTATGACAAATAAGTTGCAAGTCATTTACTCACTTTTTTTAACCAAATCTACACTAAAATGTTCATATTTTTCTGTACAAGACAAAGGCCTAGAGGGGCTTGACACATTGTGATATCATCAGGTTCAAGAAGAGGTCACAGTAGTCATGCAACCCCCAGTTATTTTTTACATTATTTCTTTGAAAAATTACTAGGTGGGTAATGTTTGACTTTGCAGAAACAGATTTGTGCTATGAATATTGCTTTTCTAAGCAATTTTAAAGTTGTTCAATAACTTTAGATGGTGTGTGGCATTATTACCTCTCCTAACCTATAATTTCTTTCTCTAGGCTCAGCAGCATGGAGACACTGTAGTTAGCATTGCTGCTTACAACACTGGGGTCTGTGCTTCACATCTGAATATAGGACTATCTTTGTAGATTCTTTATGTTCTCCCTGTGTTTGTACAGAATTCCTGGTATGTTGTCTGACTTCTCACAAAACTACCATGAATAGGAGTAAGTCATGAAACATTCTCTAGAAGGTGCTGTTGAATATGTTGGCACTATAGAAAGGATAATAATACTTGATAAAAAAACACTTTAATCATGGTTTATAAGATAAATATTATTTATGAAAGAGGGACACTAACTAAGCAACGAGAAGGCTCAAAGCAGTAAATGGAGCTTTAACTGTAACTATTTTTTTTATGAGCTAAATTAGATAAATGTTGAAATGCAAAGGGACAGAGATAATTTGGAAACAAACTCTGCTGTACATACCAAAATAATCTAGGACTGTTAACTGAACTAAACGTGACTGGTCCCATTTTCCCGTTGTATTACAGTTCTTGTAGGAAATGAGATCCCACACTCAATTGTAAAAAGTTGAAAATTAGCCAGAATACTTTACTAGATCTACCATCCACTATCACTGCCTTACTCTATTTAAGGGCATCATGTCATAAAAACAAACATAGTTTATTTGTGCATGTATAATACTAATTATTGCTGGAGGAAAAGATTACATTCATTTAATGTAAAGGTCATTTTAAAATAAACATTTTTCCTGCTAGTTAGTAGTGTGTATTAAGGTATTTCATGTAAACAACATTACCCCTAATTTCAAGAACTTCCAGAATTAGCAATTCACCTAAGCAACAAGCTTGTTTGTTATCTATTGAGCCCAGCTGTTTCAATTAGAGTACATCCAAAGCAGTAACCTACTCTTTTCAGTTATGTCTATGAGGTTAGTGTGCCTTTTTTCAAAATTATTTTGTCATAAACAAATTACCTGTATCTTCCATCTGTGGCAACAAATATTTTGACATAAAAATCTAAACTCTAGCCTTTAGAATGCATTGCATTAAAAATTAGGGGCTGATTTATGAATGGTTGAGCCTTCTGGCACTCATCTACTCATCGTGAGGTCCTTAACTCTTGTGGTTTCTTCATTTGAATACCTCGGCTTTCTACCAATTGGGGATTTTTCCCCAGACAAAGAAATAAAGTAAGTTTTAGGTACCAAGCTTTTTATTTTTTTGAAAAAACCAACATGGGGAAAAAATTGTCAGGAAGCCGAGGTATTTGAATGTAGAAACAATGCAATGCATGAGTAGTCTTAGTAGCTGAATGTTTGAGGCTGAAGGCTCAAGCATTCAGCATTCCTTAGCCTTTAAACAGTCCTATAATTATTATTTCATCCAAAATAGCAGTACAGCAAACCAGTCCTTTCAAATAATAACAAATAGATTACTCTTTCCATGATATAATTATTTTATGGTAAAGACATATGCAATGGTGAGCTGCCACATTATCACTTAGTAACAGAAGTCCATAACTTAGTGTGTAAGTAGTACAGAAATCAATGTAATTTAATATTTGCATTCATTTTACCATTATCTCTACAGAAACAAAAGTTTAAATAAACTCACATGAATTTGAAATTCAACCCTTGATTAATGTGCCTCTAAAAGTAAACTTAAGGATTTGGCACACTCTGCTGGGCGAGATTGGTCGACAAAGCGACAAATTGCCTCTTCTTTGGGCGACTACTTTCCCATAAATGTTTCCCGACCAGCTAGAATGTAAATCATCAGAGGGATGGCGCATGGATTGCTTCGTTTTTTCCGATGTCGCCCAAAGTTTTTTTTGTGGGGCAACTTCAGGTGAATTCGGAAAAACGAAGCGCTCCAAGTGCCATCCCACCAGAGTTTTACATTGTAGCCGGCGGGAAGGCATTTCGGGGAGATTAGAGGCGATTTGTCACTGGGTGACTAATCTCCCCAAATAGAATTGTGTGTGCCACCATCCTTAGAGGTGCTCCCCTTGGTTCTTTTACAGCTGATACTAAAACACAACTACAGATGAAGCCACTTTGGATTGTGTGTTTGACACAGAATAACTTAACTCAGATATCCAATTATCCCACTTAGCACAGAATATTGTGTCACGGCATCCTGTCCAATTAGAGAGTTCACCATTAAAAACAATGGTGCTTTGGTATGCTAATGAAAAGGTTAAATGCATTAAATGAGTTAAGATAACTTTACATAACACAGTTTCTTCAATTAACCTTGAGTCACGATGCATTTAACACCCATCCAAGTGGCTGCATCTGTATAATCCTGATCCTGTATGGAAAAATTAGTGATACTAATTCATGAAAATAAATCCTATTTTTACAGCCTCTGAAATTGCATCAATTACATATTTTGTAGACATACTATGATCTAATATTTAATTATACCATACTAAGCTGCTAATATCTGCCCTTGGCCCTGAAACTTCAAAGTGTAACTCAAAAGCATATTAAAGATATGAATGTGTTTAACTCTGCAATGTAATCAATGCAATTAATCTGTTATAATATGCTATTATGTCAGTGCAGATAACACTAATTTTCAGTATAAAGAGGAAGGTCAGCAACATTGCATGAAAGTGACACTGATGCATGTAATATATGGTCATAATAAAGTGCTCAACGGATGTATTTCATAGAGTGAATAATGGAGCATGGTATAAAGTAGCATTTATAACTTACATGTTAAAAGATATTTGTGGTTCACAGGCTGTGGAAGTAGCTATGAGTTCAAAGACTTGCCAAGACAAAATGATGTCTTGGAACAGAAGCATTTCCTGTCAAGACTTGCATGGGTACAAAGAGTGCACACTAACCAAATTCAGGGTAAGAGTGTCCGTGGGTTTTTGGAAAAAAAATATTTTGGAAAAAGCTCTTTTTTTGTCCTAAAGTTGAATGGAAAAAGGCATCATCCATTTTTTTCCACCTTAAAGTTAACTAGGTAAAGATACCTAAAAGATTTTGCATTATACATGTGGGTCAGGTGGATGTCAACCATTTTGGTCAACCTTGCAGCCAATAAGTATGTCAATATGGAGATCATCTAATCATCCGGTCCTTTTGGGCTTATTCATATTTTTGCCCACATAGTTGAAGGCAGAAGTCACCTCTTGTATGTAATTTGTTACTCTTTGGAAGTGGCCAGGGTGGATCTTGAATAAACAAAACATGAAAGTAGCAATGTCATATTGGCACCTATATTTAGTTGAATCAGAAAAAGAAATTGTGGAAAATTGTTCTGGGGGACTTCATAGCAAGGACAGTCTGCTCCACATCCTTATCACCTATCCTCCAATTCTTGGAGGTTTTAAAATTGTCTCAGAATAACTCTGGGAAATGCTTTGTGAAATAGCATTAAAGGGGTTGTTCCCCTTCAAAATAACTTTTGACATGATGTAGAGAGTAATATTCTGAGCTAATTTGCATTTGGCTCATTCATTTTTTATTTATTTTCTTATCTTTTATTTGTGGTTTTTGAGTTATTTTGCTTTTTATTCAGCTGCTCTCGAGTTTGCAATTTCAGCAGTCTGGTTTCTACGGTCCAAATTACCATAGCAAGGATGTATTGATTTGAATAAGAGACTAGAATATAAGTAGAGCATTTGTTTTTAGATGGGTTCAGTGACCCCAATTTGAAACTGGAAATAGAAGAAGAAAGAAAATAATTAAAATATACAAAATAAATAAGGAAGACCAATTGAAAAGTTGTTTAGAATGTGCAGCTCTATAGCATGTAAAAAGTTAACTTAAAGGTTTAAAGTCACTAAATTGAAAAAGCTCTGAAAAAATACTTTCCTTGAGTTGTTCAAAGCATACATTTGTCACTAGTCCACTTATTTTACATGACATTCATGGTCTGTATATTTACTAATAAGTTAAAATTTCACATTTGTGGATCAGAATTGTTGACCGCTAAGGCTTGGGGCTGTGCTTCAGCTTCTCTCTGCCTGCGTTTTCTCTGTAAGTGAAGAGAAGCCAATGCACTCCCAGCTGCTTCTTCATGTCCCTGCACTGTCAGGCATGCAGTTTTATTTATTTTTTTTGTTAAATATATTTAATCCTGAAGCCTGACAATATATAAATTGATACAATAGCAGGAAAAAAATAAACATTTATTCTGTAATATATTTTTTAAATGTTGCAAAGTAAAAATATATATAAAAAATTCCTGTAATAGCGATAGCTTCATACAAAATATATCACTTCAGTAAAAAAAACTATGGTAGAAAAATAATTTCCAAAAGGAAAAATATCTAAAACGCACCCATTCTGTGTAATGTATTCAAAATAGATCTTTCCATCCTAATCTGAGCTCTACAGCCATGGAAAGGGAAATGTTAAAGCAAACAATGAGCATCTTACACAGCCAGCAGAGGAAACCTCACCATTTCACTGCACTCCAGTAAGGAACGTGTATGTATGAAGCACTACATCTGACAGACATTTTCCAAATCACATTTAAATTGGTTGCTATGGGTTATTAGACAAGTAGCAAACATAATGTATGTATTGTAATACCCCCTAAGATTCTTGTGCCATATCTTTCTAATATTTGTGAAATTACTGACTGTGTTATCAAGTATGAGATAATGTTAGACTGAACATGGATTGCACTACTGCAGTCAGAGTAAGTTTCACCAGCCCTTTTATGACTGTTACCCCCCAATAATAGGGTAGCCATCTGTCCAGTTTTCAGGAAAGCTGTCCAGGTGAAATTTCCAAATTAAAAAGTCGGAACAGGTCTTTAAAAGGAATGGTGCTGTGATCAGCCAAGCACTGATTACCAGATCATAACCTCATCCCTGAAGTCATGGATACACCCTGGACCATCACCCTTCCCACCACCTGATGTCATCTGTCTGCCCCTAAAGTCACCAAGCTCGTCCCCTGACCAGTCTCCCTGTTGGCAGAAGGTGGCAACCCTACCCAATACTGATTGCAGAGTTCAATCATAACGTATCTGTCATGCCAAAGTGACATAGTAACATAGTAAGTTAGGCTGAAAAAAGACTCGCGTCCATTAAGTTTAACTTTTTTTTTTTTTTAAGTAGCAGTGCTAGCAATGTAAAAGCAAAAATTAGACCCATTTGGCCTCATACTAAAAAGACCATTAATGAGACACTTCAGCAGGGGTTTGTATAAAGGTAATACACATAGCTGGCTAGAAGACCATTCATAGCCACATTATTTGGACAAGGAAGCTTATAACAGTGATGTCCATTGAACTGTGAATCAAAGGAAAGGAACTAAGAGATACAGAGCAAGCAGTTATGAGAAATATATAGATAAAGGATCCCAATACCCTATGGACTGAGGTTCACAACCTTATAAATTACATTTATAAGAAGATTGCATGATTCCTAATTATACCAAAAAGGGTTGGCTTACCAGATCACTTGAAAAGCCAGTGTGATGGGCTGCCCTCATGGCAATTTAATTTAAATGCCATCAGCAGCCCTGCAGCATTCATTTATTAGCAAATGAATTGCAAATGGGGAGAGATGGCTTCTGGGGTATTGGAACACGTCATGTTTGGTGTCATTCTGATTGCCACCTATGAAACACATTCTGGGTTATGTAATAAAAGGCAATAAGTTTGCCCATGAGCAGTTACCCATTAAAAACAAACATCAAAATAGCATTTACTGGTTACCTGTTTAAAAGCAAACATCTTATTGGTTGCCATGGATTACTGCTCCTGGTCAAATGCCTTTTTATTACATATGGGGGGTTATGCATGTATTTTTATGATCATATTTAGCACATGCAAATACTATATATTGCAGAAACTGCAGAGAGCTTGTGTAAGGCACACCAACCTCATGCAGAGGTTAATAAGGAGGAATCTCCCAGGCAGCAGGGAATAAAAAGTGGAGAGATCCAGTGCTCTGAGTCATGCAAGTTGATATTCCAAATTAATGGATGCCTATATTTCAACCTCACCTCAGGGAATTCCTACGTGGTTTCATATACGTAGGCTTTCTTGTGTTTTCTTGTGCTTTTTAAATTTTATTTACAGTGCTGCAATTGTATGTTTTATGTATGTTTTTGTAAAACAATTTTTGTATTTATTTGCACTGTTTCCCTTAATAATATAACTAATATACAATATTAAATATAATATTAAATATAATATTGTTGCTGTAAAAATACCCTGTAGACTTTATGTATGAGTGTGAATGTTTGCATTCTGTGTGTGTCCTTACACATGGGCGTTCATACCTGCGATCCACCAGACGCGAGTAAGCACTGAATGCACTGCATTCAGTGCTTACACGCGTCTGGTGGGTACAACCTCATTCAAAAGAATTGAGTGCGTATAGGCCTGTCCTCCTGCAGGGGAGTGCAGATACGAACACCCATGTAAAGGCCCTAAAGTTCTATTTGTATGCTAATTAACCAGTTGACTGCTGGCAGAAACTGTAAGTAGATGATGGCAGTGGTTTTGTGGGTGTTGGTCAGTCTTTGAGGTGCCATTACGTTAGTGAAGCCTGTATGTAAGGTGGGTGAGACTGAGGTGCAAATTTACTAAAGCGCAAAGCGTCTAATGCTATCGCTAATTCGGCAGAGTGAAGTCCTAAAAAACTCTGGCGTCAATTACCTTTTGTGGGGTGATAGTCTGAAAAACAGCAAAACATTTTTTATTGTTACCCTTCTTCCCCCCCTACATTTCCTAACATATGGCAACACAACTATACAGTGGGCACATGTAGGGCAATAGGACAGCTTTATTTAATTTATTAAAGGTTTCCTGGGCTTGTGTAGTGGAATGTACACCTCTATTATACGCTTAAGTTTGCGCCGTATGCAAATTAGGCTTCGCTAGCATAAATGTGCTTTGCTTCTTCGCTACTATCCGCCACCCTGAGCACAAATTCGCATCTTAGTGAATTTGTGTAGCGCTGTTGAAAATTCAGCTGGCGAAGTGCCGTGAACGCTAGCGCATTTTCGCACTTGAAGTGAATTTGCCACTGAGTGTGTAATCCCTTCCAGCTGCATCTGAGGTGATGCTTCAGTGACAGATATTTTAAACAACCTGCACCATTTATAAAAGCTGAGAAGCCTGGGGATAAAAAGTCATCTTTATAAAAAGTAATTTTCAATCTTCATTTTTATTTCCATGCGCACAATGGGAGAAATGTCATGCAGTGATTCATTCCACAGTTTGCCCCAAACCCCTAAATATAAACATAGTATTTTTAAAAATCTGACATCACCTACCACAAGAGTCTTGAAAGCTGCAGTTGCTTTAAGAACATCTTTGTAATCTGGGTGTGCTTCCTGTAAAAGAAAGGATTCATGTTTCTACTATGCAGCGTGACAGATGACTAGATAATATGACCACAAGACACAACTAACATATTTAAAGATGCAGTGCAATATTATATCAAAGTTGTTTTGTATGTTACAGAAGACAGGGTCAGACAGTCAGTTATAGATTTTGCTCATTTTTAAAGGGGTTGTTCTCAATTCCCAAAGTTCTGCCCTCCAACTACACTAATGAAGCAAAAATGGCTCATTTTGCTTTGATTACTTAAAGTCGTTGCTTACCCTAAAGCACGTTAGGGCTTTCCCCTCTGGGGGGCCACTGACTTGCTCCTCCATCAGGTAACTGAAGTGATTGGCAGCGATGAGAAATGTGAGGGAATTACAGTATGGCTTTAAAAGAGAAGGAAAGTCATTTAATACTTGGGGTACCAAATGTTAGGCACCCCAATTGATTGCATTTACTTGTCTGAAACCCCGGGCCAGTGCTCCTATCAGGGAAAAACTGCAGGCCTGGGATTCTTCCAGCGAGCACCACAGAATGATCGTATTCTGGTTTCTTCTTTCTTTTTGTGGCTATGAGTAAGCCATATGAAAAAGCCAGTTATTTCAGAAAAGCAGGAAAACGGGGTGCTCGCTGGAATAACCTCAGGACTTTGCAGTTTTCTTCTGATTCTGGTTCACAGGACTGGGGTGTCAGGTAAGAAAATGCAATTGCAAAAACAATGAATATTCTCTGCAACACCATTCATATGAATAAGTGCTGAGAAGCACGAAACGCGTCAGGCTCCTTTGTGGGGTAATTGGAATATATATTTTTTATGTATTAATCAATAAATTTGTATTTTTATAGAATGGTGTTGCAGAGAATATTCATTGTTTTTGCAGTTTCACCTTGTTTCGACCACCAGAGGTCTCTAACACACCGTGCATTGCTTAATTGAATTAACAAACTTTTTGTCTCTGTATAGCCAACCTTTAAAACAAGAAAATGCAATTACTTGGGGGTGCTTAATTTTTCCTTCTACTTCAAGCAGTACTGTGCATGACCAGTCCATATGTCACTATTACACAGCCAATAGGGCGACTAGCACATAAAGCCTCATGTCCTGCTCCCAACCTCTGCACTGCACTTCATGCAGATAACATGTAAGAAGGGATACATTTTTACTACAGGAACTTTGCTAGGACTTTAAAAAAGTTGAACATCCCCTATAAAATTTGTTGTGGAAAGGGGTCTTCTATACAGAATATTTTCTGGCAATTTACAGAGAATCCCATAGTTTAAAAATACATCCAAGAAAAATACAAGTGGTATGCATATTTATATTCCACTAAATAGATCCAAAATATGGATGATTGTTTTGATTTTAACTTTTTTATCTCCATTTCTGCACCCATAGTATATGGTTTACAGATAAGTATGAATTCACCATGGAAAAGTTTTACCCGAGAAAGGCCCTTTTGTGTAAAGTTTTACTATGTTGCAATATATAGTTTAAAAAATTATAGAGATTGTTAAATTAAAACAATAGGCACTACCAGTTTCCATCACTCATGTTGAACAAAATTATATATTGCCCCTATAATTAAGAGACTGATGAATTAGAATGTAGTATTTAACCTAACCATCTATATTTTCAGAGAATCAGATATCAGTGCATTATGGACAAAAAAAAATATTGCTGAAGATGCCCAAAAGGTGTTAATGCTTTTAACAGGGTATATGGATTCCTGTATAAGTGCCTACTATCTGTAATCTATAATGAATGCTATTACTTGGTAATACATTGGACATCTTTGTTAAAATTCAAGCATTCCTAAAGAAAAGCTAATCTCTATACTCAAAAGGTGCTACCTGGCTGAATATCTATAAACATATTGTTACTTCAATAAAACTAGATATATCTCATACTGCGTGTCAATATGATGAGTAAAATACTGCCTAACTACTAAAATATTGAAGTCCTGTTCAATAAGTTGCCTTCTGTGTGTTGTCACAGCAGGAATTAAAATTGCAACAAAAAGATGATGTATACTTGCAACATGGTATAATAAACACAAGGGCTATTTAAAGTTCTATTATGTTATGAGGGGAAAAAAAACACACACAAACAATGAATTATATATCTCAGTATGAAAAATAAGGAAATATATTACATAAAGATTCATTGCTAAAGGGCAAGTGTTGTCAAGCTACCATAATACCTGCAGATACTATATATATATATATATATATATGAATATACTATAGATCACAATAGAACTTCAGCATCAAGAAATATAAAAGAAAAGACAAGATAGAAGCAGCCACAAGTTAAAATAAGAGTAGGAAATAAAGGCAAAGAGCAAGAAGAGAAGATGAGAGAAAAAGAGAAAGGAGAGAGATGAGAGGGTATGAGGAGGGAAGAAAAAGCTGAAAAAAAAGTGTGAGGAAGAGACAAGACATGCATAGGATCAAAATGAATGCATCAGTGTTGAAAGAAAAAAAAAAGAAAGAGAAGGACAATAGGAGTGAAGGAGACAGAAAATAGTATTCCAAAGAAAATAACTATGTCTTATTTGGCAGGAAAATAAAAATTTTTTTGGAGATTATAGGGAATGTAATAAGTTTCATTAGTGCAAAAAATCTGTGCACAGATATTGAAAACTTAGTGAGTTACAGAGAAACAAAGCCTGTCCTCTTAGACTGTACTTACTCAGTTTTATAATGTACTGCATTATATCAAGATAACACAGTATAATCTATATGCTGTAATCTATATGCTGTAATACTCTGAAATAAGTGAAAGTACCTCCATGTGTCTTTCCAGTTCTTGTAAGAGGGTGACATATTTTTCGAGTCTGATGAAGGGTTTGCTAAGGCTTGTGGTCAGCATGAGAATACCTGGTATTGGTGCTCCTTGGTTCTCCATAAATGTCCCAAGTTCATCACTATAAAAAGAAGCTTTTTTTACTGGTTACAAAAAAAAAACAAAAAAAATCAAACAAACGTTTCATACTGAATAACTGCAATACTAATCAAATACCCTTTATTACCTATAATAAGTACTGGATATTTATAGCAGTTAATATTATTATATGCTATGCTTCTATGCAAAGATCTGACATCTGTTTTTTTATAATATAGTGCTGTCCAACTGGCAGCCCCCTTGTGTGGCCCCCACATGAAAGTCTGTCTGTTGTGACTGCTTACTTTGTGTAAGCTTTAAAAGCTAATTTACACCTCAAATTCAGGCTATATGAGCCTGCATTGTCCACACCTGTAACACCACTTTGCTAAAAATCTTTGTTAAAATTCAAACATTTCTAGAACAAACCAATCCCCTTGATCAAATGTATGCTACCTAGTTGAATATCTATAAACATATAATTATTTCAATAAAACTAGAAATATCTCATACTGCTTGTCAACATGATAAGTAAAACACTGCCCATTTATTAGAAGTTCTTCTTTCTGTTGTCACAGCAGGAGTTAAAAGTGCAACAAAAAAGGAAAGTTATTGTGGTAACATTGGTGTTGTTTAAAGTGGGTGTGTTTTAAAAACAGGGAGTGGTCAACATAGGCTTTCATTATTGGTCCTCCACCATGAAGGTCAGAAAAATTCCATCCATTAGTACCAAAGAAGTTGGACAGCACTGATATAATATCTTTATTTATGTTTCAGACAAGCTGCTAATTGTGTTCACAGACAGGCACATTTATTAAAGGTCGAATTTCAAATGAATGTGAGTTTTTTTAAACTCTATTAAATTAGAATAGACTCAAAATTCGACTGGGGGGTTATTTATAAAAACAAAAATCAAGTATCTAAAACTTTTTTAGATTTTAAAAATTTTACAGACTTGAAAACTCGAATTCTTAAAAAAAAACTAGAATGTCGGGAAGGCTACTAACATGTCCAAATTGGTCGTTGGACCTCTCCCATTGACTTATACATGAACTCGGCAGGTTTTAGATGGCAAATAGTCAAATTCAAGTTCTTAAAGGTCAAGAGCGTGCTTAATCTTGAAATTTTAATTAAAACTTGAATCTAGTTTGGATAATGTACAATTTCAATTTGAGAGTTTGACCATAAACAATTTTAATTTTCAATTCCACGCTTAATAAATCTGCCCCCTAAATATGGCAGACTAAGAAAACATTAAATGTTTTTAGGACATTTTCATTGACTTGTGTAACTGGCCTTTTAAACATCTGAATTCTGCTGAAACAACTTTGTACCGCAAGGGCTGATATCAGAGGTGCAGTTTACATAAACCCTCCTTCCTCACAAACACAAAAATATACCTGAAAATTCAATGTACCATAAATATACCCTAAAACTTTTACAAATTTTTAAGGAAGTGATGCCCCTATATGTAATTAAAAGGCACAAGTTAAAATAGTGAATGATTTTGCCTTCCTTGCGGTGTATACTTTGGTCTGTGTTCTGAATTTGTGACACCAGTCTTTTTAGTAGGTAAACTGGGTTGTCAATATATAATGCAGGCTCCTTACCTTTGCTGTGTGAGAACATGAACTGCCGTAGGGTGATTGGAGCAATAGAATAAGTATAAGGACATAAACTGATTGAAGACATTCAAAAGGCAGCCACCAAATTTCTGATGATTTTCTGGTAGCCTACAGACACAAGAAAGAAACATATAGAAATGGGCAGAACACACACACATATATTTACAATTCCGGGAGAAGGAGCAACTATGTAATTAGGCACTACATCTAGTCACGTATTTCATGCACAAACTTCATTCCGCTTATGATACAAATTAATCCAAATCCCTGTTTCTCAAGCCCCTGAAATCTGTTGGGGATCTTTCATCTGCTAGATGTGTGGGATTTTATAACGTCACAACAAAGTAGGTATTTAAACCTGCTGTGTCTAGGCACATCAGGGACTTAGAAGTCTAGAAGAGAAGATTTTATTTTTTTTCTAAAAATCACATTTTTTTCTCAAAAAATTTGTAGATTTTGTTAATTTTTCTAAAGCTAAAGAAAAACCTGTAAAAAACACAAACACCTTAATACAAAACTTTGCCATGTAAAATCAGTTGTAATAGAAATAGAGTTTAATTATAGTTTAAAAAAACTCTAAAAACACTAAAATTCAAATATTGATAAATGGGCCTCTCTGAGTGCTAAGCTTCCAGTTCTAGCCCAAAAATAAGACAGCAGTAAATAAACCATGTCCATTTTAACAGGGGGGTTTCCCAATTTATAAATGATGTAATTGAAAAATGAAACAGCATTTCAGGTAGTTTAGAAACTCTCTTGTTGAGGTTCTCAAGACTCAAGTTCTCATGAGCCGCCACAAAACTTGCATTTTCCACTTTCTCACCAAGAAACTGGGTAACTCCCTGTAAGAGTGTCTAACTGATCAGATGCAGTTTTTTTCTAAGGTTCTGACACCAGTTACTTTCCTGGTGACATTTAAAAGACATGCTGTCACTCCTGGGGGATTTTCTGCTTAACAGGACCAGCCATCAGTATGGGGTTGCATTGCCATCATCTCTTTGCTCCCGAAATTACTACTAGCGGGGAAAGTGAGCTTACCCCATCATACTCCAGACTATAATGCCTGCAAATTTAGCTTTAAAAAATTGTGGAAACAGCGCAAAATGCTATTATGCTTCATGTTGCCTACGATAGTCAACAACATTTTATTTTAATGCATTCAGCTAAGAGCAATTATTTAAAATGTATTTGAGAATCAGATTTCACAATGGAAAACTATAAACACTACAAATTGGGGTGTCTCATAATAGAACTCAACAAACCAGGAAAAAGAGAGTATGTTTAAATAATTTTTAGTAAATTTTAAGTACTGTTATCCAAATAACATAGACACGTCCTTTTCTAGAAAACCCAGGTCCTGCACATTCTGGATACAGGTCCCATACCTGTAGTATAGCTGTATAATTGATGTAATAGGTGCTATTACTCCAGAGATGCTGCTGAGAAATGTATCAACTAATTTAGCAAATTGCACCTGGATCACAGCTGTCAGACTGAAACACCTGAGACAGGAATTTTAATCTTTAAGGTTCAATTTTGGGGAAATGGTAAAGAAAATAAGAAATGGAAAGCAATTTAATAAAAATCGGTATTTCTAGTGAACAATCTGAACAAAACTGAACTAAAAAATTGATTCCAGATTAGTCAATATTTACGGTCTGCTAACAAAGTTAAAAAAAAAACATAACCATTAAAAATAATGAGCAATATCACTTCATACCTCCCAATATTTTGGAAATAAAAAGAGGGACACCCTCAGCGTGGTGAATTTTTGACCACCCGTATTTTTGTGACCACAAACCCTAATTACCATGCTC
>CM044445.1:52431969-52449526 GCA_024363595.1 Xenopus borealis
CTCTGAGCAGCTGTTGAGAAGCTAAGCTTAGGGGTCATCGCTAATTATCAAGCAGAAAATGAGGTTGGTCTGTAAGATCAGCTGATGTTACAGGGCGGATTATTAAATTGCGATGCACTGGTTTTTGTAATAATTTTCTGCATTAATTACTAACCAGCCTTATATTGTGACAGTTATATTCTGTATTAGGGAGTGTAAGTGACAGTAAGTGACAGCAGCACAGAGCATGTGAATCAGTGAATCAGCAGAAAAGAAGATGGGGAGCTACTGGGGCATCTTTGGAGACTCAGATCTTTACTGCTAAAGGGCTGTGGTTGCCTTGGGCTACAGAAGCCTAAAATATAATGTACAACATTTCTAGCATTTCAGGCCCCTCCACATTCAAATCCACCACTGTTTTAGAATATATATATAAATATTTAAAGCTAAAGCACTACAGCCATTTGCTGTGCATGATATTATACGTCTAAAGGATGAAGAATTAATCATCAGTCTTTTCCGCAATATAATCAGATTAATAAATTGTAAATAGAACTTTTAGTCATAAAATCTTGGCAGGGAAATATCTGCACAGTTCCAAGCTACAAGAAATAGAGGACGATTTATCAATCTCGAGTCTAAGGGAAAAAGCAACTTTTTTCAGTGACTATGTTATTTATTCTAGAGCACTACCATGTTTAAGAAAACAAAGATAATCTTATTGTTCCATTTATTTTCTATGAGACTAAAAAGCTTGACTGTTTTAATAAACTGTTAAAAAACTAAGTTTGAATACAAAACAAAACCTTTCTTTAAATATCTTAATTGAAATAAATAGTTTCATAACACATAATAGGCCCACTTAATACATTCGTTTTATTATTCAACTGATAAATGTGTCAATACACAGCTTCTATAACCATATTCTTTCCTACTACAAGGTGCAGAGCACTGTTCCATTAGTAGCAGCAGTTTGTTTAATAAACTAGACAGTGACATCTAGTGGATGTCAACAAATTCTGTTTATTTTAAAATGTTGTATTGTTTTCCAAGTTAAACAAGAAGGATTTTAACAAAAGATCAAATCTGAACTGAGGCACACCTAAACAACTTGTTATGGCAAAAATGCCTAATAGGAAAATGAAACATAAATTATAATTGGTGAAGTCATCTAAATTGTTCGTCAGATAAAAACAAGGAAGGCAATGTGAACCATGACTGAGGTATAAAACGGAAAACAACAAATTGGATAAGCTGTTCTTTTTCAGTATAGGAATAATGCTCACAGCTAGCACAGCATTAAAGGATAAGGAAATTCTTAAATAGCACATGGCTAGAAATGCTGTATTTTGTATACTAAACATAAACATGAACTTACTGCACCACAAGCCTAATCAAACAAATGATTTATGCTTTCAAAGTTGGACACAGGGGGCTGTCATCTTGTAACCTTGTTAAACATCTTTGCAAGACCAAGACTGTGCATATGCTCAGTGTGGTCTGGGCTGCTTAGGGATAGTCATAAATGATCAAAACAGCACAAGTCAAATAATATCAGCCAGAAGCCGATACAGTAAGACTGATTAATAATCAGAATATACAGACTGCACTGGGTCCTCTGTTGTCATGTGATCTAATGTGGATTTTACAGTTTTTGTATTGTTTAATACAAACTTTCTCTAACTCTGCAGAACCAGTGGCTGCAGCAAAATAATCCTCCAATTAGAATCCCAGTTTATCTGTTTAAATCTGGATCCATGATCTTTTTCTTTACAGCTGGCATTGGAAACATTATATGGGCAAAAAAAGGCAAAAATAAAATTCAATACAAATCTTTACACAGTCGTCAACTACTCTACAGGGAAACTAAGCTGCTCTAGTTCTGAAAGGCTGGGAAGTAAGGTGGGGGGTCCCCCTGCTGTTCATAAGTATGACTGTTTCCCTGGCCAGCAGTTAGGGACGTCTGACAATTCCTATCCACAGCAGTAAATGAAGGGAGAATTTCACTGCATACAGTCAAGTTGCTTATAAAAACCATACACATTTGTTAATTAAAGTATATATGAGGTGGATTTCTTTTTCATTAAATAAAGTAGAAATGGGATTTTATTTTTTGCCTTTTTTTCATGACCTTTAACAGTCTTTTGATGCATATTGGATATTTATTATTTATTAACACAGTACCAATATATTCTACAGTAGAGCTGTACAGAAAAGCACCACATTTTAAAACCGAATGCATAAAAATAGAGTGCGCTGATTTTAAGGGTTAAAAAGGCAATGTAAGAGAAGTTCTGTTACACTGAACCTTTACCATCAGGGATCCTTATGTTTTTCAGAGTTAATCATCAACTCTCCATGAAACTTCTCTGCAATATTATTATATAATCAAGAGATTGTGACATTAGTACTGAACATTTACTACAGTACATTCATTTAGAAACATCTCTTGGGGACTACAGGACAGAGAGTCACTTGTTCTGATGTTTTACTAAAGGTACTTGTGCTAATGAAACAACCCAGTATCAAATGAGCACTAAGGGCCCAACAGAGAAACTGATATCAAGGTCCCACCAGCTCGAAACCAGAAGCCTTCTCATATTGCTGAGAAAGCTCCATGTTTGAGAGATTGGTTGATCAAATGAAACTAATTAATACTTTGTTTGTTAGAAGTCAGTTCACTGAAGTCTATGTGAAATATTTTATACATGCAGATATTACAGCAGCTAGTACAGATGCTTTTAAAAAGACACTTTCAGGACTAATCCTATGTGAGTTTCTGTGCTCTCCTGTGTGCTCTCTTTGCTGCATTATTGCTAATCTCTTTTGGGCAGATGCTTTTAAAAAGAAACTTTCAAGACTAATCTTATGTGAGTATCTGTGCTCTCCTGTGTGTTAGTTGCATTAATGCTAATCTCCTTTGGGCACGACCCTCTACCTCTGGGGTCCCCAACCTTTTTTACCCGTGAGCCACATTCAAATGTAAAACGAGTTGGGGAGCAACACAAGCATGAAAAAGTCCTTTAGGGTGCCAAAAAGGGGCTGTGACTGGCTATTTGGTAGCCCATGTGTGGACTGCCAGCCTACAAGAGGCTCTACCAGGCACTATACTTAGTTTTTATGCAATTAAAACTTGTTTTCAAGATTGGAATTCAAAAAGTAAGCACCTGCTTTGAGGACTACGAGAGCAACATCCAAGGGGGTGGAGAGCAACATGTTGCTCATGAGCTACTGGTTGGGGATCACTGCTCTACCTCTTTGGCTCTGTTTTTGGTGACAATAAGATTTGTGCAGACTGAATCCCTCTATCCTTATGCTGTTTACAGCATTTCAGGGAATTTTTTAGCTCTTGTTCTCTCATCTACACTGCGCAAATTCTTTTTTTGGAAATTATCCCTGCCAGCTCTCAATAATTAACCACCTCCCTGGATTCTTCTGCTTAACTAGGGTGATACTTTTGGTTTCTGTCTTTTCCTGATGCCACAGACTTCTATACTAACTCTTTCTTATGTTTCTTACTCTTGGAAATAAATGAGAACACAAGGAGAACATGGAGCAGATAGAAATGAGTTAATGTTCTGTGTTCCAAAAAAGGGAAAGAGACACTCATTCCAGGGCCCACTGCAAACAATTCTAGAACCCTGGAAGTTAATCTAACACTGAACTACAAGAACTGCATGTGGTGGTATGCAGAGAATTCACTGGCATGCTCTGCTTGTAAAACAAACAAATGAGTAAAGATCATTGATAGAGAGTATCTTGTTCACAGATTCATAATAACGCTTCTTAATGTGTAACCGTTAAAGCAACAATACAACCTTTTTGCAGCTAAATTTTCTTCTCTAGTAAAATACTATAAATCTAGTAAATTATACTGTATAAAGATGTCATGGTAATGGGCCACAGTTTGTCTTGCTTACTTGAAAAACTGGTGATGGTTAAATGATAAAGTTAAATGTAAGGGTTTCTTCATTCAAAAACATTGTTTTTCCATAATGGAAAAAAATCAGTTCTTATCACAAGGGATTTAGCCATTTTTTCCATGTATGTTTGCATTAAAATTGACCAGATCAGTTGCACTTCCATTGCACTTCCTAGTTTTTTTTTGTCAGCCTTGTAGTATGTATTCTTAACAGATTGTACAAAGAGTCAGTTCTACTCCAAGTCTGTTAATCAGGTAGCATGCAACATTGTTTCAATAGTCAGAGCCTGGAGTTCAAAGACCGAGAACAGCCATTCAGAAACTGGCTTCAATAGCATGTTTGGTAGAATTTCAAGGTTTTTTTTAATGTTGTATGTTACTGCAGTTTAAAACAGAACAGTAAAACCCCCAGTAAGGCCTGAAAAAATGGTCTAAATTCCTGAAAAATGTAAAACCAGGGAAATACATTATGCATTATATATTGTGTGGTCCACAAAAATGGTGTTAAATGAGGAAAAACTTAAAATAAGGGTATGTAACATTAATGTTCCACTGCAGCTGTTTACCCATTTCTGTTATTTTGGTCTGGGTCTAAATTACATTAACAAAGGAGAAGGAGAACAAATAAAAACATATTTTTAGTTATAAAGGTAAGTGTGTTAAAACACACAGGAGACACACATACAAGCCAACATAAGGTTGTTTCAGAGATGATCATTTGTTGAAAGGCTTGATGTTTTTATGTAATGCAAGAAAAAATATTTTCTCAGATATGCCATTTATTTCAATAACTACATTCAGTTATATATCTTTTATTTCATTATTTTAGATCACATCCAGAAATACAAGATGGTAAAGTTGATATAGAACTGGAATAGGAGGTTCACCAGTCACCACTATGTGTGCTTTATGCTGCATATTTTGCAAACATTGCTATGGGAATTGATGACAAGGAATAGGACCTCTTTAATCTCCATAGTTTTCTACCAGATTACAGTGGTTATTAATATGCCTGGTGTGCCATTAACCTTAGAGTAACAGTTCAGTGTAAAAGTAAAAACGGGATAAATAAATAGGCAGTGTAAAATAAAAAAATGTTTATAATAGATTTAATCAGCCAAAAATGTAATGTATAAAGGCTGGGGTGAGTGGTTGTTAATATAACAGAACACAACATAACTTCCTTTATTCAGCGACTTTAAAGGGACATAACTGTTCACTGAAATTGCATTCAACAGTTAACATGCAGGTCAGATTAAAAAAACAAACAGTTATGAACCATGTGTCCCCCCTCAAGCCGCTAATTGTTTACTACCTGATAACCATTCGGTAGAAACCAAGAGAGCTGCAAAGCAGGACAACAATAGTTGTGTATGAGTTTGAAGCATGAAATCCCAAATATAGTAAAACTGCAGTTTAAGAAATACTATCTTACTTTCCACATTCTTCCAAGGCCTGGCATAGTGTTTGTTGAAATGTGCAGATTTCTTCAAAGTTTCCAAGCAATGAGTTGACATCCACAGCACTTATTCTGTAAGACAAATAATTATTTTCAATTATTACAAATACTGATTAATACCTTCTGGGTAGAAGTCAGAATAACAGGAGATGTATCAGTATGTATCCATCTATTCAGAGAAATGAGGAATCTACAAAAAAAACTGGTATATTAAAGTCAATACATGTTCCTCTTTGCAGTGAGTTTCTACTGTAATAGAAAGATATAAATCTAATTCACGCTCTCTTTTTAATCTAGTTACACTAGATAGAGCATAGCAGAGTTTTAAACCAGAATTCGAGCATTTTTGTGGTCGTAAGGTGTATTGTGCCTTCCGCAATTGCAGACGATGCATCAAAATGTATTTGCACTTTTGCACTTGCAGCTTGCCATTTTTTGGTGTTGCATGTGCCCATATCTTTAGACACAAGGCTTGATAAAGTTCACATCCTGAAAAGTTGCCTGGTTTGATGGAACAATAAACACTTTTCACAAAACTCGGAATGAAACAGCAGCTTTGTGTTGCATCTAACTAAGCTAAGCCATCTTCTTCAGGGCTGCCATCAATGGCTTCTATATGTTAAGGGAGGCCCAGCAGTGCTGCTTTTCCTAGATTAGCTGAGCCCCCTTGAACTGCCAAAACAGGAGCTGAGTTGCACCAAAGAAAGAGCCGGGTTGCGCCGAAGTAGTAGCCGAGTTGCTCCGAAGTAGGAGCCTACCCTTCCGGAGTAGGAGCTGAGCCGTGCCAAAGTACGTGGCATCACTGAAGTAGGAGCCAAATGGAGCTGAAAGCCACAGAAAGGAGCCAAGGAAGAAGAAACATAGGCTCCACTGAGCACCAATGGGCACTCATTTTTTTTTCACTTTGGGGAGGGATTTGGCCACCAATGCTTATTTTTTTAATTCCTGGCTTCAATGTAGGTTGACAATCCACATAGGGGCTACCAAAGAACATTTTTCATGCTAGTGTTGCTCCCCAACTCCTTTTACTTCTAAATGTTGCTCACATGTTCAAAAGGTTGGGGATCCCTGCTACTGTATATCGGGGTCACTGATCTAAAAAACAAATTGCTACACATTTGCCAATTTGTATTAGTCATCTTTCTATTCAGGACTCTCCTATTCAATTGTACTTTGTATACATTTCCTTGCCATTTGGCTTCCTTCTACCTGTTGTCCCTATGGCTGCCAGCAAATTTTTTTGGGGTCATGTTTTATAATTAGTTTTAATGTGTTTTTAGCTCATCTTAAAATTGTTTAATTATGTTTTCTTCAGTTGCCATTTTGGTAATGCACTTTTGGTGTAGTGTTATTATAAGTATATTATCCAGGAAGGCAGTCATATGCTGTGATGAACAATGTGTTTGTGCACCTTTAGAAGCCATCTCTATTGGCCTAAACAACTGCATTTGTTGCCCACCTTGGATTTACTAAGCCAGTCATCTGCTCTGAAATATCACCTGCTCCTAGACTTTGCTTTGCCATCCACCTGCCCCAGCTTTTGCCATGCATCTGTACTTTTCAGTTCTTATCTTTGGACTTAAATCTTTACTTTGAGTAACTAATGCCCAAAAATGCATTGATGAAATCTGTAGTGGTGTGATTCCGATTTAATGAAAGGCATCAGGTTCATCATTAGCACAAGCTATCCTACTAGGATACTAAGATCTGTGGAACCATAGTGTTATAACAAACATAACAACACATAGCACTTTCTAGTCCATAATTAATGGCTTAGTGTATAGCCTATAGTTTTTTTCTAAGCCCATAATTCATTTATTGCTTTTATAATTTCCTTAAATTTACTTAAGGATTACAGGCTCCCTTGACAGTCAGTCAAATTGATGAATTGTTCTCATTCCTGAATTAATTCTCTCAGAGAGACAAACCTCCCCTCTACGGTTCCTCTCTGAAAAAACAAGCGTGGGTTCAAGAAAATTAGCCTTTCAACTTACTTATCATGTGACTGAAGCGGTCTGAGGTAAGTGGAAAGCAGTAACTGGAGTTCTTTGGAGTAGCTTCGCTCAGTTTCCAGGATATTTTGCACTACCTTGAAAAAGGAAATTATCAATATAGATATTATAGTATTTATAAGGTATTCAGAAAAAATCAGAAATCCTGAGAGCAGCTGATTCTCCAGTATAAAGACATGACGTAAAGCAATAATCAAAGTAAGGAGAAATAATGACAAAGAGAAATAGTTTAAATACAGAACATGTTCTCTGTGTGTGCCTCACATATGAGTAAGAGAGCTATAGCTATAAATTCAGAAACATTTACATTATATAAATAAATATAAATCTTAACATTTGCATGTATTCTGTAAAAACATGACAACTAGTAATAACCTGTCCACTTTTTATCCACAAGGTAGATTTTTGATTGCATGCATTCTGCTATCCTGACATTTGTTAAGGGAAAATACTTATGGGGAACATCGCGTTTGTACACCTTTCTAATTGTATAGCACCACTGCTAGACGTGCAGAAACTCAACTGCAGATTTTAGTTATTTAAATAATTATTTTGCTAATAAAATTTTTAATCTTAAAAAACACAAGAAATTCTCCATATGACAGACGGATAAGCAGGTAGTAACATATGTTTTGTATATGAAGCTGATATAACTACATATTGCAGTCAGTGCATTTAAAGGTGCCCAGGTTAAAAGGTATAATAATTTGTTCATATGCACATTTCATACCTAAAAATGTGCAGTTTCAATCACAGTTGCATAATAGTCAGCCTTGAGGATTTTATAAATATTTGTTGCTAAAAAAGGAAAGTGGAAACCAGCAGCCAGATGGTAGGTATTTTCTAACAAGAAATCAAGAAATGCAAGTGAGCCCCAGTGTTTAGTAAAAGCATTAAATTAAAATGATTAAAAAATTACAATGATGTATTACAGACATATCAATTAATTTACCTACTACAAAACATTCAAAATCTAAATTAGTTTAAAACAGCTGTTGAGGCAAATCATTAGTATAATCTAGTTAAAAGACAGATATTTTGAATTTGGTACTTCCATTCTACAATGAATTTAACAAGGATCCTTAAAAAGTATCACAAGAAAACTCCATCCACAATCAAATCAAAGTAACTATCTCTATATTTGTTTTAAAGAATGTTAGATTTCCTTCATTCCTTCTAATTTTGCCAATAATTATAACTTTGTGACTGTATACCAGAAACACGTTTACACGGTTACAAAAATTCACATGTGATCCTATTCCCAAAGTAAAAGGGACCTGTCACCCACGTATGAAAAGCTGTATAATAGTACAAAGTCCTTTGCAAATTAAAATGAAATCCATTTTTTTTTTAAATAAAACATCCATACCTGTTATAGATATATTTAAGTATCTGAGCTTAGAGGCAGGACAGGCATTTACTTTCACTATCCATTCAGCACTTACATACATGTTATTGCACTCTTAACATTCACCCTACTTCCTAACCATCTATATTTGCATATTCTGTGTATGGGCACTAGGGCTTCAATTCTGTCACATACACAAGATTTTGGGATGATGCAAAGTGCCCACAAAATGGCGATTGTCTGTGTACTGTGTTTGTGAGTTACCAGATTGAAGGATAGATTTTAAAACATTATATAATGTAGGGATGCACCGAATCCACTATTTTGGATTCGGCCGAACCCCCGAATCCTTCCCGAAAGATTTGGCCGAATACCGAACCGAATCCGAACCCTAATTTGCATATGCAAATTATGGGTGGGAAGGGGAAAATATTTTTTACTTCCTTGTTTTGTGCCAAAAAGTCACGTGATTTCGCTCCCTGGCCCTAATTTGCATATGCAAATTAGGATTCGGATTCGGTTCGGCCAGGCAGAAGGATTCGGCCGAACCCGAATCCTGCTGATAAAGGCCGAATCCTGGCCGAATCCCGAACCGAATCCTGGATTCGGTGCATCCCTCATATAATGTAAATAAAGTTAATTCTACTCAATTAAGATGATAAAAAAGGATTTGTACTTATTTCTTAGGGTAGGAGGTCCCCTATTTTACTTTGAAATCTGCATATTTTGCTTTTGCAGTTGCCATCACTGTATAAGGATTTAGCAGATAAACAAACTTACCACAGTATAATAATTTTTTGTTAGTTGTGCTGTTTCACATGCTTTCACTGCTTTTGGGGAGAGAGGTTTATCTAAGTAAAAATAAAAATACAGAACAGAAGAATAAGTATGCACACATAAGAAAACACATGACTTGGGGCCATTAAAACAAGGCAGTTATAGCATGTCCATAATACTTCCATTTATTTATACACACATATGTATAATAGGCTCCAAATGCATTTGTGCCATGGGAAAGGTCACTACTAATATAAATGTCATTATTGTTCATATATGAGCCCTGAATGCATTTAATACCAATTCTGTTCAGTAAGTGTTTAAATTAGAACCATGAAATGACTCTGCTTCATAGGAGAGCTCAGAATCTCTGCCATGTGTATGGATATATTTAAGTTTCTATAGATTCTCTATAGGAGTAATCAATAATTGCCTATAGTTTGTCACAGTTTACTTTGGGGTATTTCTTTGCTTAAACAGGCACATACAGACCTATAAATATGTAGCACCTGACAAGTCACAGAATCTCTATATAAGAGAATTGGCTTGAAATAGGGTGTCCTTTAAATTTTATTTTTGTGTAATGAAAGAATGTAACCCTAAGGAACCTTCCAACGTGATCTTTTATCTGGAATGCTTGGGACCTGGGCATTTCCAGTTAGAGGATGTTCACATAATTTGGATTAAGTTAAAATTATTTAAATTTTATATACAACCAATAAGATTTTTTTGCCACTAATATGGATTCATGCAATTTAGTTTCCATCATGTACAAGGTACTGTTTTGTTATCAACTTCACAATATTTGAAAACTAGCTTCTTACCGTTGGTTTTAAATTCCTTAACATAATTACTGGGAAACCATCCAGTTTTTCCATTTAGCGTGCCTTCCCACCAGCCCCCCTCTTCAACTCTGTTAACGTAGATGGTCTCCCCTTTACAAAAAGAGAGCTCATCTTCATTTTCCTGATTGAAGTTAAACCTGGCTTTCACAACTAACTGGCAGCTGCCATTTCCAGTCATGTCCTGAAAAAGAGAAAAACAGATACAAAAATAAACTTTGGAATGAATCTTCTTTTTTTAAATGCAGTGTTTGTTCTGTAAATGTCTGCCTATGAGTATTATTGTGACAAAATAAAATATTCTTATACATGAGAATAAATGCTTTGAATACACAGTAAAACATGAATGATTTGAAGTCTGTTTGAACATAACATTTATTCTAGGCATCTACATCATCCTCATATGTTATATTGCATTGGCTGTGGGAGTTGCCAAACACAATTATAATGACAGCATTATGTATTTGTGGCCACTGAAAGGTATTATAATCTTTCTTAAAAGAAAGCACCAGCAGAGACAAGCTTCTGCTTTCATGTAACTGCCTTTAGATCGAATGGCAGTTTCAAAACAAAATAGGGCCTAGATCTGCTGCTGAAGTCTAGAATGGTTCTGTGCTGCCTCAGGCAATACCCAAAAATCCTCCACAACTGATTTCTATTGATGAGTGAATTTGTGTTTCCATTTCACGGGAAAATTTGTGAAACCGCAAAAAAAAATTGCGAAACGGTAAAAGTTCCCGAAACACAATTTTTTGGAGGAGCTGCAATTTTTTTTTACACACGCCAATTTTTGCTGCTCATCATTTTTTCTTATGAGTGTGTCATTTTTTTTATCTGCGCTTTTTTGAAGTGATTTTTTTACCCAAAGAACTAAATGGATTGTGAATTTCTGCAGCAGTTTTCACCCATGGCAAAACACGGAAATTCGCTGCAAAACTGACCATGGTGAAATTTTTTGCTCATTACTATTGATTTCTGTTCCCTGCCTTATGACATTGGTCTTGGAACTATTGTTGTGGGCCAATGCCTATAATTACTGCAGAGGTGCAAATTTGTGACCTTATTTTCATGTTCCACATTTTTACTGTTTCTGGCGTAATTGGACAAAGTTTTGTGAATAACCACTTTAATTAGTAAGCTTCTGTCAAGCCACCAAGTGTTTTTTTTAATCATTATTAATTCTTTAAGTTTGTGTTTCATAAACTTTTCCAGAGAATTTCAAATACCTTCTTCCTCCTCTCTTGTGACCACATTGCTTGGTCAACAAGTTGATTGATATGTGTGATTTTTACATTGAGGAACACCACAATATGGTCTGATTGGCTCATAATAAATCATAAAATTCAGTGGCTCAATCACAGTCAGTGTTTGCCAAGTATTGTTCTCTTTGGGGCCTAAGGAAAATACCAACACCAGTGTTGCATTTATGCATTACTTTCGTAATGCATTTGTGATAATGTAATATAAATTCACAATATGCAGTGCTGGGCATTGTACATGTTTGGCAGCATTTCAAAATACAATTATAGAACAGGCTACAGAAAAAACAAATAACAGAACCTAGTGCAATATTGTTAATATTCATTGCAGTCACCAAAGTGTTCCAGTACTAATCTGTGTGTGTCTTTGGCAGCAATACTGTAGAAAGTGGCTTCAGGCACACTAGAAAACTCTACAGGGCCACAAATATGAAGTAAATAATATGTATTTCAAGTTAAATTTAAAAAAACAAGCATCCCCTAATGGCCCTCCCTGCATGTTTTGTGTCCCTAGGGCACTTAAGGTGGTATCAGGTTAATCTGAACTTTCGGCCCTAAAACCAAACTGTCGGATTACAACAAAGAGAATGGGGAGCCTATGGGTCGTAGCAGATGCGGTCCCCGATTGCAGGAAAAATCAAACCTGCCCGATCAATATAAGCCAAATTTTTGACCTGATATTTATCAGGGGACCTGTCGGAAGCCCCCACACACGGGCAGATAAGCTCCCAAATTGGTCTAAAGGACACAGGTAGTGGACAATTAAAGGATGTTTAAGGGTAAGGCCAGACGGGAAGATTCGGGGGAGATTTGTCGGCTGGTGACTAATCGCCTCTTCTTTGGGGCGACAAATCTCCCTGAACCACTTCCCCCTGCCTTCCAGCTGATTAATGAATAATCGCCTGTGCCTATTCACACAAGGTGCTGCGTTTCCTGAAGTCGCCTACTTAGGCAATTTCAAGCGATTTCGGGAAAGCAGTGCCACGTGTGAATAGGTGCAGGAGATTATTTATTAAGCAGCTGGAAGGCATTCCCCTAATAGTAGCTTATCTGGTGTTGTAATTTTGACACCACTTGGAGTGTGAGGGGCATATTGTATTATCCATGTGTGGCTTAGGCAGTCAGTCATTGGTCTACAAAACTGGCCCCATTTGAAAGAAACATACCAGAGCTTTTGACTGCCTCTTCAGCACTCTGGTAGAACAATCTGTTCCTTGTGAATTTTTTGGAAAAGAAAACGGAATGCTATGGCACTGAGATAATCTTCCTGAACATGGTCTCCCTGAGGTTGGATCTGCAGCAAAAATAGAAAATAAAAGCTATGATAATAAAAAATGCCAATATACTACTAAGCAAAGTAATTAAAGGCTTTAATTAAAATGTGAATGATTATTGTTTTATTTTAAAAATATATATGTTGACATTTAATAAAATCTCCACTTATTACTTTCAGTTGCTCTGTTAACAGCAGATAGAGTGTTCAAGACTTTAGAGAGGTTCTCCCCAGTGTAGAGATCGAATGGATCAAACAGCTGTGTGGAAAGAAAGAACAGTTTCTTTTAAAGTTCAATGTACAAAACATAGTTCATGTATCTTTAAACATTTTAAATTTCAAAGACTGATATCACAAAGGCAAATTATCAAGGGCCACACCCACAAGAATGTTTCTGGCTATAATCAGTGATCTCTTCTTGGTTTAATTGATTTTTAAATTTGTTCTGCTACAAAAAGTTTTTAATTATGTTATCCAGAAAGCTCTGAATTACAAAAAGGTCATCTCCCAAAAACTCAATTTTATCCAAATTTTTAAAAATGATTACCTTTTTTCTCTGTAATATTAAAACAGTACCTTGTACTTGATTCAAACTAAGATATAAATAATCCCCATTGGAAGCAAAACCAGCCTGTTGGGTTTATTTAATGTTTACATGATTTCTAGTAGACTTGAGGTTTGAAGATCCAAATTACCAAAAGAACCTTTATCCTGAAAACCCCAGGTCCTGAGCATTCTGGATAACATGTCCCATGCCTGTATATACAAAAACAACTCAGACCTTAATAAATCTGCCCCCTAATGTTACAATGTTTTTTAGCAGACCTACAGTATGAAGATTCAAATTTTGGCACAATGAAAAACATTCTTGAAATTACAGTATGACCCAGAGTTAATCTCTTTATTTAAAAAAGACTTGAAGACTGCTATGTCTAAAGATTTTCTACTGCAAAATTTCATGACAACTGTTTCGTTCAGTATATTGTATTTGCAACTTTTGCCACAAAACTAGGCAGTCCTGTTTCAAGGGCTAGACATGACTCCTGTACACACAAATTAATGATGTTAACAAGACTTTGCAATTGGTTAACATTAGCCTCACTATCATATTTATTAGTTAATATTAGTTATCATTCATTAGTAATAAGTTATATGCAAATCATTATTAAAAGCTAAGTTATAACATCAGCACTTGTGGTTTCTGCTTTGCATTGTTTGGCAAACCTTGATTTCACAAAGGTGCTTGATTAAAGGAAAACTATACCCCCAAAATGAATTCTTGAGCAACAGATAGTTTATATCAAATGAAGTGGCATATTAAAGAATCTTGCCAAACTGGTTTAAGTAAATATTGCCCTTTTACATCTCTTGCCTTGAACCACCATTTTGTGATGGTGTGTGCTGCCTCAGAGATCACCTGACCAGAAATATTTAAACTCCAACCGTAACAGGAAGACGTGTTGAAGCAAAAGACACAACACTGTCTGTTAATTGGCTCATGTGACCTAACGTATGGTTTCTTTGGTATGTTTGTGTGCACTGTTGAATCATGTACAAGGAAAGCTTTCGCACACCCTTCGGAAAAGTAAAACAGATAACCTGGTGCCTTGTGGTTAGAGGATGCGGCACCCTCTAAACAGTCCAATGTAGAAAAACACACCGGCACACAGGAGTTGAAGTGCAGGGGCAACCCTTGCAACTACTTTTTACTGCGGAAGTGCAACGTTTCGGAGGTCACGCCCCCTTTGTCAAGCATGCTTGACAAAGGGGGCGTGACCTCCGAAACGTTGCACTTCCGCAGTAAAAAGTAGTTGCAAGGGTTGCCCCTGCACTTCAACCCCTGTGTGCCGGTGTGTTTTTTCTACATTGCACTGTTGAATCATACCATACCAGGATCGCTGATCCCTTATTTTTTAAAATGTTAATTTTCTATTTCTGATTACCCAATAGCACATGCTACTAAAAAAAGTATATTATTAAAAATTGTTTATTTACATGAAGCAGGGTTTTACATATGAGTTGTTTTATGCAATATCTTGTTAAAGAGACCTACATTGTTCAGGGGGTATAGTTTTCCTTTAACATAGTAATAGGGATCAAGAACCTCTCGAATGATGTCAAGTTTCCTTAGGTGTCAGCCCCTTATTAGCAATTTTGTAACAGAAAATTACATTATCCCTAATATAAAATAGGTGATACAAATGTTATACATGATTTTGCTAGTATCAGAATCTGGTGTTGATAATGGTTTAGGTGAAAATATCTTTCAAATTCTAACTTGAATGAAAGCATTTACCTGACATGTTATTTATCATCAGCCAAGTCAAGTCATGGGTTGCAATGCAAACAATAAAGCAGTTATTCTATGTTCATTATTGAGTTCCATTTTTTTGCAATATCTGATGATATCTTAGCGCAGGCCAATGATAAAATATCACAAACTAAGTTATGCCCCTATATGTAATATAAAGCACTAAGTTTGCCCAGGGGCAGTAACACATGGCAACCAATAAGATGCTTGCAACAGGTGACTAGTGAATGCTACCTGCTGATTGGTTGCTATAGGTTACTGCCCTTGGGCAAACTTAGTTCCTTTTATTACGTAACCCTAATAGAGTTCTGTTTAAAGGGGATTAGCACCATGTTTGCCTATCTTTATCATTAAATGTTGACTGCTATTAGTTCAACATATTGGGAGGGGGAATAACCCCCCTTCCTGTTTAAGATGCTATATGGTGATGATTATCTAGACATCCAAGGAACAAGAGCACCACAACATTTTGCATAAAAAAGTACAGGTGATTGTCTTCCATTTATTGGTCCCTAACGACTCTTATTTGCCTTTCTGTTTTATACATGAGAACTGCAACCAACCACCTTGCTGCAGCAGAACTGCAAATGCCAACATTTTATAACATTGCCAGTGAATCATGTGTTGCATATTTCTATAGAAATGAAAACGTAAACGGCATATGCGTTATTCATTAAGAAAGCTCACCTCTATCTGCAGTGCTGTACATGCCTTCAGAAACTCCTTGATGTTTTCAATACAGTCCTCTTCACTTTTGGGTTCTGGGCAAACCTGAAATGCCAAATATGTCAAACATTTTCTCCAATTTTAATTAGCTGAATGACTTCATTATGAATGATCATTATTGGCTATTGTATGAAAATGTCCTTCATTTGTAAAATAATAATGTCTGTGTACATGCCATATATGTTAACCAAATCAGGTAGTTCTAATGTGAGAGCAAACCAGTGGCATTTACATTAATTTAAGACAAATAGAATTGAATTACAGAAGACAACAGAAATAATATCTTCCTAATTTCTTTAACACAAGCTGTTCTCATGTATGTGACATCAGACTAGCTGGTGGCTGAGTGGATAGCATTGCTACTCTGTGGTGCTTGGGTTTTATAATTATCCCCCATCTGGTTACAATCTGTCTGTATGTTCTCTCTATGCATGTATGCAATAACCTAGGGTGATTGTAGGACCATTACACAGAACTTAGACAGTAAGCTATACTAAGACAGAACCCAAAGTTCCCTCTAAATTATTGTTGGTCATTTCAGAAAACCATATATTGTTTGCACACTTATAGAAGTTAACATTCTGAACAAGCACCCAATTATTTATTTTCGTAAAAAACATTTTGTGTACGCCAACATTTATGTGTCTCCATTTGTAGGATGATTGAATCAAGTAAAGGCAAAAAAGCAGAATACCTGCTATTTAATGTTTATTGTGCATCCACACAACATGTTTTGGGCAGCAAGGGACCTTTTTCAAGTGTCACCTTTTTCAACATTTATGTGTGTTGGACTGAAAATGTTGTGTATGAATTATGCAAAGTACTGTAGAAATGTAGAAATTTGAAGAAAGAATAATGAAGGTCGCTCTGCGGTGCTCACTGGAACAAACCCTGGACCGGTGCAGTTTTCTCCTGATACAATCACTGGCCAGTATGTAAGTTAAGTATATATAATCACTTGGGGTGCCTAACTTTTGGCGCCCCCAATTAAATATGCTTTTCCTTCAACCCTTTAAATAGAATAGAATATTGTCAGCACTGATACGTCTGTCCCAGTTACAAATTGTAAGCAAGTGTGGATACGGACACTGCATGTTCCCACAGTGGGCTGCAGCAACAAGCATAGGTGTAATTTTTCCACTGAGCGATAGAAATGATGCATTCAAAAATTTTCAGGTCAGGTACATCTCCCCCTTTCTGCTTCAAGCATGTTGGAAATATGAAAAAAATCACTGTCGATCAAAAACAGGATGACTGTGCATTTTGTACACTGCACTTGGAGTTGCAAAATACCCTTATGGTGTAGCATTTCCAGTCTAATTCTTTGGTCTGCTTTAGTCCTCCTTTAAAGGAAAATTTCATTGTAAAAATAAAAACTGGGTAAATAGGCTGTGCAAAATAAAAAATGTTTCTAAAATAGTTAGTTAGCCAAAAATGTAATGTATAAAGGCTGGATTGAGTGGATGTCTAACATAACAGAACACTACTTCCTGCTTTTCAGCTCTCTAACTCTGAGTTAGTCAGCGACTTTAATGGGGCCCGCATGGACATAACTGTTCAGTGAGTTTGCAAATGATGCTTAGCATTCAGCTCAGATTCAAAAGCAACAGTTGTGGTGTTTATACAAATGGCCTGCAGGTGTCACTGTG
>CM044445.1:52478249-52508154 GCA_024363595.1 Xenopus borealis
GGGGGGGGGGGGGGGGGGGTTCGCAATCAGGGAGCAGGATTGAGGGAGGTGGCCAGAGAGATCAGGATGGAGGGAGGTGGGAGGAGGGAGCATGGAGCAGGATTGAGGGAGGTGGGTGGAGGGAGCAGGATGGTGGGAGGAGGATCAGGACAGAGAGAATATATTGTAGCTTGGAACAGGAGCAGGACACGCTGTCATTTTTTTACACTAATGTCCTAGAAAGGACACCGTAGTTGTGACTCCTGTACTAAAGGCAGACATGGACTTTTGTGTGCTCCCAGCACAGTGAGCTCACCAAAATCTATGTGATACGCTCAGCCTCACCAGCTGCGTTGTACCAAGCAGCAAGTCGGCATCACATAGAAGCTGCTGCCATCACTGCTGCTATTTGAACTACAGTAATCAGGTGTTGGATACTCATCTCAGCAGTACGGATTTGGAAGGAAGACAGAAGCAATGGGAGGGAAAAACAACTTACAGGCTTTTGTGATGCTGCTGTGCATAAGCTGCGGTAGCAGCTTCTACCTCCCAGGTCTGGCCCCTGTAAGTTTCTGCAGGGAAGGGAACAGCACAGACAACTGCAAGGTAAGAGCACAAGGGGCAAACTGTGCAGTTCAAGGGTCACAGGGCAACACAAAGCTGTCATACTCATTACACTAATAGTGCAAGGAGACCAGTCTAATGAGCTTATGTTAAGTAGATGCCATATAAAAGAATGTCTTATTCTCAGTATGAGCATGTGATTAGTTGAGGAGTACACTGGGATAATGCCATCACAATCCCACATTTTCACTGGCTCCTGGCCAGCTGGCATGCTTTAAAAGAAAATTCCCCTTGAGAAAGGCGTTTAGCCGAAACGTCGGGGTGATTCTCACTTCTCTCAGGGCAAGTGTATCCGCATTCTGTACCTTGTTATAGGTAATGTATTAGTATTTTGAGTGATATGTATTACTAATGTATATGTTGATTTATGTATTACCATGTGTAAACAAGTGTAAAACTTTCTATAATTATATGTGACCTATTAAAGTCTTTTTCAGAGATATCATTTGTGACATGGACATTATTGGTGTGCAGGCCCTTTCCTTGTAAATATTGTTCTGGCATGCTTTAAAAGAGCCAGTAACCATGAAGCAAAAAAAAGGATTTTTTTGAAGGTTGTATCTATTTGTCCAATGCTGGTACAGTACATACAATATGTATCTGTAGCAACATTTATGTATTCATAATGATTGAATAAGAGCAACGTATTATATTAGATCCCTCATTTATCTTCTATAGTCAATCCCAATGGATTAAAAGGTTAACAGTACAATACATTAAATTACACATTAATTTATTTCACTTTTAGTGTGATTTGCCCTGTTAATAGAAAATACTTTTTTTTTATTTTTATGTTTGAAAGGTGTATGTATCAGATGTGTCTATCAGAAACACATGACCTTTCAGTTTGCATGTATGTAAAATTGAATATTTTATTTAACCCATTCTATGTAAGCAACATATATTCCACACTTTTTACAAGGCAGTTATAAAATGCAAAAACATAAAATCTAGGTTTACAAATATTTTTTTGCAGCCATGGAGCTAGAATTTAAAGCAGAGGTTTCCAGCCCTGGGGCTGTACACACAGACACACAAACACATAAGAAGCAAAATACCAGAATTTATTTTTGTTTTGATGACACTATTAAACCATATTACTATGTGTGTACTATGCATCTAATGTTTTGGCGCCCAAACTAGCCTTTATAGGCACCACCAGCATATTGATACAGTTTAATAACGAAGATCATTGACATTGAAAAGAATTCAAGTTGTTGATCTTATCTTTTGAGACTGTTTGTGTGTGTGTGTGTTTGTGTGTATGTACACACACACACACATACTGTCTGATATCAAAAAATCATTTAAAACACACTTATTTAGAGACACCTACCCTCTCTCTGCTTAACTACCAAATGCAATACCACATACCATACCACATCTCTCACCCACTTAATTCTGATCTTGCCCACTGCCTCACCTTATGTATTATTCATTTCCCCTTAGATTGTAAACTCTTTCTGCATTGGGCCTTCCTCATGTTTTGTACCAGTGTTGATTGTGATGTATGTAACTCTATGTGTTCTATATATATGTGATTTAGTTGTATAAACACATCTACTTTACAGTGCTACGAAATATGTTGGTGCTATATAAATACATGTTAATAATAATAATAATAATAAAATAATTAAAGTATACCCTATGGAAATTTATGACTTTTTCAACATACAGTATTTTGCTGTTCATTTCAACAATGTTGTTAGATAAAGATGATATAATGTTATAATTATCACGCATCAATTTGTATTCAATTGTGTAATTTAAACATTAATGCAAATTTTGCATATGGGAAAAGGTACAGACTCCACTATATCTATCCTTAGATCAAGTACATAAAATTAGAACTGGGTGCATTAGATCAGTTGCATATTTGGAGAGGATCTTGGAGGAACCTGTTTTATTTAAACCTTACACCAGTGGTGCCAGCACTCCCCCCAAGGGGGGCCTACTTGGTCTGGCTGTCCTCTTGCTTGCATCACCCACTCCCCGTCCGCTCACTCTCAGGTAGCAGACCAGCCAGGGAGGACTGGAATACTCTACAGCTACACTGGCAGCAGACCCTATGGTCTGCCACCCGTCCCCCAGGTGGACTCTTCCTTATAGTTAGAAGTTTTTCTCATCCCTCTAGGTTAGTCATTTAATCTATAGCTTTCATTTATTTAAATGCAAAACCAAATAGAACACATGTTCAGTGAAAGCATGACTGTGTATACCAGTGATTTTCAACCTTGTGCCTCCAGCTGTTAAGAAACTACAAGTCCCACAATGCATTTGCCTGACTGTGGCTGTCAGACTCCTTCATTGCATTGTGGGACTTGTAGTTCCTTAACAGCTGGAGGCACAAGGTTGAAAATCACTGGTGTATACAGCCAGTGTTAAACCATTTGTTTTTCATTACTCTTGTTTTAGTGAGATTATTAGTGTCAAAAGTAGGCAGCACAGCACTATGTAGACATACCTGAGAATTCACTGCTAATCCCATGACACTCATTTACTTTGCTTTAATGTTATCTTGTCTATGCTCTATGGAACTTTGACCGCAACTAATGTCTCCAGTTGTAAACGTTGCTTTGTAACATTAAGTAAATGACAATTACATTAACTAATGTATCACATTGGAAAAGTTAGACAGTCTGTGACCATGTTTACTGATTTACTACTGAGAAACACGAGGGGGCAGGGGGAAAATGAATTACTATAATAATAAAAACTATATAAGGCAGCTACACAAGTAAACAAATAATTGTTTTGCTTGAAAACACCTTGCTTTGTGAAGTTGACCTGCTCCTTTTTTTTATTTATATATATATATATTTTCTTAAACAGTTGACTTTATTTGATATTACTTTCTGGGAATTCTTGGGGTATGTGCTGTTACTGTTATGTCATTTCACAAATAAAATAAGCATCAATAAGACATTTCAAATCAAACATCATTGGAAAGGAACTTGGAAAAAAAAAAGAAAAGAAAAACAAAGGCAAAGAACATGGGTGTCAATGTTTCGTTAATGGGTTTGGTGTTACTGGTTAAGTTTTTATGGCTACTATATTGCTTTGCTCTTAGGTAGTCTCAGGTTATCGAGTCTTGGAAGATGTTTTGGTAGCTTAACCAGGGGGTTAAGGTATTATTGTAAACCTTAGTCCGTCCAGTTTCAATACCGGTAAGTCTTTTCATTATCAACAGATTATCGAGTCTGATTTTTACCTCCTGGATGTCCAAGAGCAGCCTTCCAGGCTTTCGCTATTGTCTCTTTCGCAGCAGAGAAAATATAGGCAATCAGTCAATATTTGTGGTTTCTTCCCACCACAAGAAGGCTCAGGACATCTTACCAGGGGAAAAGTAGGGTAGATGGTTTATGCAGCGAAGATAGATGGTACACATCTTGAGTTTGAGACCACACTTTCATAGAGTGCGCTATTATTGGGCTATTTTGTGCTTTATTAGCTGCATTTGTAGTCCAGAGCAAGTTCCTTATTGTGGTTTCTGGAAGACAGTCTTGTTCTATATGGACCCACAGCGGGGTATCAGGATTCTGATGCCAGAATATTATTTGGGTCAGCTGAGCTGCTAAGTAGTAACATTTTAGGTTTGGGATAGCCAGGCCAGATTCAGTCTGGCCCTTTTTTCATTCCATACAAATTTATTGAAAGCCTTCTGCATAGTGTCCATCAAACCCCTCAGGGAATAAGTTGGTAGGGTGCGAAATAAGTATAGCAAGAGTGGAAGAGTAGACATTTTAAGGCTGTTACTCTACCTAGCCAAGATACAGTATGTAACATTTTTCCCAAGACTTTATCATTGCTAATACCTTATGGCTAGTTTTTGTATTATGGTCTGTTGCCAATGTTGTGTATTGTACAGATATGTATGTCCCTAGGTTTATTTCTAATAACTTCTTATTAGAAGTCTGGGAGATTGATGTTGAGGGCTTCCAATTTGGTGGAATTCACCTCAACGATTTTGGTGGAATTCACCTCCATGATTTTGGCTAGTAGTTTTAATTTTAAATTAAGGGTGGAAATAGGGTGGAATTTTTTGCAACAGGTGTCTCTGTCTGGTTTGGGTATAACCACTATCTGCACTAATAGGTCATCCTGTCCAAATTTACACTTGCCTTGCATTATTTCTTTAAACAATGGAGTAAGCCAGGGGATCAATTTTGGAGCAAATGTTTTAAAATATTTCCCCGGGAATCCATCTGGGCTTGGGAACTTCCTTATCTTAATTTGTTTTATTGCATCCTGAAAGTCCTCAGATGAAATGGGGTTGAACATTGTGGTAAACCGTTGAGGTGTTAGGGTAGGTGATTTCAGAGTTTGTAGAAAATTTGCTAGAGTTGTGGGGTTGAGATCTGCTGTAAAGCGTCTGATAATAATAGGCAAAGTCATTTGCAATTCGTTTGGGATTTGCTGTCATTGACCCATCTATTGTTCACAGCTGGGTGAATGGGGACTGCTTAGATTTATTAGCGAGGCGTCATTGTGCCCACTTTATTAGCTTTTCGAAAAACATTTTGTTTGGTCCATTGTAATTTACTTATCTCTGTCTCTGTGAGTTAAAAATTTATTATGTACTCTATCTGTCTATTTCTTTTTTGAATCAAGTTTCTGTATTTTTTCGGTTTTAGCCAGTTTAATAACTCTGTAGCGTAGCTGAAAACAGGCCTTATGAGCTGCCCGCACTATTGGGTTGCTGATATCTGGAGAGTTGTTAGTTAAAAAGTATGATTCAATCTCTTTTTCTATGTATTCTTTATGTTGTGGATTTTATAACAAAGAGTCGTGTAAACGCAATCTGGAGGTAGTAGGCTAGTCAACTATATTAGAGAGAGCAAGTGTGACTATTGATCAGTGGTCAGACCACTAGCAGGAGCATATTAGGAGAGAGCTGTTTGCTAACTAAAATTGTGTTGATTCTTGAGTGAGAATTGTGGGGAGGGGATAATAGATGTAATCTCTCTTAATGGGGTGATATTCCCTCCATGTGTCCACATAGTGGTATTGTCCTATCATGTTTGAAAAGTAGTGGGTACCTTTCTTGGGGTGGGAGGTGTTGGTTTGTTTGTCCACATTTGGGTTTGCAACCTCATCACAATCTCCTGCCAGTATGATTGTACCTTTACCCTCCTCCAGGAAAAAATATGTATAGTATATATGTTGGGAGTCATTTGGCCCATATATCGTTGCTAAGACTGTCTTGCAGTTGGCCAACCAATATGAAGTATCTGCCATCCGGATCTGATTTAGCACTTTTGAGTCGGAAATTTACTTTTTTATGGATGCAAATGGCTACCCCTCTTTGTTTTTTCTTGGTGCTAGCTGTTTATGTAAGTGGTAAGTGTGATGGAGATATTTTGGAGTGGGTGTTTTGGAGAAGTGCATCTCCTGGCGGAAGAGGATGTTAGCCCCTATTTTACAATAATTTCTAAAAGCCATAGATCTTTTGGCAGGAGAGTTTAGTCCCTTAACATTGTGAGTTACACAAAATAGTTCAATAATGCAGCAGTAAAGAAAGCTAAATTGTTGTTAAGTTGTACACCTAACATAGTAATAATAATTTCACATGTAATGCATCCAGAAAGCATAAAGTAATAATCTTCAGAACTTACCAAATAACGATGTAACTTTAACCGTATAAAAAAAAAAAACATTTTTGCTAGACATATTTGAAGGCTTCAAAATATGACCTCATTGTGTAAAGGTGAACGTGAGGGATGTGTTCCTTGTGATGTCAGTTTGTCTCTGGCTTCTCTGCCATAGTGGAGAGACAGGTCTCTCACTTGGGCTACCTTGGGGTATTGAAGTAGTGTAAGAGGATGTAGCAGGGAGATGAATCTTTAAGAGGGTGAGCAGCTCCAATCCATCATGTGGGTTTACTGTTGAATATTGGTGGTTCTAGTAAGTTAATATTATTTTAAAGGGGTAGCCCCATCTGTATCGTATCCGTTGAGCTACCAGCGTGGATGTTATTGGTTTCATATGTTTCCGTTTATGTATGGTTGAGGCTGATAAGTAGCGTAGATGGAGAACTTGAAGGATTTGTATTCCAAAATGGCGGCATCTCTAGAGGCACTCATTATAGCCTCTTTGGAGGTGAAGTAATGGAGCCTTGAGATTATGTCCTTCGGTGGTGCTCCCTCTTGTCTGTCCAAAATTAGTTGTGAAGGTGGGTAAGTTCAATATTGAGTTTGGTGGGCCTCAGATTCTAATATTGTTTCGCCTTGACCGATTCTCAAAATCCTCCATGCAGTCTCGTCAGTTGGCCTAGTTCGCGTAGCTCTTGGGTTACATGATCAGTAATTTTATCTGCTACAGCATTCATCTCCATGAGTAGCAGCTATTTGACATAGGTTTGTCAGAGTCTGGATCATGTTGTGGAGTTGTAGCTGGAGAAGACTGTGTACTTTCCGACATGTTGGAGCAGTGTACCGCTACCTGTCTGTGAGCTGGTGTTGCGGGTTGCTTGCTATTCAATGGATTTTTCTTGGCTTTATTTCTGATATAAGTAATTCTAAAACAACTGGACTTGATGAGTAATTATTGAAGACGTTTCACTACTCATCCGAGCAGCTTCTTCAGTTCTTCAGTTGAACTGAATAAGCAGCTCGGATGAGTAGGGAAACCTCTTCAATAATTACTCAGCAAGTCCAGTTGTTCCAAGAAAATCAGGGACAGTAAATATATTCACCACAAATGACCTTCAAGGCTTTAAGGTGTGACTAGGAGAGAAAATGGCCCTTCTTACCAATTTTCACCAGAACTGAATTCTTTTGAGTAAAGAGAAAATGTCTCCCCAAAATACTTAAAAATGGTATGCCGAAGATTTTTCAGAAATCCCATTATAGTTTATGAAGTGTATGCATTTTTGTCTCTCTGTAAATACGTTGATGTGAACATATACTGTACTTACTATTTATTTTCCTCTATTATATTTTTTCTAAATATAAAAAGAATAGAGGATCTTGCCCTTACAATTTACAAGCTTATACAAACAACATACAATATGCTAGGGATGTTTATTAGGGATTTCTTAATAACAATGTTTAACATACTGTTCTAATATATAATCTTATTTTGTTTTAGTCCAGAATTGAATTATTTGTAAATCGCCTGGATTCTGTAGAATCTGTTCTTCCATATGAATATGATGCGTAAGTACAAATGTTCTTTTTTTGTAGTAGTGGAATTAAATGATCAGCAAATGATTGTTGTAATTATTACCTTTATCAGTAACACCATTTTATGCAGCCCTATAAACATCTAAACATTTTTTAGGTGAACTGTAAAGATGTCCACCAATAACCAAATTAAACAAATATATTTATAGAATAGTTGTATTACATGGAGGGTTTGGAACTGTTAAAGGTCCTCCCACATTTGGTAGCATTGGCAAATAGTCAGCAAGACTTTTCTTTCTGAAAATTTGGAGGGAAATTGCAAGATTTTAACAATTTGTGTTTCTTTTCTTTCTTAGATTTGACTTTTGTAAGGATGAGAATGAAAGGCGACCATCTGAAAACCTTGGACAAGTTCTTTTTGGAGAAAGGATTGAATCATCACCCTACAAGGTTAAAGTACCCATTGGCTAGGAATTGAAACAGAATCAATACAATCTCTCTATATTTATCTAAATCCAGTGGTGTATATTTTGGCAGCTATTTATTTTCCCAGACCCCACCCTTCCCCTGCTGAAATGTCAGTTGACAACACAAAAAAAATGCAGCCATGGGGTTGGCTTCTCCTGTAGTTATGCCACTGTCTATGTCTGTAAAGCAATGCCTGCTATTTTTTTAATCAACAAACTAGAATTAACAAATATGACTTTTCTGAATTTGAGAAAATGTTGTTATAATAACTCTGCTAATGTTTTGTAATATTTATATCTACAGTTTTTCTTTAATAAGAACCAGACATGCAAGATGATTTGTTCCAAGGTCTATCAGCCCAAGGTTAATACTACCCTCCTTGAATTCATAAAGAAAGGAATACAGCTAAACTATCAACATCATTGGTAAAACTTTGATTAAGAAGTTTATTACAGTATCTAGGATTTTAGATACATCACACATTTTTTAAACCGCATATTTGACACCTTCCTTCATTGGGCCTCATAAACTAACAGAGGCAGTGTGGCAAGTGCAAAAAGACTGCAACATTTTGCCTTCATAAAACACTATATGGATAATATCTGCACTAATTATCTTAAGCTTATTTCACAAAAAAACATATTGTCAAGTACAGTTTTATGAATGAGGTGCAAAGTGCATCTCTAATTATACATTATCTTGCTTTAAATGAATAGTGAAGAAATTGAAAGTGATGTGATAAAAAAAAAAAATGTGCATAGAATGTTGGGAATTTGGGGTAAAAGAATGTGTTGTGAGTAAAACCTTCTGAAACAGATTTATTCATTTTGACTGCTTTTAGAACATTTCCTTGATGGTACAGTATTTGTAAAGTCAAGTACCCCCTCTCTTTACACATAAGTAAGCTGCAGACACTTAGGGGCACATTTACTAAGGTTCGAAGTGAATTTTCAAATAAAATTAAAATTTTTAAACTTCTAATTTCGAAGTAATTTTAGGCTACTTCGACTATTGAATAGCCCAAAATTTGATTTGAATTGGAAAAATCAAATTTCGAAGTACTGACCCTAAAAAACAAAATCGACTATTCACCATTTTAAAGTTGCCGAATTGCCATTGTAGCCTATGGGGGACCTCCTGGCAGCTGTCCTGCAAATTTTTATCCTGGAAAAGTCCTGGAAAATAAAAATAAAATTAAAAATATCTTGAATTGTTCGATTTGAACTATGCGATTGTTCGGTTCGAACGATTTTTATTCAATTGAAAACAGCCCTTTTCGATTAAAAATGGTAATTTACAATTGAAAATGACCCCCCCAAAGAAAATTGATGGTCGAATTTCAAAAAATGTTTTATTTGAAATTTGACCAATAGTAGATCTGCCCCTTAGGCACATTTATCAAGGGTCAAATTTTGAATTCATGTGAGTATTTTTAAACTCCCTAAAATTTGACTTAGGGAAATGTATTAATAAAATTTAATTTTCCAAACTCGGACAAATTTAAATGACCCGACAACTCAAATCAAATTGAATTAGATCAAGCTTGATTTGAGTTTTTTGTCTGAAAAAAACTCGAAGTTCAGGAAGGCTGCAAACGTCTCCAAATCCCTGGGCCTCTCCCATTGAATTTAACAGTAATTTGGCAGGTTTTAGGTGGAGAATAGTCGAATTTGAATTCTATAATTTGAATTCTTATAATAAATCTCGAAATTCAATTTTTTTTTAAAGAACTCGAATCTAGTTTGGATAATTCCCTACTCAAATTTGACAGTTTTTAACATAAAAAAATTATGAATTTGAATTTTCAATTCGACCCTTCGACTTTATATTTTTCTACTTTAATTTTGTAGTAAGCACAATTCTGCTACTCTTTAGAAAGTAGCTCTTTTCTGTATCTGGGTTTTTGCAGGATTATTGACAATATGCCAGTAACTTGGTGTTATGATGTGGAGGAAGGACAGAAATACTGCAGTCCTGGATTCCCTATAGGTTGTGCTGTTGCTCCAGATGGAAGAGTAAAAGACGCTTGTGTTATCAGTGTAAGTGAGTGATTTTTATATATTTAATATTTGTAATGCAGTTACGGCAAGAGTTATTGATTATAAGAGATGAAAACATGGTGCTTTGTTCTGTTGTTTTAAAATGTTTAGTGCACTTTTGAAGAAACTTTTTACCATAATATTCTACTTGTATAATTTTATTTGGGTAGGATGCCCAAGGAAATTATAATGCAGTACAGTATCTGAAAGCATAGCTATAAATTATGCTTTTAAAACTGCTGTTAAATACTTGCATTTCTCCTTTCTTATAAAATATTGATGAATTTATGCATACCTACATATATTGAAATCTCTGTAAGCTTAGCTATCAGACTGGTGTTTAAGGAAATCTTGAAAATGTTTTTACTGTTTCTTTTTAGTCTGAATTTAACAAAAAAGACACTTTCTACCTCTTCAATCATGTTGATATTACCATCACTTATCATAGTGGAAGTGGAGAAAACTGGGATGGTGCTCGTCTTGTTGCAGCAAGACTTGTACCAAAAAGGTAATTTTGACAAATTTTGGACAGTTTTTGACAAATAACATTTGCTTGGGAAAATAATAACTAAACCTATTTTACAGATAAAGCTTGTATTCCGTTGTATTAATGGATTCATATTAAAAAAAACTAAAACCTGTTAGTTTCTATTGAGCTAGTTGCTAGTCAGTCAAGCAATTCCATTGTTTTCATTGTGGCAAACAGAGCTGCCATTAAAAATCACAGGGCCCCATACAGCAAAATGTTCTGGGCCTCCTGGTCCCCACCCACCCCAGGCAGCCCCCATATCCCACCCCAGATCCTGCCAACACCACAGTAAAAAGTCCATACATATATCAGAGGTGGTCAGGGCCCCCTATAAGTCACAAAAACAAAACATTGGTGGTCAGGACCCCCATAAGTTAAAAAAAAATTGGCGGTCAGGGGCCCCCATACTAGTTAAAAATGCTATTGGTGGTCATGGGCCCCCTTAGAAAAAAAAAACATTGGTTGTCAGTGGCCCCAACCTGCCAAATTGTTTTGTCCCTCGTTCTATTTTCAAAATGTTGGTGGGGATTGTACATGGAGTGGCTTGAAGAGGTACATGTTGGGGAGTGGTGTGGGAACGGATGATTCTAAGAGCTGCAGGACCTCCATGGCAAGGGTGGTGGACCCTCAAATTGGCAGAGCCCATGGGTCATGGACTCCCTAGTCTGACACTGAAGGTGGGAACCATTGTCTTCATAGTAAAATACTGGAGCACCTTGCACTTCTTCATTCCTGATGCTACCATTCCAACAATGTAAGAAAGGATGTTTCTAGTAATTGGCTGAGGTATTTTGGGGGTTTGATGATGAACTTCCCTACCACCCACAAACCCCTCTGTACCCCTGGCAGGCCTAGAACCCACATCTATAAATTACTCACTAACCCTGTAAAAGTTGATACCTGTCCAGATCTCCAGTGCTTACCCTGGAAGCGGATCACGTGATTGGGAGCAAGAGAGTGACAGCTGAACAGCTGCATCAGGCATTGCTCTGTCACACCCCCCACCTCTTCAGAGCCCTTAGCAACCCGTGATGCAATGACACGCCTTCCCGCCCACACTGTCAAGCCCCTTAATCTAAGTGAATTGAAGCAGTTGGGATGTGTGCATAAGTGTTTGACTGAAAGCAAGCGGCTTCCTTCGCTGCTTCAGATCTTAAGGGTGGGTGAGTGCAGCACGGCCGGACCCCCTTTCACCTTGGACTTTGCCGGGCCTGGGACTACTGTCCCCACTGTGCCCCCCTAATGGTGGCCCTGGTGGCAAAAGCAATAACCTGGAGCTTTGAGAAGTATCAATCACTGAAAATGAATAGGCAGTGCTTGTGTGGCACATTTCTATTCCAAATTAAACAAAGCTGAGCTGTAAAATCAGTTGGCAGTTTAACTTGGATCAAACTCCCCTTTTAGTTACTCTTCAATTCCTATTGTATAGTATAGAACAGTGCTGTCCAACTTCTGTGGTACTGAGGGCCAACATTTTTCTGGCCTACATGGTGGAAGGCTAACAATGGAAGTCAGTGTTAATCACTCCCTGTTTTTAAACCACACCCACTTTAAAACACACCCATATACCACAAGACCATGTCTACATTAATTGTGATAGCACACCAAAAAAACAAATGGTTGGTGCTCATTGCAGGGATATCACTTATCACTCATATGTGAAAAAAGTTGTCATATTAAGATATGCCCTTAAATCCATATGCCTCCTACTGGTGCAAAGTATGGCATACACAGGAAGCATAGGGCAGGCAGAATATGGTCCACCCAGTGAGCATAGGGCAGGCAGAGTATGGGACACACATGCCTCATATGACAGGCAGATTATGTCACACACAGGGAGCATAGGGCATGCAGATTATGGCACACACAGATAGAGACGGTGTAAGGAAAATACCTGGTGGTTTAGAAGGCAAGCGGGGACACCCGCCAGATCCTCTTCATCGCTTTTTTGCATTGCCCAACATAAGATCTAATTCTTAATTCCTGGGTGCGATTTAGAATATTACTAATCTGTTCTTGACCCTGCCTGTCCCTGAGCCTATCTAGTGCGCTGCCTGTCGTGAGCTTTATATTGACTACCCTCTTGGATCCTGCTTTGTACTGTGAAATTGGTGTATTGAAGTTGGCCTGTGACCTTGACTATTCTCTGGTTTCCTGATTCTGTACTGCTGCTCCTTATTGGTATTGACCCGGCATGCTTCCTGACCACACTTCTTGTTCTTCGTTCCAGTTACTACGTTCGGTTCTCTTACCTGCCTAGAACTTTTTCTCTGGTTTTTTCACGCTAAGACCTTGTGGCACCGAGTAGCGGAGGGCTACTTCTGAAGCCAAAGGAATTTGTTATAGCAGTAGTGTGAGCTGCGACATGGACCTTGGAGTTAGTTCTGGGTTTTGGGACTATTCGTTACTGAAGGCAGTCAGAGTATGACACACACAGGGAGCATAGGGCTGGCAGAGTACAGCACACACAAGAGCATAGGGCAGGCAGAATATGGCACACAGGGAGCATATGTCAGTCATAGTTTGGCACACCCAGGGAGGATAGGGCAGAAAGAGAATAGCATACACAGGGAGCATGGGGGCAGGCAGAGTATGGCACACACAGGGAGCATAGGGCAGCCATAGTTTTTGAACTATATACTTACCATCAATTGTCCAGCATCTAAATCATTATCCCCATACTACCTTGATGAGCAAGGGAATACAAATGGTAAATACAATTACTTTATCTGTAATTAATTAATTAATATAAAATTCTCTTTTCTGTGGTACTGGTGGGTCATGGTACTTTACTAATTTTAAATTGACAATAGACACTGATGGTTTTTAGCACTGGTAAAACTGAAAATGTGGTGTTTGCTTCAGGGCTACTATTGTATAAATAAAAATAAGTTAGCCACTGAGATATTCATGTTGAAATTGGGCTATAAGGCAGATGTTTTAATAACAGATATGCTGTGTATAATACAGTGTTTGAAATTGGGCAATGGCCGATATGGGCACTTTGTCTCCCCTGTGTTCAAACCAGTCACATAATTAAGCAAAAATACAGAAGAAAATAATTGGTTTGAACAATGCAGTTCCCATGGTCTGCAATGCTGAGGTAGTTTTTGCCATTTTGTGACCTGTGGACCCTACTGTATGTGCCATTGACCTTACACATGAAGATAAACGGAGGTCTGATTCTATTCATAGCTTGCTAAAGAACAAGAATGAGTACTGGATGAACAGAACAGTTTACTATTTACAGCGTTACTTTTCCTTTAAATTTCTTTTGGTTTGTGTTATTTTCCACTAGCTATAAACACCTTAATAAAGATAATTTAAACTGTGAGGCTCACCCCATGGAAATCCCTCAAGAAGTCACTAGTGAACTTGAAGTCATCTATTCATATTCAGTTACATTTCGGGTAAGTTTTATTTTTTCACAAATTACTTAGCTGAGTAAGCCACTAAGGGGCAAATTTATCAAAATGCGAGTTTATAGCTTAATAAATATAAACTCACCAATTTTTAGAATTGTATTTACCAAATGGTGAGTTCTAAATGTCACCCCTTATTAAATGCAATTCTGAAAATCCCAAAGGAATGAATAGAACATTTTTATTTATTAAAATCTAAACTCGCATTTTGATGAATCTGCCCCTGTAAGTATTTAAAAATAAATTTTAACTTTGAAATGGCTAAGGGACATGTTTACTAACATTGGAGATAAAAATCTGGAGAGATTTCTGGAGATGTTACCCATAGCAACCAATCAGATCTAAGCTTTTGTTTTCTGATTTTTAGGTGGCTGTTTAAAATCTAATTGTTGATTGATTGCTATGGGTAACATCTCCAGAAATCTCTCCAGATATTTATCTCCAATGTTAGTTAACATGCCCCTTTGTCTTTATTTAGAAATAACTTACAGAAACTCCAAGAAATCAAGCGCTGCATGATGGATCGTTGCTCAGTCGTCTTTTCTGAAGAGGAGTTTCTGTAAGTTATTTCTTAATAAAGACTTAGCGATTTCAAAGTTTAATTTGTCTTTGTGGTTTCTTTTCGTTTTAGACTAACGAATTCAAAAACAAAAATTGTGTTACTGGTCCTTTTAAAGAGATACTGACACCTGAAATTAAACAAATTTTTACATCTATTATAATATTGGCTTTGAAAGCTACTTCTAACTTTGCCATAAAGTATTTGCATGATGCTTTTACGTACCTGTCTGTTGCCCCATGTTCCTGTATGAAGGCGCTGCCATATTTGTGCAGCAGGAGTCCGTTAGCATTAGAAACTGTAACTAACAGGCTAAGAGTGTCAGAGAGTCAGGCTTAGGAACTTCAACTAACAATTATATACAAAAACAAATGTCTAAGCAAAAAATGATCAACATGACGTATTAACATTTAATGTACATTCATATGTTAAAATTATTGTTATTTGTGTCAGTATCACTTTAATGTCATTAATGACTTGACTGTTGATTGTTTTAAGTTAAGAATATGAAACTGTGCATATATTTTGTCTTCTAAAAGCTTTACTTACAAGTATTAAAACAATGGCAAAATTAGGGGACTGCATACCCAGGTGCAAAAACCACACCCGCCCCTCCTACTAGGGACATATGTTGCACACACAATCTTATGTTTAGATCTTCTTTTAGTGTATGCAGAGACTCTGGCAGGCGGAACTGGAGGGTTTGGGGGTGGGCCCAGGTACATGTTCGCTGCTCCCCTGGTACATAAGGCATTGTACAATAAATATAGAGACATTATAGAGGGCATCATATAGTGGAATTACAGACTTTCCATAATAATGGCATGTGATGACATGGAGCGAAATTCCTGGTAAATTACAGCAAACCTCTTAAAACATGCAACATTTATACACCACATATACCAACAATCCAGACATATTCATTTGTTTTATTGAGCTACACTCCCCTTCATCTTCTGCGGGTGAAGTTTGTAGTTCAAAAACATTTGCAGGCCCACAGGATAATGTACTGTTTAAGTTAATTGATTGTTAAACTTCCAGAATTGTAGTTCGTTATTGTTAGAGCAATTTGGTCTATGCTGCTGAAAGCAAATCCTTTAGAAATGGGTCAAAATTGATCATGTCTGATTGACAAGATTCTGATCCAGTCTATTGATTTTGCTCTCCATAGTTACACACTATAGTGTCTGTTCTTTGTTATAGTGACATTTGGTGTGGTGCTAAATATCAAAGGTTGCCTATGTAACATAACATTACACTATAGGCTTATATATTTATTTATATATGCTCTATCATGTATGTTTACTTGTATTTCTGTAGGAAAATAATACAATTAAATGGGCATCACGTTGGGATTATATTCTGGAATCTATGCCACACACAAACATACAGTGGTTCAGGTAAGACGGTGCTTAATTCTAAACATATTGGGGCACATTTATAAACTTTTATGGTCATTATTCACTGACTTGACTGTTCATTGTTTCTGTGCATATATTTTTTCTTCTAAAAGCTTTACTTACAAATATTAAAAGAATGGCAAAATTAGGGGACTGCATACCCAGTTGCAAAAACCACACCCGCCCCCTCCCCCTGTCTCCCCCCTCCTACTAGGGACACATGTCGCACACACAATATTATGTTTAGATTTTCTTGTAGTGCGTGCAGTGACTTTTGCATACAGTACTGGGGGGTTTGGGGGTGGTCACAGGTATATGTACTCTGCTCCCCTGGTACATAAGGCAGTGTACAATAAATATAGAGACTTTAGGGCATTATATAGGGCATTACAGACTTTCCATAATAATGGCATGTGAAAATTTTAATTTAAGAAATTAAAATTTAGAGTCATTTTGGGTACACCGACTATCGAATAGGCCAAAATTTGTTTCAAATTGAAAAACATTTGACTAGAATTTTAAAATTCGACCATTCGAACATCAAAGTACTGTCTCTTTAAAAAATTTGAATTCGACCATTCGCCACCTTAAACCTGCCGAACTGCTGTTTTAGCCTATGAAGTCAAAATAAGGTGCCACACTATTACGCTGTTTGAAGCCTCGGGTGCACGGTGTACTCCTCTGCACCGGTTTATTCCACATAAATTCAACAACTGCAGCAGCACTCCGATCTTTGATTACAATGTCTTTTTATTTGTGCAAAAATGGCAATGTTTCGAGCTATACCAGCCATTTATCAAGCTGGTATAGCTCAAAACATTGCAGTTTTTGCACAAATAAAAAGACATTCTAATCAAAGATCGGAGTGCTGCTGCAGTTGTTGAATTTATGTTTTAGCCTACGAGGGACCTCATAGAACCTTTATGGAGTCTTTTTGAAATTTTTGAGAAATTTCAATTTATTTTTTTAAGGAAATTGTTCGAATTGAATGATTCAATCGAATGTTTCGAACGATTTTTATTTGATCAAAAACAGACCTATTTGAGCGGAAATTTGATGGTCCAGTTTCAAAGTTTTTTAACTACGAAATTTGACCCTTGATAAATCTGCCCCTTAATGTGCAAACAGAATTGCAATTTGTTTTTCACACTGCGAATGTCCATATGAGTTTTTTTTAAATATGGGAAAAAACTCAACTTGTGAATATATATGCAAATACTCTGCATTTGAGTTAAGCCGTGACTTTGGTGGTGGAGAAAATATTCACAAAACAGTTACTCTGAGAATTTAAATTGTGGTCAATGCTATTTTCATGCACAACAACCTCGCACAATCAGCGCACTCACGCAAACACTCGTCTCATTTACGAGTCATTTATGAAAATTTGTGCGCTATGCACAAAAGTGCAATATTTTAGCGTTCCGGAAAAAACATGGGCAATGCAACCATTTGAGAATAAAGATGCGTTGCATAAACTTTATAAATAACCCCCATTAAGTACAAAATTCCTCTTAAAGGAATCAGTTCAGTATAAAAGTAAAAATTGGGTAAATACATAGGTTGTGCAAAATAAAAGAATGTTTTTAATATAGTTAGTTAACCACAAATGTAATGTATAAAAGTTTGAGTGACTGGTTGTCTAACATAACACTTCTTGAAAAGCAGGAAGTAGTGTTCTGTTATGTTCTGTTAGATATCCAGTCACTCCAGCCTTTATACATTACAATTTACTAACTATATTAGAAAAATTATTTTGCACAGCTTATCTATTTAGCCACATTTTTACAATCAACTGTTGCTTTAAATTACATTTCTTCATATATTTTAAATCCATGTCTATTATAAAGCTTTAGCCAGTGTCAATACAGCTGCTTAGCTTAATTTATCTTCAAGATGAGCTTTTAGATGTATCTTGGGCAGCAAATAGACTTTCTCCCGAAATGTCACCTTAACTAACCTTAAAGCTGAGCCTCATCAACCATAACTTCTCCCCCCCCCCCAACAAACTGCTTGGGAGGCACTGGTTTATGTGAATGCAGCAGTATGTTCCTTTAACAAAATTACCATTTTCTACAGCTTTATGCACATATGACAAGAACCATTTTCTCTGTCCTGACCACATTCTTGATCTAAATGCAGTGACATCTATTTTTTTTGTTTGTTGCAGTATCATGAATTCCCTTGTAATTGTTCTCTTTCTGTCTGGCATGGTGGCTATGATTATGCTAAGAACTCTTCACAAGGATATTGCCAGATACAACCAAATTGATTCTTCTGTAAGTACATTTACAAATGTGTTGTTTATATAACCAATTGGGGTACCTGGGTTAGGCATAAGAAGCCACTTGGCTTTCCAAGTATTTCTTAGTAACAAATTACTTTCTATACCTGCAAATGTAAGGTGTTATTAGGCAAGATGTGAGAACTGGGATACATTGCATGTCAAGATTGTGTTGGCTGTACAAGGTTGAAGAACACATTCTGTTATTAATGATGTGGCATGCTGAATTAGGCAATCCCTTTGTGCTGCACAGTGTTGTTTCTCTCTTTTCCACCACTCCTTTCCACCAAAACACATGCAAATTTTCATTCACTGATAAATATGTCCCATAGATTTTAACCATTAATCACATTATACATAAGCTTTCTTAGGTACCATTTGCTACACTGCTGTTAATATAACAATTAAAAAACATACAAATACAAAATTATTGTAGAACTGATATCTATGTTGGCTAAAAATACATTGCAGGCTTTCGGAGGACCGAGGTATCACTTCTGCAATACTTTTGTATTTTTTGTTTGTTATTTTTGCCACTGTCTAACATGGTATCACAGTTTTGTTTTGTGATCTACATTGCTGTTTAAAGGACCAATAACATCAAAAAATTAAATTGTTTTAAAGTGATAAAAATATAATACAGTGTTGCCCTGCACTGGTAAAACTGCAGTGGTTGCTTCAGAAGCACTATTATTGTTTATATAAATCAGCTGTTGTGTAGCCATGGGGGCAGCCATTCAAATGAGAACAGGTTCAAGTTACACAGCAGATAAGCTCTGTAGAACATAACGCTATCTGTTATCCATTACTTATCCTGTGCCATATAGCCATTTTTCAATTTGCGCGCTACACAGCAGCTTGTTTATATGAACTATAGTAGTGTTTTTGAAGCTAACAGATCAGTTTTAACAGTGCAGTGCAACACTACATGATATTTTCTTTACTTTAAAACACTTTAATTTTTTGGTGTTACTGTTCCTTTAAACTCTTTCTGTATACAACTATATTGAGTACGACTATCATTTTCTAAAAATTAATACACACAGGAGGATGCCCAGGAAGAATTTGGCTGGAAACTGGTGCATGGAGATATATTTAGACCACCAAAAAAAGGAATGTTATTGTCTGTTTTCCTTGGACAAGGGACCCAGATTTTCATTATGACGTTTATTACATTATGTAAGTAACAGTGTCTTCCTAAACATAATATTCACGTGCACTTAATGATATGTGTATTCTTGGGGTTTTTTTGGTTCTCTTTGCATCTTTTTTGCTGAGAGATGCAAAGTTAATTCAGTTCTCAGATATAAATAGTTTAAACTGTTGTTAATCTTCATAGAGCAAAGAACATATTCAGGTAAGGAAGTAACAGATCCATTAGGTTATCTTGATCAGGATACCACACAACACCTTTACGTCTACAAGTGCAGTGAGCATGAATGGACCATGTTTGTTTTACCACAAAGTAGCATTTTTTTCTTGGAAGAAAATGGTTGCAAGGGGGTGATGTACTTGGAGAGTCTGCCTGGTGTTTGCTGGCATCATTTGTGGTGTATGCCATGCAAGTGAGGTGTGTGTGTTCCATTCTTTTGGTGCAACTCAAGTGCACCAATCGACTCAGCGAGGCAACAGTTTAGCTCAAGGGTGCTGAGAACTTCAGGGTTCCCCTGTCAGTAGTTGCAGCAGCATTCAGTTCAATGGAAGGCAGGATAGATTGATTTATGCAAGTGCGCACATAAATGAGACTCATTTTTAGAAAAATAAAGTTTATTATCATAAAGCTTAGGTACAATCAGGGTATATTTAACGTTATGTATTATATTTTTCCATTATGTCTAAATCAAGTCAAGTTGCATTGTACGTATCACTTCTAGATTATTTCCTTTATGTAATGATTGAAAAAACATCCCAGGAACACTTGACTAACAGTCCGTGTGGCACATTAGTGGCTATATTGATAATATTTGTAAATTACATTTAATGCGTGCTTTAGTGTTATTGGCATTGAAACATATTAACAAGCACAAGAGCAGGGAGCACTCACTGACACTTGAAGCAGACGTCACTATGCTGCTACGTGTATCCGCTCCCGAAGCGTGGCATTAAACACAATTCTGACAATCCATTGTTAAGGTCAGCCTTCTTCTTCTTACACAGGGCAATATCTAAACTGTCATAATTTTCTGTTATTCCTCTGTTATTATGTTATTCCTCTGTATCACAAAATGAAGGCAATAATAACTACATCTAGCCATGTATTGGCTCCACAAACAACAACCTACCTGGTCTGATGTCAGACAGATATCTAACATGCCAGTTTATAAATCCCATCTGACATCAACCTGCTATGTTATGTTATGATTCAGTTACTAGCCAGGGAGATCAACCATATTCGCTGACGAATAGTTTGCAAGTCTGCTCTTTAGGCAACCTCACCAAAAACAAGTATGTTTTCCTGTATGTCTGTAGCTGTGACTTTATTTTCCTACATTTTTTCTAATATAGTTTTCTTCTTGAAGGGGAAGTCTACCTTTTAGAGAAAGTCAAAGTACAGTTTTTCCTTCTGAAACTTTACTCTTTATTTTTAACTCTTTTGGAGAAAGTTAGCTGTAAAATGTTGGGGTCCTAGAATGAGCCAAAGCAGCTTCTGCCTGTGAGATTGGGTCACCCATGCACAGAGCTGCTCAACAGGTTAAAGGAACTGTAACACTAAAAAAATGTTATTAAAAAATCCATTCTCCCGTATACTTATAATAGCTCTACCTTGCATAAAGTGTATGATTATCAATGCTTTATTAAAAAATACTTTGAGAAAACACTGCTTACAGTTTACTCAAATAAGGCGATAAGGCGACTCCCTCTGCAGGATCCAACATGCAGCACTCAACATCTTCTGGCAAAACCAGAAGTTAAGTGATATGGCTGTAAAGCTGACTTTAAAGCCGACTTGAAATATATATACGTCTTCATATAATTTAGGTACTGGGAGTTGGAGCTTGTGGGAGGTGTTACTTCTCCTGTGTAATTTATGTCTGTAAGTTCTGCGAGCAGTGAAGAGCACCACTGACTTTATGGGGAGCTCTGTGGTCCTAACATTTATGGCTTATCTGCATGCTGCCTTTACTGCTCATAGAGCAAACAGAAATAAATCAGTCTAATATATCTACTCTGTTGAATTTCTTTCTAATAGACTACAGTTTTATTTAGAAAAAATATTCCTAGAGTAGTTATTTTATGATCATTCATATTGCATAGGTCCATCCAAGATGCATCTTTATACTACGACTGCTAGTTTGACCATATCTAGAATTAAATTTGCACATCATCTGCTCCATGCTTCTGCTGTGTGTTCATTGTACAATATTTTACATTTCTTAAAAATACATTTTTATTGTTTTTATTTCTGAAGTTCTCGCCTGCCTTGGGTTTTTGTCACCTGCTAACAGAGGAGCTCTAATGACCTGTTCTGTTGTCTTATGGGTTTTACTGGGAACTCCTGCTGGATATGTGTCTGCCAGGTTGTACAAAAGTAAGTCATCTTTTATTGAAGGATTTGTCATGGTTTATGTAATGGTCAGTAGCACAAAACTATGTAGATTATAGCAGTTTCCATAGCTCACAAGATATATTTATAGACAGCAACATTGCATAAGAAGTACTCATGTTATATACATATGTGTAGGGTTGCCACCTTTCAAATCAGGCAATGGAGTGGTGGGTAATGTCAGGGGTTATGTTTTGTGGCAGGTTTGTGGTGTCAGGGGAGGGACTATGACACAGTGATCAGTGATTGGATGATTGTCACTTCATTCACTTTACAGTCCAGTTCAGATTTCCTAATTTGGAAATCTGGACATGAAGACAGACAGCCCTTCTGATAACTGGGTTGTCCTAGTCAAAATTGGAGAGTTGACAACCATATATATATATATATATATATATATATATATATATATATATATGGAAAGCCAAGAATGACATTGAGCTTCTGTTTATCAGCAGTTAAATGCTAAAAATCCTGTTTTAATGAAAAATGGGCCAGATGTGCTTCCGCTGCTATAAAAGGTTATTTATATGAATAGTATTCACACAAGTGTACAGTAATCCAAAAAGAGACATTTCAGATAATAGCTATTCATACAATGTCACGCAGAGGTCTTTAGAGATCTTTGGAATGATTTGAATAAAGTTATTACCGAGTCACACGATAACTTGCCTGTTCCACTGCTTCTGTCCCCAACGTGAAGCTAAGCAATTGCAGATTCTGTAAAGGTAGTGGATAAACAAGCATACAACCGCAGGACTTAGCTGCAAGGTTTATTCAACACGACATGTTTCGAGCATTGTGGCTCTTTTGAAAAACACTTGAAAAAGAGCCACAGTGCTCGAAACATGTCGTGTTGAATAAACCTTGCAGCTAAGTCCTGCGGTTGTATGCTTGTTTATCCACTACCTTTACAGAATCTGCAAGATCTTTGGAATGCTGGGGCCAATAAAAAGCTTGATGACTGCCATCGCTGACCCGTGCTACTTTGGACAACTGTGCACTAAAGGATAGAACAGAGAAAATATTTCTGGCAGAATGCCCCGATATTGACAAGGCTTTGATTGACAAGGTTAGATAGCATAGAAAGCCTAGATAGATGACTAATTAATGGACTGGTGCCCTATATTATGTAGCCTGCTGGGGTTTGAAGATGGTTGACACGGGAAGTATAGAGCAGGTAAATTTTATTGACTAACTTAGTAGATTATAAAAAACAAGACTACTAAGGTGTTTGCTTCAGACTCTGCTACATCAGCTGACACAACTGATTACTGGACTAGGCATACTCACCAAAATTCCAGGAAGTGCCAAATTTTGGTGACGCACAATGAGTTTGTCTGGCCAGACACCAAAGTTTAGTCTTTCCAGCAATATTTTCTGGTTCTGATCCTTGGCTAACCTTGTATGACATAACTGAAACCCAGGCTAGCCTTAGATTGCAAAAGATTGCAGGAAGCACCACATTTTTGGCAGTACACCCTGTATGTCTGGCCAGCCTTGATAATTAAATAGAAATATCCTTTTGAACCGCAAGTCATTATAATTTTTAATCCATTTGACAATGACTTGGCAACTTTTTATGATAAATATTTTTTATCAAATGCATTATATGTAGATATAGCTTCATAGGGACATGACTATTCTAACATGCATTATGATATATTTGTGTGATTAGGTTGTTTTTAAATGCCACCATTTTCACAGGATCTAGTAACAATCAGAGTAATAATGAATGACCTAGAAAACTAAGCTATTCCTGGAGAGTAGTGTATTTCTAATATTGATTTGTAATTCCACTTGCAGCATTTGGTGGGGAGAAATGGAAAACAAATGTGTTAATGACAGCACTCCTATGTCCTGGGTAAGTATCCTGCTCCATTTTGCATATGATATGTTTAGCATAAGCCATTCATTCTGTAGTTGCATGTTCTTTTTCAACCTAAAATGTTCTTCCCTGATATACTGTGCTTTTCAAGCATTCACCTCTGGATTTTTTTTTTTGCAACTGGGACATATATTTCTCTGAAATTTGATGTCACTGATTTTCACAAAACATCCAGTTACGTCAATATGGAAAACAAGGATTTGTAAAGAAACCATGAAACATCTTGATTGCATAAGTATTTACTCATTACTCTTTTCTGTGGAACCCCTGTGGAGCAACAAAATGCTTTCAAAAGTCATATAACTATTTTTGTGAAGGGTGCAGTTTTGTACTTTGTAAAGGGATTTTAGATAAAGTGAAGTGGCAAGCTGCCGTGAATCTTCTGTGATGTGATGCTTCATTTTTATCCTGAATAGAGTATATGTTCTAAACCTCTAAGGCAGTGATCCCAAACCAGTAGCTCTCAAGCAACATGTTGCTCTCCAACCCTTTGGATGTTGTTTCCAGTGGCCTCAAAGCAGGTGCAAATTTTTTATTTCTTGGCTTGGAGGCAAGTTTTGGTTGTATAAAAAACAGACTTAGTGCCAAATAGAGCCTCAATGTAGGTTAATAATCCACATAGTGGCTACAAAATGGCCAATCACAGCACTTATTTTGCACCCCAAGAACATTTTTCCTGTTAGTGTTGCTCCCCAGCTCCTTTTACTTCTGAATGTTGCTCACAGGTTCAAAAGGTTGGGGATCCCTGCTCTAAAGTATATATTTAGTGAAAATGGATTGTCCATTTCTACATTCTTATTTGAGGTAACTTGCATAGGAACCAGACATGGATTGCTTTTCTCCTCTCTGGCAGGTGTGGTTAATGCTGATCCGCCCCCACCAGGGTTTGCATTTGAAGCACTGATTAGCATGGAGCAGCTAAAAGCCAGACTTTGGCAAGAAGAATACCATTGAGAAAATGCAAACCAAACTTGTTTTGCGTGTGGGTGATGCCATAACTGTGATGCATGCAAAAAACTATAGGGCAGATTCACTAAAGATCTCATTGTCGCCAGTGACCGCTTCACACCACTTAGCTAGGCAAAAATTTGTTACCACTATGCTAATTTACGAAAATGCGAAGTTACTTCCTGGGCCTTTTTGCTAGCAATACTTCTTCAGTGTGAGCATTTCATAGCGAAGATTCTCCAGCATTCATTTATGCCTTTTGAAAAATCACTAATGATCTTAAACTTAGGTCAGTTTGAATAGGGCGGGTATATTAAAGTTGGATGGACTTCTTTATTAGAGATGGTGCAAGTGCTTGAAGTGGGCAGTTTTTATTACAAGTGTACAAGGATCCTTAATAAAGACAAAAGAGATCCTCTACTGCACTACATATGAGCCCACCCTAAAATGAATGTTACATGCTCCTCAAATATATAGGGAAAAATTTAACCTTGAAAAAGTTTTTTAGGACTTTTTAAGCAATCCCGTTTAAAAAACGACCAGTCGTCAGCATTTTTACAACTTTAATGCATTTACAGCAGACAGTATATGATGTAAGTTACATAAGATTGAGGAAGATCTAGCTTCATTTTAGCAGTTCACCTAGTCTGAGGTAGTGAAGTCAACTCTGGAGAAAGAGGTAACATTCAGTAAAATTCGTACTTTACTTTGTAGAGTAACAGCGTTCTTCTGTCGATAGAGTGCAAATGAACGCTAGCGATGGTCTCTTTCACTAGCGAATTGTCATTTTCACCTGTTAGTGAATTGGTGATGTCCCTATGGAAGGTATTTCTGGCCTAAAGTCTCTAGCGTTAGCAACTTCACCCTTGAATCTACCACTATGTGTGCTAGAAAGTACAGAAACATTGCTTGTCAACCTGACAACACCATCAAATAATACTAAACCAAATTAAATCTGCTGTAACACCAGTTTGTAACACAAATAACATGTGGAGAAATTCTAGAGAGTAAATACCCAAAAGTCGGTTATATAGTGATAAAAGGCAATGCTAAACGTGTAATTCCATTTGTTAAATTATTACTACACAATGAACAGGGTTTTAATTTTTTGTTTTCTCTTTTTCTGATTATAGGATTATATTTGCTGATTTTTTTGTCATGAATATAATTTTGTGGGAGAAAGGCTCATCAGCAGCAATGCCTTTTGGCACGTTAGTTGCAATCTTAGCTATGTGGTTTGGTATTTCTGTTCCTTTAACATTTCTTGGGGCTTACTTCGGATTCAAAGAGAGAGTATGTATTTCAACATTATTTTCATTCTAATTCATGTTTAAGACTGTAGTGGTAGATAAATTCCACCAAAAAATGTATATCCATGTCATGTAGGAACATGCAGCTTCTGCCTTCTTTGGCTTCTACTCAGGAATCTTGCCTCTAATGCATATATGGAGTTGAGTAAGAATGGCACACACAGTCGGTAATTTACAACAGTCTAGGGGAGATGGCTCAGCCAAACTGTTCTTGCAGGTAGAAGGTGCATGTTCTTTTTGCCTTCTCTAGCTTATGGTGGGGTTATGTAGGAGAAGAGGCTCACTGAACACAATTTTTCTAACCTTCCACCATCTCATATATTTCCTTCATGTAGGCGGTCCAGTAATTCTGTATTAATATATTATCTGCATTTGTATTGTATCATAGAGCATGGTAGCATTGTATTCATGGTGTAACATATTAATTGGGAGTTAAAGGACCAGTAACTTCAAAAAATAAAATTTTTTAAAGTAATGAAAATATAATGCAGTGTTGCCCTGCACTATTAAAACTGCTGTATTTGCTTCAGAAACACTTCTATTGTTTGTATAAATAAGCTGCTGTGTAGCAATGGGGGCAGCTATTCGAAGGGGACAAGGCTCAAGTTACACAGCAGATAGCAGATAAACTCTGTAGAACATAATGATATCTGTTATCCATTGCTTATCCTGTGCCATATAGCCTTTTTTCAATTTCCACCATTGCTACTCAGCAGCATCTTTATATGAACTATAGTAGTGTTTCTAAAGCAAACACAGCAGTTTTACCAGTGCAGGGCAACATTATACGATATTTTCATTGATTTAAAACACTTTCATTTTTTGGTGTTACTGTTCCTTTAAGTGGGGTGTTTTGCTGGCTAAATTGGAACAAGAAACCATGTACTTACTGTGAAGTGTTTCTGTGCCAGTGGGTCAGACTGTTTAATCACACCTGGAAAGTCATTGGTGATATTTTCATCTCAATAGGCCTATTGGTTGGAGACAGTGAAGAAATGTTCACAGAATAAATCAATCAATTAAAGAATCAATTAAAAATCTTTACATATAAATAAATATATGCACAAAAAATATCTACCATTTCTTAACCTTTATCATTTAAATAAGGGACTTTTATTTATTTACTGGTGTTGGTGTAAAAATGAATAAGATTAATAAACAAGAGCAGTTATATCTGAAATATATCCATTAAGAGAGTAGCACATCTTTTTAAACATTTTCTCTTCTTTCTAAAGCCTATTGAACACCCGGTTCGTACAAATCAAATTCCTCGACAAATTCCAGAGCAATCATTTTTTACCAAACCATTACCTGGGATCATCATGGGTGGAATTCTTCCATTTGGTTGCATTTTTATTCAGCTGTTTTTCATTCTCAATAGTATTTGGTAAGTTTTATTTTTTGTTGTTTTCCTTTGGAGCCAAGTAGTGTAGTTTTCCAGGTGTTTGAAAGTATGACAGAACTTGCAAACTCTAAAATTATGAATGGCATGCAATGTATTAAATAATACAAATATAAAGCGTACAAATGGAAAATAATGTCCTAAAAATACGAATTACTCGAAAACCTCTTCAAATTTGAGTTTTTCTTTTGGAAAAAAAAATCTAAATACCTCTAAAAGACCAAATTGATCGATTCCCTGTGTATATTCTACCAGGATTGCCACTTAAATTCCCATGCTGCCAACTGTATTCCACACTTAACCTTCAGGCACAAGTGTATTATGCGCTCTTTTTCAAATAAAATATATGGCATACAAGCTGTGCTTATCATAGGATATGTTTTTTTTCCTTTATATAGCACTGCCTATTTCTTTTAAAATTGTCACCTGTCATTTCATAATGTGTCATTCTTTGTTTTATAGGTCTCATCAAATGTACTATATGTTTGGCTTTCTGTTTCTGGTATTCATTATACTCCTGATTACTTGCTCAGAGGCTACCATCTTGCTGTGTTATTTTCATCTGTGTGCAGAGGTATGTACATTATGTGTAAATGTAGTGAAAAAAGAATATAGAAAGTGCTGTAAATAAAAAACAGATGTAAATTAGTTCTATCTATCTATCTATCTATCTATCTAATACACAAGCCATGGAGAGCATGTACATTATATCCTTATACATGTTTTTTTGTTATGTCATCAGTTATAACTGGTGCTTAGTGATATAATTTCTGTCACATGCCTCACCGAAATTTGTGTATTATAATGTATTATATACCCACTATTTTCAAATGAAATTAAAGTGCATTTATATAATCATGGATCACATATGCCTGGTTGCTGTAAATAATAAATACTGGTTAATTAATTGATGTTTGTCTATTACCATTCCAATGCTTTGGTCTTCCAATCAACCAAAAGTGAAAGCTTGCTTGCATTCGCTTATGATTAAAAATATGCGATGTTCACTCTCGCATCTTTAAATAAGGACCTATTTTAAGTTGGTACTGCCAGCTCAGAATAGTAAGGTAAAAAAACCTGCATATGTATTTTTGATCATACTGACATAACTTTCTTATTGCAGGATTACCATTGGTGGTGGAGATCATTTTTAACAAGTGGCTTTACTGCAGTTTATCTTTTTATATATGCAGTTCATTATTTTTTCTCCAAACTGCAAATCACAGGAACTGCCAGCACTATTTTGTACTTTGGGTACACAATGATCATGTTCTTAATTTTTTTCCTATTTACAGGTAGGTAGCAATTAAAGCTGTTTATGTCCTCTTTGCAAACACTTTGTACCTGTATTCCTGCTTTTGGTAACACATTTGTTTGTGGCTTGGAAGTCCGAGTCATTTTGAAGGGTATTCCAAAGCATTTGTAAGGAATAAAGTTTACCCTGGTGGTCCAGTGGCTATCCCCAGTGGTCTAGTGTTCGGCGGGAGCACCCGCAGCATGCACTTCCGGGTATCATAAGTGCAGTTGCGCCGGTGTGATGACATCATCGCGCAATGGTGCGAAATTCAAACAGTTTAAAAGGGAATTCAGTGTTTAACAAACTGCCCAACTTAATTTGTTCCTGGTACTATTGCCTTGTGTATCCTGCTTATTCTATTGAATCCTGATTGATCTTCTGTGTATTGACCCTTGCTTTGCCTGACTATCCTGAACTCTCCAATCTGATCGTTGCCTGCCTGTTTACTCCAAACTCTCCAATCTGACCTTTGCCTGTCCACTGACTATTCTACGTTCTCCAATGCTGATTGTCTGACTATTCTCTGCTTGCGCTGGCCCAGCCTGCCTGTTCCAAGTGGCGTTCCTCCATTTTGTATCTTGGTGAGACGATCATTGCCCCTTTGTTCGTCAAAAATCTACAGCTTTGCTCCTCTCTCAGATAAGACCTGGCGCATCCAATTTGCTCAGGGCTCCTCCTGAGGTGAAAGGCTACGGTTATAGGCAGAATTGAGAGCCGAGACCAGGGAGCTTAGCTTGGGTTCTGGATTTAGGGTGCTGTTCGTGACATCATGTTTTCACATTGTTATGCTTAAAGGGGAATTCAACCACTCCTGCGCTAAACCCCTCCCCCACCAACCTCCCCTTAGGCCCACAGCCTACCTCTCCCCCTCAGCAAATGCCCCTAAGTCGCTACTTAACCCTCCGTGCACCTCCAGCCAGGTTCGTGGACGCCATCCTCTCCTGCAACGTCTTCTTCCTGGATCCATCAGAGCTTGGCGGCCCATGCGCAGTAGGACGCATTTGCCTCTAGATATTACTGTGCATGCGCTCAAAGTTCACGAAGTTCAATCAGCAAACTTTGTGAACTTTGGGTGCATGCGCAGTAGTACC